>JALBCR010000492.1:0-325000 GCA_030710515.1 Abscondita cerata | reverse complement strand
TAGTCACCCTGTTCACGTGAACTTCGCATGCATTTGTTGATGCAGAAGCAGAATGCATTACTTCGGCACCATGCGTTCGTACAGTCGTATTCGACCCGATGTTTTATCTTTTTCTATTATTATTACTTCAGTTATTGCAAAAGGCTCGACAAAAGGTTAAGTTAAAATTAATTAAATTCTCATTAATAACAACTAAGTTACTTATCAAATAAAGTTACTTCGAAAGTCTTTTCAGGCACCAATTTACTTCTATTATGAATTAAATGATAAACAAAATACAGCGTAAACACGAAACGTTGTTACACGTAATGCAACTTGTGTAATGTGGTGAATTTATTAAAATCTCTTGTGTTTATTTGCTAATAAAAGTAGTATTGTTGACCACATTCCATGTGATGTATTAAAGTTTGGTAGTTTTTTAATATTTAACCCTTACATTAAGCCCTATGAAGCCGAATTTATTAAAATTTCTCCTTTCATATGTGACGTAATAAAAGTAAATTGTACATTAACCATTAACGGACGTGTTTTGCGTATTATTTCAAACTGGGCCGCTGTGAATTCTAGTAATGGGGCGGAAGCGTGTACTGTGTACAGATTCAGATTTAAATTTGTTCGAACCTCGTTGTAACAGACGTCCTACTTCTTGGCAACTCCATATCTTCAAAACAATCGTCACCGTTAACCCACAACCTTTTTTTAAGTATTCACAAGTAAATCGGTTAAGAGATTCACACAAAAAATCACGAACAATCCGCCTTAACGGTAACGTAGCAATCATTCGAGTAGTAGAATAACGACTTTCAGAACGAATTGGCCTTGAATCACTCGAAGTCGATAATTATGAAAATCGTCGCCAGAGGTTTCTACTGTAAGTTACGGGTTAAACCGACTTGTATCGGGCTAATTGTTTATAATCGACCAAGAAACTAAAACTGTCAGCTATACACAGTATTAATTAAGTATAAGACCAAACTTCAGGATATTGTTTCTTACTTTATATAAACATAAGTCATAAACGGCTTTGTTTTTGTTTAAAAAAAACTTTTGTCGTAAATAACTAGAAGACGTAAATTAGTATGACGTTGAAACTTAGTGACAGTTTTTAACGTATACAGAGGAATGTTTTAAACCAAAAGTAGTTTGTAACAGTTTACCAGTGCCGTGCCAGATAACTAGGCTCAATTTAAAAAAAAATTATAGTACCCAATTTTTTTCAGCAATTGAGCTCACTTTAGTCACAGTATAAAGGATTATGAAGCAGTAGGGTCAATAGGCAAAAAGATATTCTCCAAAATTTATCGCACGTAGCCGTTGATTCAAGACTTTTCAATCAACGACGTAACCAATTTTAGTCATTTCGCTCTAGTTTGACTTGTGTTCTTTCCACGTTTGATATATAACCTATAGGTACTAACTGTTTACTTTGGTTTGAAATTAGATAGGTTTAAGTAGTTTTATACTCATTGAGTAAAAAGTTCTTTAATGCTTAGTGTCCACAAGGAGACCAAAATTTCACGAAATTTTTTGTTTCACGAGAAATTTATGTCAGATGTGTTTCCACAGAACATGAGAGATTTCTGTGCAACACTCAAGTTAATAAATTTTTCTCTCATAAAACAAGGTGTCTCTGAATGCGCCGTTTCCATAATCAATGTACATGTCAAGTAAAAAGAAACAATAATTTGTGTTGTGGAGTGATTTTATAATAAAAATATGTCAACAAAAAGGGCTAGAAGAATGCTGTAGCTTGTTATTATTACCTTGCCGTTAAGTCCCGTAAAAAGAAACGGTCTCACAGATATTGGGTGAGAGATTAGATTAAAGAAAAGGAAAACAATAATTTAATGGAAACATTATTAAAAGAACTGAAACGAGTCAAATCAAATCAAATCAAAAACAGCTTTATTGTCACTGAAATTTACATTTCTTGGACAAAGCAAAGTTTTGGACGAATTTCTGATGGGGGCGTTTTCAATGGATGCTCCCTATCAAATAAACTGGCCAATGATAGTTTAAGTATTCCAAAACCTAGACCACTACCAGCGCGAAATGATGAAACCATACGCATTTAGAAATCTGCATGGTGAACAAAGAATATTCAATTACCGGCTATCACGGGCATCCCGAATAATTGAGAATTGATTTGGTTTAGCTTCAGCTAGATTTCGTGTATTAAGAAGACGTATTGAACTGGCACCCGAAAAGTAATCCTTATTGTATCTGCAATATGTGTCCTACATAATATTTAATGTCACGATCTAGAAGGCTCTATGCTCTATATGGTTGTTTCGATATGGAAGATCATGAAAATGGCATAATACAACCATGAGAATAGAGACAAGACACTCAGAGCCTACTGAATCTACAAGTTAATCCTTGGCGGAAATTTGGAAGCAAAAGATGTACAATTGGAATTTACACGATTTTTAACCAGGAGGGAGAAGTTCCATGGCAGTATAAATATACATAAAAATGTATAATTAAACTTACCATTGAATCCATTGTTATTTCATTATTACACGTCGGTCCATCTATAAATTTTAAGGCATCATAAAATTCCCACTTAACCTCAAAATTTTCTCCCCCCGCTGCCTGGCCGCTTTTGGTATGTTTTCGTTTTCTGTTGATGCTCTGTAAAAAATAAAAAAACATATCTGTTTCTTGTTATTAAAATTTTTTTAACCCCTTTTTACTTAAAAAAATTCATTTTTGGCAACAAAGATTAAAATGTATTTCTAGTATAAAGATTTGCAATAACTCGTGTTTCAACATGTCCAAACTTGTTGAAATACGCATGCATTTTTTGTTTTTGTTTGGTTCAGATTTGTTTTGAAAATGAAATAAAGTGTTTTGAGATTTTGTTACATGAAATGGGTTGTGGTTACTAGGGGCCTGTGTTTGTGCGAAAAGTTAAAAGATAATGGACAAAGGGAAAAATAAAAAAAAAAATTTTTAAAAAAAATTTTTTTACTTTTAGATGTGTGTGTGGCAAAAATATTATAAATTTTGGGTTCGTCAAAAAAAGCTAGAATAAAAAGTTTTAGAAAAAATGGGTAAAATTTATTTAATTATAATATTTTTTTTATATTTATTTAGAATCCATTATTTTTTGGTTTTTATTGTTTTATATTATTTTTTAAAAATTTTATTTATTATTTGGCGGAGGTGACTGGTTAAAAAGTTATGAATTTTAATTTTAAAATTATAAGATTATGGAGAAATTTTTATTTATAAAAAAGTTTTACTTCTAACCAATCATTTGACAACTTATCATAACATAACCTAACCAAACCTAACGCATTATATAAAAACCTTTAATAAATAATATCAAAAGCACTCGCTATGATTAACCGCATAGTGGAGATAACCATGAGCAATATGAATAATTAATTGGGCAGCCACGTGCTCTTTGATGATTGGAATCAAATCATCGGATATGGAGCCATTTTCCGGACGCATATTCGTAAGTTACAGAATCAGCAGTTCAGTTTTCTGAACGATATGAGTAAGTTACCGACTTATTCTCAATTACGGTCTATAACATACACGACGATCAGAGTAGGAGTACGCACACACCTACAAATTAATTAAGCATGATAGCAAGCAAATAAATAAACATTAATTTCACTAATATTAATAAAAACATTAATAGTAGTAGTATACTACAATAGGTCATAAACTCAGTTAAAATCAAAAACAATTTGTATTAAAATTAAACACCGTTTACACCAAATCACATGAAAACTTTTTAAGAAAAAAATTGTAATAACTGTAACTTACCAACCAACAACCGCTCGCCCCTGATCACATCTACCAACCAACACCATTCACTCCAGATCACACTTACCAACCAACATCGTTTATCCCAAATTACATGAAGTAACTTGTAATAACTGTAACCTACCAACCAACACTGTTCACCTTCAATCACACCTACCAACCAACACCGTTTACCGCAAATCACATGAAAACATGTGGTTAATGTCAAAAATGAAGTCATTGTAGATGTATTTATAACATCTTATTATATTTTATTATATATAATAATAATAATAATAATAATATAGTTAATTGACAAATAACAATAACAGAATACAATATTAATAAATTACCATCTGCCAAAAAGCCCCTGGTCAGTTTACCCGCCGGAGCAAGCAAAGTGATTTTCATCCAATTTCATTCATCTCAATACTTCAGGACAAAAAAATAACTACACTCCTCAATAATTTTAAATACAAAAAAATTAAGAAACTAATAACACAAAAAGAGAGAAAAAAAATACATATATAGTTAATTAGGAACCCACAATAGCACTACATATATATATAAAGAGAGAAAAAAAATTAATAATATCTGAAAAATTAAGTACCTATTAATAAACATGCTATTTGCTGTTCAATTAAAAGCATATGTTTGAGGCGCTTATTAAATACGTGAGGCATCAGCAACTTCCATTCCGAGTGTATTTTGTTATAGATTAATGCGATTTTATACGAAAATGAACGTCTGAATATTGCCTTATTGTGTCGTGAAATACATATTAAACCACGATGACGGAGATTTAAGTTATGAACATCGGTACGGAAGGATATTCTTTCGAACAAATAAGGCGGAGTCCTATGAACTATTATTGCATGAGCAAACGAACTAAAATGCAAAAATCTCCTTTGACTCATGGACAACCAACAAGCTGATCGAAGAGCTGGAGAGATTTTGTATTTTTTGAATTCGGTTTATATCTCTACAGTTCAGACAAAGTCCATATACAGTGTCACAAAAGTTAAAATGGCTTAAGACTAATAAATCAAAAAGAAGTCTTCTAACAAACAGGGAGAGTGATTGTCGGAAAGGATAAATAGCTCTAAGCGACGAGTATGCTTTCTTCATTGTGGCAGAAACGTGACTCCCACTTAAACTTAAACTTAAATCCACATCAAATATCAGGCCTAAATTTTTTGATTTATGCTTGAACGGTAGAACGTTGTCATCAAGAGAAATAGGAATATTGGTCTCCAGAAATGTTCTTTCAGCGTTATTGCAGAACAAAAGTGTAGAGGATTTATTAAGATTTACACTAAGACAGTGGTCATAAGTGGTCCGTAAATGATTAGAAATATCGTTGTTAATACAGTGCTTGGCTGTTTGCATGTGGCACGTTTTCAATAAATAGTACAGTTGCGAATCATCGGCATACAGGTGAAATTTATATGTTTTAGACACTGGAAAATATTACATGTATATATACTAAGTGACATAAAAAGAAAAACACCCAGTAATAATGAATTTATTTGAACAATTTTTGGTATACTAGTGTATACGAATTAGATTAGTAAACGATCACAATCTGATAAAAATTAAACTGTTAACTTCTTCAAAAAACTTAATAATGTGTTGCTCCACCACGATGTCTTATGCACTCATTAACACGTCTGGGCATACTTCTAATGAGGTGATCGATTTCTTCTCGAGGTATCTCATCCCATGCTATCTGTAACTGATGCTGCAAAGCCGCTAGAGTTTGTGCAGGATGAGGTAAATTGAGTAATCTTCTTCCCATAATATCCCAGACGTGCTCAATGGGCGAAAGATTGGGAGATCTTGGTGGCCAAGGCAACAAATCAATTTGATTGGCCTCAAAATGAGCCAAAGAAACCCTAGCAACATGAGGTCGTGCGTTGTCTTGTTGAAATATGCTGTTGGGGATGGTCTGAACATAAGGTACAATATGAGGGTCTACGACCTCCTCGATGTAGCGCGCAGCGGTCATGTTACCTCTAATGAAAACCAAAGGTGACCTACTTCCAATAGCAATAGCTCCCCATACCATAACTCCAACTGTGTGGTGCACATGCCTATTCACAGAAAATTGGGGATCTTGTCTTTCACCGCGCCGTCTTCTCACCCTTGCACAACCGTCATGCATACCCAAACAGAATCTGAATTCATCACTAAAGACAATTGAATTCCATTCTTGGTCCCAATTTGCCCGTTCTCTACACCACGCTAGACAATAACGTCGATGCTCTGGAGTCAGTGGTAGCACAAAAGGGGACGGTATGAAAAGAGCCTCAAAGGTTCTTATCCGTCTATAAACGGTTCGCATCCCAATCGGTCTTCCATGTTCTTCAAACCACTGGTCCGCAATCGCCCGTGTAGAAAAGAAGCGGTCCCGTAAAGCCAATAGCCTAAGACGGCGATCTTCGCGTTCTGTGGTTCTTCGACGACGTCCTGTACCTCTCGCTCTTCGTGTACGGCCCTCTTGGTTCCATGCATGAACACAGACTGCCACAGTGTTTAAACTCCGTTGCGTTCTAGCGGCTATATCTCTCATAGACAAACCAGCCTCACGCAATCCCACAATTCAACCCCTATCAAACTCGCTTAATTGCCGAAAATTATGGCGTCTTCGCACTGGAGGCATTGTGATTGAATTAAAGAAGCTCTTTGAAATGCAATTTAAATCGCTTAAATGATAACTGTACTTACAAATGCTTAATTCATTGTTTTAGGGCTACTTAATCGTAAGTGTTTTTGAATGAGGTTAACAAAACAACCGCTAGGGCAATATGGCTGAAAAACTGATCGTTTTTTATCTTAATATAAACAAATATATTCCCAAAAAAATTTACAAAATATTCATTATTACTGGGTGTTCTTCTTTCTATGTCACTATATATATATATATATATATATATTTGTATAATAAAGGTCCAAGCACTGATTCCTGCAGAACACCACATGGCATTGTTGAAGGTTTCGATAACTTGTTACAAATTCTATTATTTAAGAAAACTTTTAAAAAATTTATACAAGAAGCATCTAATCCCACAAAGTGCATAATAGAAAGTAGTAGTTTTGAACGCCATCGAGAAATTAAGAAGAATCAAAACAGTATTAAAGCCGATGCACAACTATACTTCGGTCTAAACCCAGACTGAACTTTAGGGAGGATACTAAATCCTAAATCTATTGAGGTGAAAAATATCTGTAACTTTCACAACTTACTCTTTTTATCACCACAAAAGCGTAAAAACATTGGGAACCCACCTAGTGCCTTACAAAAAAAAATCGCAGGCAGTGACATTTGAGACTTTCCAATTCTTTATAAACGAAACTATCCCACTTGGTGCGCTCGGGTTTTGCACACTTATTGTACTCACAAGAACTATACTTTTCATATTCAATTATACGCGTTTTAATTTTTATGATTTTTACCATTTTTTAAGTATTGTACGTTATAAAGTTTTTTTAAATTTTTTTGGCTGGGTGGATAAAATAGCTGAGGTCTTAACGAACAACTTTTCCTTTTAACATTTTTTTATCCCACCTAACCTTAAAAAGATTATAACCAAAAACTGAAGATTTTGACCTTAATTAACAAATTGAGAAATGTTCCCATACAGTGTTGATGTCAACTTTTTGATATGTTATTCCTGACGGCCTAAACTTAATTTACGTGAAAAAAAAATCGCCAGTATACACGACTTCCACTTTTTGTTCCTTTTCGATCTCTTTTGACTGGACTACAGTAATTTAGGAAAAAGACTCAGGTAGGATCGTTATTGTAAACGAACTATAATAGATATAGAATTAATTATCTTGACATGTGTTTGCTTTGATAATTTATGTTAAGATCAAATTCATTTTCCTTTTACGAGATAACAAATCTCTTCTTACCTTATGTAATTATTAGAAACACAATTTATATTACTTTATCAAAACCTAATTCAAATAAAAGTTGTATGTTTGAATGTTGTTGCATTTTAGCGTTATTATTTAAATTAATTTGAACAATGTTAAAAAATTTTAGAAAGCGGAACTGAAAATAAAGATGAACATTATCTTTAACGAGCGGCGTTCGTAAAAGACAGATTTAGATGGTAATTTTTAGTAACATTTTGAGTATAAATTTCAATTGTTTAATTTTTTCGTAGAAACAAACATAATATTTTATTAAGAAAAATGCCAACAGTTAACTGTAAGACACACATTTTACTAATATTTTACATTGCCTAATACCTCCAAATGCAAAGAAACATACTTCTAGAAATAACCTTGATTTAGATGTAACATGTGGTATGATAGATTTTCAGTGATTTTAAATTAGTTTTATTTATATAGATGTTCCGAGTACATCTTCCGAAGAATATGTAGTACTACCAAATATTAACACTTACAAAAAAAGTCTCCGAACAAAATATACTTCCCAGGACTGTCAAGAATCTCTCCACCAAGTTCTCCTGCATCTGTTATTAGCGAAAGAGTTATCAGTATGATTTCTCCAAGTACTGCATTTTTTAAGCAACAAGTCGCATATTGATTTTTTAAAGTTTTAAATAAATAATTGAGAGCCAAATTTTATAGAGTGAAGAGGGCGACAACTAAATCTAAGTTAACATCTCTTAATATATTAGAGACTCTTTTAAAACACAACAGTTCTGCTGTCAAAACTTCTATAACAATGCAAATTTATCATAAAAAAGGTCTAAATAGACGAGAGAAGAAAAGCAATTGACATTATCACTTTATTATAAAACACCTTCTCTATATTTTATGCATGACAAATTATATCTTGCCATCGATTCGCGCGATTCAAGAATGGTAGACCATTGTTAATATTCAACCTGGTATTAAATCATTAATAACTAAAAAGCTAAAAATTAAAGCAAATGTAATGAGTGAGAACAAAAAAATATGTGCCTTGTTAGTAGATGAAATGTGTCTGAAGAAAGAGTTGGATTTTAATGTAAAACAAGATGTAGCAGAAGGAAACCAAGATCTTGGTCATCTTGGACGAAAATGCATACCCGCTAATACAGTATTAATGTTTAACATAGTGGTATTTTGCACAAATGCAGTGTTACGTAACATCTGCGGCATGCGGGGAGAACAATTGCAACAATCGTGTGTGATCAAGGATCAAACAACCGAAAATAAAAACCAGTGCACGTAATTTACGATTGCCCACATTTGTTGAAGATTTTTTTTTTTTTTTTTTTTTTTTTTTTTTTTTTTTTTTTTTTTTTTTTTTTTTTTTTTTTTTTTTTTTTTTTTTTTTTTTTTTTTTTTTTTTTTTTTTTTTTTTTTTTTTTTTTTTTTTTTTTTTTTTTTTTTTTTTTTTTTTTTTTTTTTTTTTTTTTAAAAAAAAAAAATTAATCAAAAAATTTTTTAAATAAAAAACAAAAATTTTTTTCCAAACATTAAAAAAAAAAACCCCATACAAATAAAAAACACATTTATATTCGCAGAAAAGTCATTGGGTGAATGGAAATAACACATTAAACTAGCAATATTTAAAAAAAATAATATATTTCTTGGTGAAAATAGTAGCCAACCCCTCGACGCAACAACCCCCAACCCCGTTTCGTGTAAAGAAATTAAAATCGTGTAAAGAAATTAAAAGCGTATGCAATTGATCAAAAAGTACTACGACTCGAAAGTTTATTAAGAATAACAGAAAAACATATTCGCTTTTTACACTTTTTAGAAAATGAAAGTTTTATATGCAGACCAAATATTTCCTATTCCGTAGCTTCAACTATAAATACATTAATTAATACCAAACAATTAACTACAACGACTGCATCAAATACAGCACATTTTTAAATAAAATTGATGATTTGCATTAAATAGCCGCTATCTGGGCGATTGTAAAAGAAATAGAAGACCTCTTTCAGTATTTAATAATAATAATAGTCTTAACTTATTTAAATCCATAAGGGTCTATGACAATGGAAAGTTACGGAAAATTATTTACGGCATTGAAAGATTTCAGATGTCAATTAGGTCTATTTTACGTAGTTGAAGTTAGTTTTAAATTAAATTTAAATAAAAGGTTAATTTTGAAATTTAAATATTTATAAAAATATAACGCTAGTGTTTTGTTGTCACAAATTTTTGATATATAAGCATAAAAAATACTTGATTTAATTGCAAACAAGCCACTATAAGAGATTTAAGTGTTTTAACCGTGGAAAGGGTTAATTTTTGGGGTTGAATATTAATAAAAATTATAACGGTAAGTCTTTCGTTGTCACAAATTTTTGACTACCCTAAAAAATACTTGATTTAATTGCAAAAATTTTTTATTTGTTTTGTAAACATTAAACTTACTAATGAAATATATATATTCTAGATGACTAGATATATGTAAAGAGTATCAAAACAGATTTTTAAAAATTTTTATAAAATGATGGTTTACAGATCGTTTAACTGGGAATCCCTAAAAATACAAAATCTAAAAAAACAAAATCTACAAATGCAAATAAGCAGCACAGAAAAGTAAGAATTTTGCAAATTTAATTCTTAGTTCACTTAACATTGTTACGTTTATTTCGATATTTTAATATATTGTATTAGTTTTCTTAAGGTTTTTAATTAACAATTGAACTGTTCGTTAAATCATTAATTCTCAATATTGATGTAATAAATATGACGATTTAATTTGTATTTTTGTTAATCAATGACATGTCTTAATTAGAAAATAAGCAACCAATAAAATAATTCGCATTTAGTGACAATTTTTCGAGATTCTATATTCGTGCGACAATAATTTCTGTTCTTTTTGACACTACAAAATTGCAGAAAAAAAGTAAAGGAAACAATCAGTTAACTTTCAAACATATCTATGATAAATTATTTAAATAAAGAATGACTTGCTTTTTATCATTTACAAATTTAATTGTCAAGCAAGGACTGGAGGGCATGGCAAAAACAACATATTGTTGCTTAAGAAAATAATGACTCGTGCAAAGCACATATTTAATCGCAAAAATTATTGTCGGCAATATTTTGACCTCTCGTTGTATTATTATTGATAATAAACTAAGAAATGCTAACAGTTAACTGTAACAGCAATTGAATGTTTAAAGTGCAATATCGTTATCAAAAGCGATAACGACATTCCATTGCCGTTACACTTAACTATTGGCATTTCTTAGTTTAAATACTATTTTTACGTGTTCTTTATACATGAGATGTTGTAAGACACGCATTTCACTTATCATTATTGATAATAATATCTTTCTTAAACTTTTCAGATTTTAAAATGTTGCATTTATTTATTTAAAATAATCTAATTAAAATAATACAGATACAATCAGTTTATAAGGACACTGTACAAATATTTGGTTAATTTTCTAGTCCACTTTTTAAAATCAAATTACTATTTACAATAATTGCATTTATTTACAACGTAGGCTGGCTGGCGATAAATCATCGAAACCTGATACCGTTGCTGATAACATTCTATTAACGCTAAATGCAAAGGTCGAAATTGCAGTTTCACGACGGTGGAATTTGTATTTAGTTCGCATTTTATAAGACTGCGTCGCATAAGAGTATAGTTTCAATTTTTATGAAAAGTGGGGGTTCTCCATAAGGCACGATATTTAACACTCGGTTGCGCCTCTTAATGTTTAGTGCTATAATTTTACAATTTTTGTACTCACGCAACGCATGAGATCAAAATTTAATCTTTGTAAAGACCTCGGCTTTTCTTGGCTCAGCCACTAATGGGGAAGTGATCGAAATTTAATTCTTGTAAACGTAAAGACCACAGGCTTTACCTGGCGCAATGTGTAATGGAACAGAGACCAAAATTCAGTTGTTGTAAAGACCCCAGCCTTTACCCGGTTTGGCCACTTACGGGTCAGAGACTGAAATTTAATTATTGTAAGGACTTCAGCCTCTATCCGCCTCACTCATTAATAGGACAGAGACCGAAATAAAATATTCATTGTATGCAAAAATACAAATTATTACGTTTCTAAAATTTCTTTTATGTGATAATTCATTGACCACAATTTAAATCTGCAGACATTATTCAACAAGACCTGGATCAACGGGGTTGCACTACCTATTCGCAACGGTAACTGCAAAAGCGTTGAAATAGTGGACCTCCGTACTGTGGTGTTCAACACTCGCTGGATCTTCCACAACTCGTTCGGCCATTCCGACTTTACCCATGTCTCAATTCTTAAAAGACCTCTTACGTTTCTCATGTAGCATTCTCTTCTGTTTGACTATTAACAGGATGAATATCGACAGTTTCCCATTTCTCCATTCACTCAAACACTTTGGAAATGTATCGTAGGAAACGCATCCACTATAAGAAGAATATATTTGTACAAACCATCTGTCGGCACCGGTTACGGACCAAACAATCCATGTGCGGAGTATATGAAATGGCTCAACGGGCCTGTCTATTTGACTTATGTAACCTTGCAAAGATTCAGTTTTAGTCTTCTCAACTCCACAGAGCCACAATGCTTAATGTAGTTTTTAATTAAATTTATCATTCGTGGAAACCAAAAGTGGTCAGCAACAGAATCGTAAGTCTTTCCACAACCCACACGACATTGTTCATCGTGAAAAATTCGGAGCAATTCCAATCTACTTTACCTTGACACAAATCATTGCAAATTCTCAGCTCCGTCAAAATTCACTTATGGTATAACACCTCACTCCTCTCAACGTACAAGTTTGAATGAAGTTTACCTCAGTTGAGTGTACTCCTGAACCTCAGTGTTGTTTTTGTTCCATATATGCCCAAACACTATGTGAAATCATAACACCCAATCAAACAATCCACACGAGGAAAACGGCACCCTTTACGATAAATCACTTTAAAATTGAAATCCTGTAGACAAATACATCAGCGAGCAATTCGAGACTAGAAGTTGTTTTTTTAAATGCCGGAACCTTATTTATGGTAGTACAATCGGTGACAATTGTGAATTAACTCCCAGCAAATATGTTTGAAAATGTTTCAATGGCTGCACTATCACAACGGTTTGGAGCTCATAAAAATGATATCCGAATTCTGTTTCTGTGGCCCTTCCACTGAAATATTCTACAACTCCTGGTTTGAGACTCATACCTTTGAATCAAAACACACCATAGCCAATGATACTGGCATGGTATGCAACTTTTTTGTGGATTGAGGATTTGTAATTAAGTAGTGGTCGTGATTTCAAATGCTCAACTACAATTTGCCTTGATTGTTCTTGTTCCTGGTCTCATACAAAAGCGACACCTTGTTTAGTCAACTTGGTTATACAACCAGCACGACTAGCAAATTCTGGCATAAACCCATGAACTGTCAAACCTGATTCACATTTTGAAAAACAGCCGCTTTCCAGCAAGACTTTAGTTTAGTTTTCGACTCTCCAGATCTAACAATATTATTAACCATTAAATTGTCTACGATTTCTCATAAATCTTTTGTTCGCAGCTAAACGGTAAGGTGAACGATTCACTACACAGTTTCCTTCTGTAATCTAATTTTTAAACAAACGTTATAGTAACGGCCTTGACAATTAGATGTCCTATTTTACCGCACCGATAACGTTTTTAAACGCGTTTTTCATCAAAAGCATACGACCTTTTCAGCAGAGCAGAGGTTCTTTTTCGCTTGACTTTATGAACCCCGATAAGATTAATAAATCATACAATGTCCGGCAATTACTGTTCATCGCGGCATTTAACTCATATACAGCGTCATCCCCAAAGTCCGCACCATATGGGAAACTTATTTATTATGGGTTTTTCGATAAAAAGTTATTCTCTATAAAAGTTTGTGCATCCCCTAAAACTAAAAATGCACCAACAAAATGTGGCGAAAGACGCATAATATACGAGGTGCATTCGAAAATTTTATTTTGAGTCAAGAGTAAAGTGTTCTTATTTCTGTAAATATCAAAAAAAATTATTTGAAAAAGTTGTTCACCATTAAAAACTACATCAAGATTTGAAGTCATGGCGATCTAGAAGAAACTTAAATTTTTCCAATTTTTTAAAATGGTGGCTATAAGAAAGAAGATTTGCTTTAAATAATAATTAAACAACATCTTGTATACGACAGTTTATTTAAAAAAGTTTGTAATTTACAAATTGCCCAATTATTGTGCTAATTAATGGTCAATTTTTTTATTCATTAGAAAAAACTTTAACATTTTTGGTGCAAAATTCTTTTGATTTTTTGTTGACACCAAAAATTGCTCAAAACAAGTCAGTATCTTAAGAAGAATATCATTTTCTATAATATTGAGACACTAAACATCAAAATTAAATTGATGATGACCATGATTTATAAATCTTGATGTGTTTTTTTAATGAAGAATAACTTTTTCAAATAAAATTTTTGATATTTACTGAAATAAGGGCACTTTACTCTTCACTCAAAATCAAATTTTTGAATTCACCTCGTATATTACGCGTCTTTCGCCACATTGTGTTGGTGCATTTTTAGCTTTAGAGAATGCACAAACTTTTATAAAGAATAACTTTTTATCGAAAACCCATAATAAAGAAGTTTCCCATTTGGTGCGGACTTTGGGGATGACACTGTATATATACCGTAAATGGTTAATTCTAATAAATATGACTCGGTCCAATTAGCACACACATTTCTTAGAATAGTTAATTTTTACGCACGTACGATTTGTGTGAAATAACAAACGAACTATATATTATACTTCAAAGAGTCTTTTAAAAGTTTTCCCAAATTTCTTTTATGGAGGAAACACTTCAATGAACTCGTTTCTGAACGAAGCCCAATTTCTGATAATAGGTTCCACCGTTCGTACCACCCTTTAGCTTCACCCACAAAATATTGCCTAATTGTAACCAACGTTTGCGCATCCGACCAACCCATTTGGATTCTTAAGTTATCAACATAACTCACCCATTTACCAGATTCGTTTACTTCCGGGTGGAAATGGGTAGGTCGACTTCAGTAAATTTTTGAGACTGAAAAACCCTAACGATTTCTTTAAGAATGGTTTGTCGGGTCTCCCCAGTTTCGGGAGAAACAGCACCCGTTCGTTCACCATCTTCCATCACAATTCATTCTATCAAGACAACATAATCGAGTACGTAAAACAAAAACAAAAATCAACTACCAGCCACTGAATCTACACGTAGTACTACTACACACGTTAAACCTAGGGCTTAAACAAGTAACAAATTTCCACTTTGATGTAAGAAATCAACAAAAAGTTATTTTTTTAATATTAAACGTAATATAATCCAGACTATAAGTTTTGCGACATCTAGTGTCGACTCGTGTTAGCGATTACGTACGCAAATGGTTCGCATTAAGCAACTTTGTCAACAGGTACAGCGCACAGAATAGAGAGTTTTCGCACGTTTACGGTAATCTTGACGCTAACGCTAAAGTTATTTAAGCTGCTACTGCGCAGAATCAATCCGTTATTGAAATAGCGGGTCCCGCTAACTTAAACCAAATAAGGGACGTATAACGTGACGTAAAACTTTAGTGATTTTGGTGTTAAATTGGTTGCATTGGTATTAACTTGCCTGTTGTGTGTTGTGGTAGTATGTAAAGTGTGTAGTCACGTATACTGTGGTGTAGTTTGGAATATCTATTTCAAATACTTTTGTCGTTTATTTCAACGGTTTTTGTACAAAATCTTTTACACAAAGTAAAAGTATTTTTTCATAACAAATGTCGAAAAGTGCTAGACTTCGATTTAATGTTAGTGATGACATCATGTTACTGCAGCACGTAATAGCGTTAAATCCTTTTCGAAAACGAACGCCGTTGGGATGAGGTATTACAGTCTGTAATAAATGAAAGCGGGAAGCAGTTTACGTTACGTTCAATAAAAGAACACCTCGAACATATATTAAAATTATTTGTAAAGGAGGATCTTGCAAATATTATGTTGGGTTTATGCAACAGTACTAAGGAACTAACGTACTAAGTCTGAAAAGTTAAATACATGTTAATATATGTAACTGTTTATGCATGAAGTACTAAACTAATGGACTACGGTACTAAATTAAAAAGTTCCCAACTTTTAACTTCTTAGTCTTAATCATAGTCAAAAACATAACTGCGCGTGCGTCTACACTCGAGCACGGCGTGACCGTGAACCAGATCCGTATTCCATTTTTGTGTATGCCGCATCCCGTATTTAACGGAAAACGCTGATTTACTTTTTGTGGTTGTGTAAATTTATTTTTAGTGATTATTTAGTTGTTTTAAGTTTTAGTCTTAGTTATTATTATTAAATGGAGCAAGACGAGCTTCTTATACAATTAGTTCAAAAATTTCCCCATTTATATGACAAGGGGGATCAAAAATTTAAGGATAAGCAGGCGCGAATGAATTCGTGGCAAACCATTGCTGCTGTGCTAAACGCTGATGGTAAATTCTACTTATTAAGGTATTTATTATACTAAAATTATTTTTTAGCCGAGACTTGTGAACAAAGGTGGCAACAACTTCGACAACGCTACACAATTGAAATCCGTAAGGGTAGAGAAGAAAGCATGTCCGAGCTGCAGGAGGTAGCAAACCCCAATGGGTGCATTTTGCAGCCATGGGTTTCCTATCAAAATTTATAATACAAAGACGGTAATACTTTTTAGAAATTTATATAAATTTTGTTTCTTAGAACTGTAAGTAACATTAAAACAGTGCCAACACCGACCTCTTCCTCAAGTTCTGCAAGTTCGGCTGCTTCTGTATGGAACACAATACAGTATTTAACAGAAGAAGCAGGATTGCCATCATTTGATGAAGAAGAGGAATCGGCAGACAAAGGGCATTACTGACCCAATACCAGCTGCACCGAGACCTGATAAAGAACAGCCTTCTACATCAACTGCACATGTCGTGGAAACCGGACACTTCGGCTGCAGCACCTTCACTGAAACGGAAGAAGGTTGGTGGTGATGTGAATATAATGCAGACTGTAGCAGAGTCCTTGGGGGGCTTGAGTGCTTATTTAACACACAAAAAATGAGCCACTGCCACCATCAATCAACGGAAGACCACTTGGCAACACGGTGGCATCATTATTAAAAATGATTAAGAGTAGCCGCCAAAGGCGAATTATTTAAGCAAAATAATGCAAATATTTGCAGAAGTCGATAGTGACTGCGAATAATTAGTTTTTAAAAGTTTTAATTTTACATTGATATTTAATAACTATTAAAAAAAAATAAAGAAAAAGTTTTTAAAGAAACTAAATAATCATTTTTTTATTTATTATCTGATGGCAAAGAACCTTGTAAAATAATATCTTGTTGCCATGGAACACAACCAATATCTGAATTAAATAGTAGATTATTTTTACTAGGAGTTAAACAATGTAATTGTTGAGCTTAAAAGTTTGCTGGCGAGGTGTTAGCCGAGACAGCAAATTAAGCGAAACAATTATATTTTTTAACCCAAGTGAAATATATTATTTTTCTTCAAGCGTTTATTGCTAGTTTTCATGTGTTATTTTCAAATTTTCGAGGTTCTCGAGTCTTATAGTGACTTTTTATTCTCGACGAATCAAGTTGGTACTTTACTGTTACATTCATAATATGACATAACCGAGGTACCAACCTCTAAATAGTTGTGGAAACAAAATAATTGTTTTGCTTTTAATGCCTAGACAGTAAAAGAGTTTTAGCGTCTGCCAGTAGTTCAATAATATGACGTTTTATTGTCGCTTGAAGAAAATAGTAGATTATTTTACTAGGAGTTAAACAATATAATTGTTGAGCTTAAAAGTTTGCTGGCGAGGCGTCAGCCGAGACAGCAAATTAAGCAAACAATTACATTTTTTTAACCCAAGTGAAATATATTATTTTTTCTTCAAGCGTTTATTGCTAGTTTTGATGTGTTATTTTCAAATTTTCGAGATTCTCGAGTGTTATAGTGACGTTTTATTCTGAACGAATGAAGTTGGTACTTTACTGTTACATTCATAATATGACATAACCGAGATACCAACCTCTAAATAGTTGTGAAAACAAAATAACTGTTTTGCTTTTTAATGTCTAGACAGTAAAAAAAGTTTTTAGCGTCTGCCAGTAGTTCAATAATATGACGTTTTATTGTCGCTTGAAGAAAAATATTGTTTTAACGTCTCCTCAATTTTTGAGCATTCCGCGTAGGATTGTTTGTACCCATGCGACCAACAGACTTCATTGTTTCTGTTGTCCTCCATTGACCAAAATGGAAATTGCCTTCGGAATCGACGTAATCTGCAAATCCCGTTGGGCAATATTTTCTTTCTGACATTGGCAAATCCTCTTCATTCCTCTGAACATAGTTATGTAAGACAACAGTAGCTTGAAGAATTTGTTGACATGTTTCCAAGTTAGCAACAATTGGTTTTCTTAAACATCGCCAACGCTGAGCAAGAATGCCGAATGTATTTTCTATGGTTCGCCGTGCACGAGACAGGCGATAATTGTATATGCGTTTCTCCTCAGAGAGACATTCGCCAGGATAGGGTCTCATTATTCGCTCATGCAGAGGAAAAGCTTGGTCGGCAACAAAAAATACGGAAAGGATGTTTCCATAAAAGGTAGAGACCTGTCGTTTGGAAAATCCAATTGATTCAATAATAATGATTTGCCAAAATTTGAATTTTTAAAAACAGAACTGTCATGCTGACTGCCTTCTGCCCCAATATCCACTAACTTAAATTTATAAAAAAGCATCACATGTGGCCATTAAAACGATGCTGAAAGACTTTTTTATAGTTGAAAAACAGAGAACCCGAATGATGCGGAGCCTGGATCTGGACATGTTTTCCATCGAGGGCGCCTACACAATTTGGAATATTCCATCTTTTGTAGAAACCGTCTGCGATGTCTTCCCAATCTGCCTTATTTGGTTTAGGTAGATATATAGGGGACAACACTTTCCATAAAGCCTGGCATGTGCTTTTAATAAAAAAATGTGCTGTAGCCTTTCCAATATAATAATCCCATGCAATTTGTTGCATTGAACAGCCTTCGGCTAGGTAGCTATAAAATAATAATTAAATAAAGGTGGAGACAATCATGACAAATACCTACTGTAGTGTAATCGTTAAACGATGCCCTGGTGATAGATGCATTTTCTTAACATCTTTTTGTAAATGCGGTGACATTAAGGCTAACAAATGATCATACATTGCAGGGCTCATACGACAATATTTAAAAATTGTTCATGATCATTGTCTTTCATGAATCTCACTAAGGTGCTATAATGCCCATATTCATCTCTACGCCTATTCATTGGCCTAACTGCATACCTACGATGCCGTTTCTTGTTCAATGCAGTTATAGCTAATGCACCTATAATTACTTGTGTCAAGAAATTAAATAAAATTACTTTTGAACCTTACTCGCAATAATGACTGAAGATACAGCAATAATTGTATCAGGATCCATAGTTCTTAAAAAAACACAAATTCTAACCTAACTTAAAACATATATTCTAATCTAATCGTTGCACAAATTGTTTATTATAAAAACTAGAAAAACTAAATAGTACTGAATAGGAAAATATCAACAATCACTTTACAACAAAGAAAAACCGAATAATACTACAATCACAAAACCTACACCTTTTTAAGAATGACATAAATACTTTAATCCGGTCCTTAAAAATGTTTGTGTTGTTACGCCTGCGTTCTCTTGCGCTTTATGATTGGATAATTCTTAGTTTAGTGCTAATACTGAAATATTTGCATAAACACCTTTTTCTAGTTTAGTCTCAGTTTAGTTCCTTACTCATAGTATAATAGTACTAATAAGTTGCATAAACCCAGCATTTAGAAAGTAAGTAAGGATAATATGACATCATCGGTTTACAACATGATTATAGATCTGGTACAGAAGAAGAGTATACGGAAAAGGAAAGATTATTACAAGAAGTAGTTGATCTACAAAAGGAATATAAGCCAATGAAGGCTACAAAAAATATGTTGTGTCGTCAAAAAGGTGAACAGCTTCGAGAGGATGCTTGTCAAACTGCTGCTTTTCACCAAAATAGTCGATATGAAATTTTATACGAAGACAGTACCACACCAGGAGGCTCGTTATTAAGCAATACATCTAAGGAGTCTGCCCCTGCATCACCTGGATATTCACATGTGTCAACACCAACAAGTAAGTAAATAAATATAACAGTATGTCAAATACAGCAGATCTATCTACACATTTAGTCAGTTAAGCATTCTCACAAGAATCTATCTGCTTGTTTTTGCATAGATGTTAATGTGTTGTATGCAAACGAATTTATTCTAATTATGAAATTAACATTTTAAGATACTCCAAAAAGGACAAGTAGCGGTCTTTTAAAAAACAGTACCTTGAAGCTGTTGCAAGACAAACAAGCAATGGACCACCAGTTCAAGGAGCGTGAACTCGCTATTCTTGAAAAAAAACTATTTTGGATGAAAAAGATTTAAGTTAGAAGAGGAGAAATGGCAACTGGAAAAAAGAAAGAGAAGCTAGATTGGCCATAGAAGTGAAAGAAAAAACACAACAGCAGGCAATAATTGACTTATTAATTAAAAACTTTTCGTAAATTAACAATTTTATTCATTTTTGTACATAAGAGAATGTTTTCATGTATTTTTAATTAGCTTGATTAAATAATTATTCTTGATCTAAATACTCTTCTAATGTTGGTGTTTCTATATTAAAATATTGACTTGTTTGACAACCATATAAACAAGAATGGCAATTTGTCAGTAATACTGCAGTTTTGTACATACTGCCCACATCCTGCAGTAATAACTTTTGATTTTTTCTAAAATCCAAGAAGGCAAACAAACTAATCACCTTTGAAAAACCCCATTCTACTGCCTGTCTAACGGTGCTCATTGAATGGTTGAAATTTTGTTGTTCTTGTGTTAGTCTGCCAGCAAAGGGACGGAGTAAAAGGTCCATAAGGGGATAAGCTGGATCGCCATACAGTACGCACCGTTCTTGCTCAAAAGTAGCGTGTTGTAGAAGTTCTTCATATATATGAGAATCTCTAAGAATACCTACAAGTGAAAATTGTTATATTGGAGACAACTTACATCCCACTTACTTACCGGCATCATGCCTTCTCCCCTGCAAAAGGTCCTTTGATACTAGCAATTATACCATCAGGACATAATATTGACTGGTACTTCACACAATGCATTCTTTTTATGCCCTGAGAAATAATCCTGTTGGTTCCGAACTGGCCTGCATATACCTCTAGCAGTACCATCTATAAATCCCCAACAATTACGTAGTGGGACATTTTTATTTGCCACAGCCTAAATTAGAAGAACTATAAATGAGATTTTTAAATAATTGTAAAATAATCTTACATTAGCATAATACTGAATCCTATTTCTATTTAACCAATTCAAATTGCCTAAGTTATCCAATAAATGGCCTTTATTGGCAGTAATATGTTGCATAACTTGCTTCGTGATAACAGAAATATATTCGGCAGAAACACCGAACAATGGTTCCAAATCTGCTAGTCTGTTCGGATACGCCAAACGACGCAAATACATGCACAAGCCTTCGACACCTACAACAAACAATTAAAGCAAACACGTAAAATAATTGTGTATTTACTTTACCTGTTACACGATGCCTATCTCCAGATATTATAAATGGTGGTAGATTTAAACAATTTGCTAGTCTTTCTATGTGTTCTTTTCGAAACCTAAAATTTTTACTGATTCCTCTTCAGTTATATTGTCTAAATTCAATCTATCATATTTAGTAGCACGTAAAAACCTTTCTTGCCGAGGTTCTCCCAATTCATTTAATAAGGCGGCTTCTACATCAGCTAAATCTCCTATTGCCGCTATTTCTAGTAACAAATCCATTTTGTTTAAAACGCATAAGGTTATATCAAAAGCGGCAATTTCTCTAACGTTAACGTTGCTATTGCGAAATGTACTTAAGTTACAATTTACGGTATCGCTATTACGGTATTTGATCACGTGACTTTATCGTTAACGTGAAGTTTGTCGTAAACATGCGAAAACTCTCTAATAAAACAAAAACCCGGAAAATATGCGAACTAATTTTAAAACTCGTGGTGGTAGTATAATCATCCAATCACTGCTTGCAGGTACATACCGTGTAGAACAATACACAATCATGTTGTTATTGTTAGTGTTTCATTTTGACACTATATATATTTAACTTTATTACAAAAGTTTAAGAATTTTAATTAACCACAAATATTTAAATTTGCACCAAAATGCTTTTTGCTTGGCCTGTACTTTTCAAATAACGACGCCACCAGCCACGCCTTCTCAGGGCTCTTGTTTTTATCTGTGAACTGTATGTAATGTAATAATCTAGAGTGACCATTTTATCCAATCTCACCGGGTCAGCGTACATTAACAAGTAATTGTAGTTTTAATTGCTAAACTATAAATTCTTATCAAATTTTGAAAAAAAAAATTGAAAGTAATAATTTTGTTTTCAATTATACACAAGGCACTATCTCTGTAAATGCCACTTGTAAAATGATCAAATGTTTTTTGAATTTTGAAGTGTAATTGCTAAGGTGGCAATATTTTCATTACACTTTGGTTTAAATGCTAGTTTAAGTTTAATTAGTACATTTATCATATGTTTCATTAAAAAAAATGGGTGTAAATAAAAATAAGTAGATAAATAAATCTACTGAACATTAATTATGATTTAAATTAATGCACACCGAACGTAATGACAGCTTGGACGTTATCAGTGTTACCACCGTTCGGAATAAAAATTGTTCTATTTCTATAAAAGAACTTATTTGGGTGCTTTTTATAGCTTTGTAAGCGACTCAAAATAGAAAATAGTATATTAAAGAACTAGTTTCAGAAGACGCATTTTATAAGACGAGTCGCTAAAATGCCTTCTGAAACGAATTCTTTATACTATTTTTTCTATTTTGGGCTTTTCAGATTGATTTTAAAATAAAATTTTGCGAGTTTTTAAATTTAGGGAATTTTGAAGTGTAATTGCTAAGGTGGCAATATTTTCATTAAACTTTGGTTTAAATGCTAGTTTAAGTTTAATTAGTACATTTATCATATGTTTCATTAAAAAAAATGGGTGGAAATAAAAATAAGTAGATAAATAAATCTACTGAACATTAATTATGATTTAAATTAATGCACACCGAACGTAATGACAGCTTGGACGTTATCAGTGTTACCACCGTTCGGAATAAAAATTGTTCTATTTCTATAAAAGAACTCAAATTTCTATAAAAGAACTCATTTGGGTGCTTTTATAGCTCTGTAAGCGACCCAAAATAGAAAATAGTATATTAAAGAACTAGTTTCAGAAGACGCATTTTATAAGACGAGTCGCTAAAATACCTTCTGAAACGAATTCTTTATACTATTTTTTCTATTTTGGGCTTTTCAGATTGATGTTAAAATAAAATTTTGCGAGTTTTTAAATTTAGGGAATTTTGAAGTGTAATTGCTAAGGTGGCAATATTTTCATTAAACTTTGGTTTAAATGCTAGTTTAAGTTTAATTAGTACATTTATCATATGTTTCATTAAAAAAAATGGGTGTAAATAAAAATAAGTAGATAAATTAATCTACTGAACATTAATTATGATTTAAATTAATGCACACCGAACGTAATGACAGCTTGGACGTTATCAGTGTTACCACCGTTCGGAATAAAAATTGTTCTATTTCTATAAAAGAACTCAAATTTCTATAAAAGAACTCATTTGGGTGCTTTTATAGCTTTGTAAGCGACTCAAAATAGAAAATAGTATATTAAAAAACTAGTTTCAGAAGACGCATTTTATAAGACGAGTCGCTAAAATAACTTCTGAAACGAATTCTTTATACTATTTTTTCTATTTTGGGTTTTCAGATTGATGTTAAAATAAAATTTTGCGAGTTTTTAAATTTAGGGAATTTTGAACTGTAATTGCTAAGGTGGCAATATTTTCATTAAACTTTGGTTTAAATGCTAGTTTAAGTTTAATTAGTACATTTATCATATGTTTCATATAAAAAAAGGGGGAAATAAAAATAAGTAGATAAATAAATCTACTGAACATTAATTACGACTTAAATTAATGCATACCGAAGGTAATGACATCTTGACGTTATCAGTGTTACCACCGTTCGAATAAAAATTGTTCTATTTCTATAAAAGAACTCAAATTTCTATAAAAGAACTCATTTGGGTGCTTTTATACCTTTGTAAGCGACTCAAATAGAAAATAGTATATTAAAAACAGTTTCAGAAGACGCATTTTATAAGACGAGTCGCTAAAATACTTCTTCTGAAACGAATTCTTTATACTATTTTTTCATTTGGGCTTATTCAGATTGATGTTAAAATAAAATTTTGCGAGTTTTTAAATTTAGGAATTTTGAACTGTAATTGCTAAGGTGGCGATATTTTCATTAAACTTTGGTTTTAAATGCTAGTTTAAGTTTAATTAGTACATTTATCATGTGTTTCATTTAAAAAAAAGGGGGAAATAAAAATAAGTAGATAAATAAATTACTAACATTAATTAGATTTAAATTACTGCACACCGAAGGTATGACATCTTGACGTTATCAGTGTTACCACGTTCGGAATAAAAATTGTTCTATTTCTATAAAAACTCAAATTTCTATAAAGAACTCATTTGGGTGCTTTTATAGCTCTGTAAGCGACCCAAAATAGAAAAAAACTGTTTCAAACTCCTACTAATTAAATTTTGGATCGCTTACAGAGCTATAAAAGCACCCAAATGAGTTCTTTTATAGAAAATTGAGTTCTTTTATAGAAATAGAAGAATTTTTGTTCCGAACGGTGGTAACACTGATTTGATATTAAACGTCAAAGCTGTCGTTACGTTCAGTGTGCGTCAACTTAAATCGTAATTAATGGTCAGTAGAAAAAAATGGGTGGAATTTTTTTTAATTAAACGTATGATAATTGTATTACTAATTAAATTTAAACCTAGCATTTAAACCAAAGTTTAATGAAAATATTGCCACACTAGCAATTATACTTCAAAATTTAAAACTCGCGAAATTTTACTTTAAAATCAATCTGAAAAGCCCAAAATAGAAAAATAGTATAAACAATTCGTTTCAGAAGGCATTTTAGCAACTCATACTCGTCTTATAAAATGAGTCTTCTGAAACTAGTTCTTTAATATACTATTTTATGCAACTGTACCAGAAGATACTATTTCGTGGCGCGTAATCTAGCATAAAAAGCTATTTGTTGTTTTTTCTGTTTCTAAAACTGTTTAAAATGCACGTCATGTACAAAAAAATTGACGTCAAACAATATATTATTTATCTATTAATATTAATCGGCTTCCAAGTCTGGCCTGTTGCGCTCAGAAAAATTTGCCCGCGAGTACATTCACTTCACAATTCTCCAAGAGTTTTCAGTATTTATCGTTTACTTAATGTTCATTTTTCTCATTGATTTTTAAGTAAAAATTAAAAAAAAAGTAGGGTTGTCAGAAAATTATTATCTATGTCGCGCAGGAGTCGAAATTTGGGCTTATAAGGAAATCCATTTTTCTGTTATTTTACGTTTTAATTAAATTAAATACAACGAAGACGAAAATAAAAAAAATAGCTCCTGCACGACATAAATAATAATGTTAGCTATATGTTTGTGCAAAATTAGGAAAATATTTTTAAAAATAAGCGAGATAAATTTACATAAACTTTATAGCTCCCAGAGAGAACAGCCTTAAATAAACTATAAAAAATGTTTAGGCGTAATAAGATTTGTGATTATCGGAAATTTTTGCTAAAGAGAAAAAAAAAGGCCAAAAAATCAGTCTTATTCTTTTACTTTATTATAAAAGCACAGGTAAAAGATACCTATTATCATTAAAAAAATGATTTTGACTTACAAAACGTAACTTAAACTTAAGTATATACAATAAAATACATAACCATGATTTTATACAATGAATATGAATAAATTGTGGCGAGCATTTAGTGAAAAAAAAACTACTAGTATTTTAAAAAATTAGCTTGTATCATAAAATAATTTGTAATTATTTCTTCTTTTTAAAGAATTTTTTTTATAATTCATTGGTTAGAGTGGCGTTGCACTTTGTGGAGTACCACCTAATATTTTTCGTAATTAATAGATATGAATGATGTTACCAATAATCAGTACAAAAACCAACTAACATTAAACATATCTTAAAATTTATAATAGTCAAAGTTTTAAAAATTACGTAACAATTCGTTGCAAACTTACTATTTCTTATTCATAGTAGTTTTGTATAAACTCATAGTACACATTAAAATGATATTACTTAAAACATTGTGAATATAATAGAAAATAATAAATGAAAATAATACACAGAGATCAGAAAAGTTTCATTGTGTACGCAAATTTCATACGATCCTTACATTTAAAATGTTGTGTATAAAGAAAAGTATAGCTTGTTGAACACTAAAATGTTACAAAGACAAGCGAACAAAATACTGTTGAAATTAAAAATATAATGAATAATGACCATTAAAACTATTCAGGTAAATTTCTAAGTCATGTGAGTAGCGCGTAAACTATTCGTTATTATTATTATTGATCACATTATCACCAATATCACCCAATTCATCAACGTTAAAGTTGATATCTTCCAATTCGTCCTCGTTAATTCTCGGAGGGGCTTCCGGTTGACCGTGTTGCCGTAAAATTCTAACTTCAAATTTTTCGTCTTTGCCGCTTTTTTCTCATTACCAGGTTTCGGATTTTTATCAATTCTGTCTAATATCGATTGGGGTTTCATTCGTTTAATTTTCTTTTTTTTGCCAGGATGATGTGTTCTGACGTGGTTTTCGCACATCTGTTTTCTTAAAAAAAACTTGTCGCAATAAATACACGGAAACGAATGTATTAAATGTTCGTTAAGGTGTTCCTCATACAAACGTTTGTTTGTGTATTCTTCGGCACAATAAATACAATATGCTATAAATTTTTTAAAATGATTTTCGGTGTGTTTGTCCAAATGTTCTCTGCAATGAAAATGAAAATTAAAATCCTGTCCTCGACAACCAAAATAACTTTTTCTGGTGTAGAAAAACATACTTTTCCTACTACCACTGTGAAAAGTGAAAACAATTGAGTATGGTTTTCTTTTATAGAAAACGCAAAAACCGTGTACAATTAAAACTAACTTACCGACTTACCTTCCAATTTATTATTAATATTATTTTGAATATGTGCTATCATTTTTCTTTGTGGTAATCGGAAAAATATTTAATAAGAAAATTTCTCTTTTCAAAACTTATTGTAGAATATACTGTTACAAATTAAAGTTAATAGTGTAGAAAATGGTAGCTAATCTAACGTCAGCTACGAATTCTTCGAAGCCGCTCTAAAAACTACGCATCTTTTAAAATCTTCTAAATTCTTGTCAACCAAAAATGAACATGATGCACCTGCATACACATGTTTCGTATTATTGAGGTTCATCAGTGTAGAGCAGTTGAAACATGAGATTACAAAATTCATTTATTGAAAATTTGAGGGAAGGGGTATTACATGTGGAGCACTGTAGTAATTTTGTTCCTTTTAACGTCTAGGATAATTTATTAATTATTCAGTAGTAATAGTAATTAAGCCAGAATGATAATCGCTGGACCTTTTTATTGGAAGAGAGGATTTCGAACCAAACTACAAACAATCCAGTATATGGCAACGTTTCGCACCCTTTACTGGTGGATCCTTATGGCAACGTTTTTAAAAACTCATGTATTCTAGCACTGAACCGAAGAGGCATCCACTAGTAAAGGGTTCGAAACGTTTACACTACACTGGATTTTTGTAGTTTGAGTAGATATGGTCGTATACGTTCTTGGATGTATGTGGATATGACGGATATAGTACAGATACAGCGGATATAATTTTTATGTGTTTGGATATTAATTTTTATATGAAATTCAACAATTTATTACAAATGACAACGATTTAAAAAGTTTCTTTTAACGAAGCCTGAAAGGTAGTTCCTGGGAACCAAAATCCATTGCAACGCAAATTGTAACAACATGAAAAATAAAGTAATCCCAAAAATAAGACTATTAATTCTAAAATTCAAAAGAGAACAAAAAAATCATATTTAATTGGTTCGATTTCTAATAAATTGTCCAATTATACTAAACTTTTGGTTAAAGTGAATAAAATTCAACTAAATATCATCCACAGAGATGATATCTTGCCTATTTTGTGACAAACGACAAAAATTGTGGGTGAAGCAAAAACCAAATTATAACGCAAACGCAAGAAGTTAATCTAAACTATCATAACCATGTTAAGACGCATATCCCAAAAAAGAGTATAATTACTAATGAGAAGAGTCAAGCAACTTCTTTACAAAACCTCACGATGGTGACAAAACCGACAGCAATACTGACCTTGACACTTGACTCAAAATGTAAGTAAATAAACTGAACAACAGAATCGAGATCGAGAAAGTATTTGGAGTTAAAACAAGTCTTGGAGAAAAGACTACAGACGTTACATTACCCATCGTAAAAACTACAAGAACCATTTTAGAAATAAATGGAGTGCTGCAGTAAATAACAATAAATAGAAAAGATATTACGAAAATTTAAAATTATTCTGTGCTTCTTCGTTCTTGATTGAAGAGCGCCTCAAATATCAGAAATTGTATAAAAATTTGCATGGTTCGATACTATCAATAACCACAGATTTTTAAGGACCAATGGGCAAATTTTGGAAGGAGAAGTTAGACTTCCCCAGTCAAAGATTTTTTTGAGCAGAAGAGGATATCCGTGGAACATTTAAATATCTGAAGATCAAACAAGGATCGTGAGTACTAGAGAATATGATTCAGTAAACAATAGAATAGTGGGATTGAGCATGACCTATGAAAAAAATGGATGCCTGATTGTAAATAGTTTTATGGTTACAACCGCGAGTAAAATTCAAGAGTGTATTAAAAATGAGACTACAACAAATATGTAATTGTGGCACAACCATTAGTTCAAAATAGCCCATACTTTACCTTACGTGTGTTTGGATCCGACAATAAATTTTCGAATGAAACTATACTAAAACGATAGCAATATTATAGAAAATGAAGCAAAAAAGTTAGGTATAGCCATAGAAGATTTTCATTAGATGGAGATTCCAGAATTCTTAAGGCCATGAGAATAAAATCAAGCATGATTACTATTCAGGCTACTATTCACATAGGAACCAAATTACTCAACACACCACTAAAACCTTCTGTGAAATTACTTAGGGGTAGGTAGTTAGTGTCAAACAGTCACTCACGAGTCCTTATAAACTGTGGGTTTAAAGATAAACGACTCAAAAGATGGTAATATATAAAAAATGAATCAAACAAGTTATTGTCATACAACAATTTTCGCCACATAGAGATTACATAATTCTCAAAGCCATGAAAATAAAATCAACCATGCCATGTAACAAATTATTTCCATGGTTTCAAGCAAATTATTATTGTCATTGCCTGATTACTATTCAAGCTACTATCACTATACACCAAATTACGAAACAGATCACTAAGAGCCGGTTTTATAGATTAAGTTTAAAACGTAGATTACTTAAACTTTATTTTAATTTCCTAGTCACAATAGTATCCTTAGAAATTAAACCATAGTTAACTTTTAACGGAGATTGTACAACTGGCCCTAAAACCTGTAAAATTATCTATGGGTCTGAATTTGGTGTCAATCAGTCACTTACAAATTCTTATCAATTGTGTGTCTAAAACACCTTCTAACTCAGGCTGATATTGATCCAGTGGATAAAATAACCTATACATCTTTAGAAAAAAATATGCACGAAACATTCTCGGAATTATTAGAACAAAGTGTAGTAGACAGTGATGGAACCGTTACTTACTTAAAAATCATGAGATAAGCTAAGATATTCGACGTTACTTTTTTGGTTTTGGAGGTATTGGATTAAAAATAAAGATTGTTACACAATTTCAGAAAATTTTATGTCTTCCATTAACCCACATGGTTTGGTACTACTTATTCAAAAAATGAAATTAAGTGATACTAAAGACTTCTTGCTTCCATAGCTTATGGGAGGCCAGAGATGTGAAAAGCTCTTTAGACCACTAAGATCAATGTCAACTGCATTTTCAACTGTTGTAAACTTTAGTATGTTGGATGTGATCCGATCGTTAAGTAGAATAAAACTTTTGGAGTAGTAACAGATTTAGGTAAGCGTAATATGCGTATGCTCTAACCTACAAATTTAGTGATCTCCTCGTACAGCGAGTAGTCGTAGTGTGATTGAGAAATGGTAGTTCTTTCGGAGTGAAATGGGAGGACCGAAAAAATATGGTCGGGGGAGCAATGCTCGTACTTCGAGAAATTATTTTCAAGGAAATCAATATTCGGCCGAAACGGATACGGAATTCGTAAGTACGTCAACGAAGAAACTGAAGACTGCCAAGGATATGGATATTAACGTCGACGTAACCAGTAATTACGTGATTTGCCACTTTTTGATAATTTTCAATTTTCTAAGTGAATGTCTGGTTTGCAAATCATGTGGCAAGGACGTGAAATTTACTCGCTCCACCGCTCAACTTGGTGATTGAGTGTTCCTGCGCAACGCGCCGAATAAAGTCCCCACGTGAGTCACTGTTTTGAAGTGAATAGACGTCTGATGTTTGCGATGCGACTTGTAGGACTCGGACTTCAAAGTGTAAAAACCTTGTGTTCAGTTATGGACATTTCGCACACCTTTAGTACGACCATATATTCCGCATTTATACAAAACGTGTTGGTTGCGTCAAAGTTTGTGGTCGAGGTCAACCAGAAGAAAGCCGTCAAAGAAGAAATTACCGAAAATACTGCAGCCGGCAATAATCCTTTGAATTTATCCGTATCCGGGGACGGCTCCTGGAAGAAACGTGGGTTTTCGTCGCTTTTTGGTCTCACAACCTTGATTGGAAAGTTCACCGGAAAAATTGTGGACGTTGTGGTCAAATCTTCGTTCTTCCCATCATTTGCTAAATGTTTCAGCGATCAGAGGAAAAAGTGGGTGTACGTTATGAAAATTACATCGGTGACGGAGATACGAAGACGTTTAAAGCTATACTCGATTTGCAGTCTTATGACAATTTGGAGGTGAAGAAGAAGGAATGTTCAAAAGAGGAAGACTATAAAGAATACAAAATACAAAAATCGTTTCCAAAACCACAAACAAGTTTTTCTGGAAAAAACATTTTTCGAATCTGCGGGCATGATAACTTTTGAACAGTTCAACTAATCAACTTCGTGTTTATTTCGCCTAAAATTAAACAGAATGGAGAGGAATCTCCACCTATAAAATTGCAACATTTTGATCATTCACGATTTTTTACAGAAGGCCAAAGTGATGAAATCATGCTTAAAAACAATACCTTATCTTCAAGTGGCCGTAATTTTGTTTCCATCACGAATTTTTTCACATTTCTTAGGTGGAGATACCTCTCTGGAATATTAATTTTAAATTTTTTTGTCTCAACCTTCTAGGTGATGAATTACGACCTGTATCATGCCCGCAGAGGAGCTCCTTTTTCAAAACATCATTTCCGGAAGCCGCCATTTTGGCGGTATGGCATAATTTCGTTTCCGTACTTTTGTTATCGCCTGATTAATATAATACAAGTTTTAGCTTGGGGCTTATTCCCCAAAAACATGTTTTTTGACACGTTCAAGAATTAACCCCAAGGGGAAGATGCTCGGGAAGGTGACACCTGACGACCGCCATCGTGCAAGAAATATTAGTAGTTAACTTTCCAAGAGCCTTGACGTGAGGCTACTCATACGATGATTTTCCTGTTGGCTCTCGGTCTACATTCTGGAAATAATACCAAATACCATGATAAACAAAAAAAAATAACACGTTTCCATAAAAAACGTGTTTCCAGGCAAAATTATTGTTGGTATACTAAAATTCGCGTTCAGCAGCCTAAGAAAAACATAAGTAACCAAAATATTAAAACTACACCAAAACCCTTCTTCAGTTTCTATCTTTTGATTAAACTATTAATGGTTTTCTCATTTCGTATTTGTTTTAAACGTTTTAGAATGGTTTTAGTGTTCACTTTGAGACGAGTTTGCGATTATTATGTTACGCCACTGGAGTTAACAAAATGATTAGAATGATCGGTGGTAATTACAACACTATACAGGGTGTCCCAAACAAAGTGGCCTATTAGACGTTTATGGAGAACTAATCGTATTTAAATTTTGAAATTTTGTGATAATATATTGTTCATACTGATCTTTAATTGTAAAATAGTTTCACTTATATTGCACTTCCGGTTGTGCCGGAAGTCGACATCAACTTCTTTATGTTGAATGAAATATGTTTTTTATGATATTTTTGTATTTAGCTCCTAATTTAAAACAACTTTTATTATAGTTTGTAATATCTACTGCGCATAGTTTTGAAATATCGTTATTGTAAAAATATTGGTTTGTAGGATATTTTTAAAAATTCATATTTTTAAACTTTATAAAGATAAAAAATTATACTTGGTTTCCTTGTAACAGAAGCTTAGTTTTATTCATTACTGTGATCAAAATATGTTCAGTGTATTCAGGACGTTCACCATTGATTCTCAAAGTAAGCGAACTTTAAATAGCAACAAGTCGATTTTTTTAAATGGAACATACTAAATATTATTTAACAGGTTGATTCAGAAATTTTTTTTGATCGATTGATATAAGCATTACCTGTACTCATTTCATACGGTTTAGAAGTTATTACTTATTTTTATATAATTTATATTTCATTTGGTAATATCTATCTAACTATGGAAAAAAAAACAATGCATTATTGGTAACATGTAATATTGTAAAATAATAAAGAGATCTTCCTCTTCAAACATATTTGACTTGTTGGTACCAAATGGACGGAGCTCCGGCTCATAGTACCCATGCTGTAACTCAAGAACTAACCAATATGTTTGAGAAAGTGGATGGGTCGTTACCGTCTTTTACGTTGGCCTCCAAGATTAACAGTTCTGACTCCTTGCGATTTTTACTTTTGGGGTAAAATAAAATATATTGTTTACGCAAGTCCCGTAAGTAATTGTGAAGAACTGGTAGGTCGAATAAATTCGGCAGTTAGAAGAATTAATAGAAGTGAAATTTGAAGGACTACTACACAAGAAGTGCTACGAAGACTTCATCTTTGTTTGAGAGAAAATGGACGTCATTTTGAACAATTTAATAACTAAGTTTTTGTAGATATTAACTAATTAAAAATTAATTTTATTATTTGTTTATTTATTCGTATGGTATTTGTAACCTACATTGCTCCAACCGTTAAACATTTTTAATTTTTGTTTTAAACCGATACCTAGATTTTGACTTACTACAAATAAATATCTTGCTATCAATGCATACTTATATTTTTTCCATAGTTAGCTAGATATTACCACATTAAAAATAATTTTTATAAAAATACGTAATAACTTCTAAACCGTATGAAATGAGTACAGGTAATGCTTATATCAATCGATCACAAAAAAATTTCTGAATCAACCTGTTAAATAATATTTAGTACGTTCCATTTAAAAAAATCGACTTGTGGCTATTTAAAGTTCGCTTACTTTGAGAATCAATGGTGGACGTCCTGAATAGACTGAACATATTTTGATCACAGTAATGAATAAAACTAAGCTTCTGTTACAAGGAAACCAAATATAATTTTTTTATCTTTATAAAGTTCAAAAATATGAATTTTTAAAAAATATCCTACAAACCAATATTTTTACAAAAATTTAACGATATTTCAAAAAACTATGGGAAGTAGATATTACAAGCCTTAATAAAAGTTGTTTTAAATTAGGACCTAAATACAAAAATATCATAAAAACATATCATTCCATTTAACATAAAGAAGTTGATGTCGACTTCCGGCACAACCAGACGTGCAATATAAGCGAAACTATTTTACAATTAAAGATCAATCTGAATAATATATTATCACCAAGTTTCAAAATTTAAATACGATTAGTTCTCCATAAACGTCTAATAGGCCACTTTGTTTGGGACACCCTGTATTCTACATTATAGAAGCAAGTAGCAATTAACTAATATTTTTAGTTTTCAGTTGTTGGCATTTCGATATGTGTTGTGCTCATATGAGTATATTACATAACGAGAGAAGTAAAGAGCATCTCCTTCGTCGCTCGTATGTAACTTTTTCCACTCGTACGTAATTGCTTTACTACTCGAGACATCTACTATACTTTTTCTACGACATCACAATTTGAATTACCTAATAATTAATGAAATTTGTATAAATTACAAAATAGATTTATAAAAATATGTTTGCCTGTCTTTCAATAAATTTACTAAGAAAAACACAAAAAAATGAGAAAAAAAGAATGCCGGTACTGAGATTTGAACCCTAATACACCTATTCAAAGTCACCCACCTTAGCAACTGAGCCAGCGGGCCTTAACTTTTTGTTTTTTAATAATCGGAGAAGTTGATGAACCAATTGATTTGACGTTAGAATTAATTTATTGTGGCACCTATATTATTTATCTTAGTTTCCATGACGACGACCTGTAATGTAATATACCGTGAGTTCCAGGAAATCTGAAGCTTTGGGTTTAACATGGGGAATTTGAAATAAAGCTTTTTATCACGCGATACATGTTTTGAAATATTTTTAATATGTTTTGTTGAATTTAATCAATTTTTACAAAAAACGTTTTCTGGTACACATTGTAATGTGTTCTGATACTGGAAATATCCTAAAACACTTTGGGGACATATAAATCGGACTTTTCGAATTCCCCATGTTAAACCCAATGCTTCAGATTTCCTGGGACACGGTATATATATATATATATATATATATATATATATATATATATATATATATATATATATACACATATATATATATATATATATATATATATATATATATATATATATATATATATATATATTAAGTGCTAGTACATTACTGTGCATGTGTGTGTAAGGCCCACCTACTAATCAAGGAAGCAGTTGTGTTTTTGACGTCTTACTGACAACGGAGTAGAAAAAAGCTTTCTTTCTAATTTTGACATATAAAGTGACATTTTTCATAATCAAAGTAGGTGTCAAAATTCTCCACTTCTCCAAAAAGTAAAATTTTTCTTTACTTGTCAGATTGTTTTGACATTTATTTTGGATATGGTTACCATGGCAACATCGGTCACATCGATTAGAATTTAAATTCGAAATAGATTTAATCCCTTTCTTAAACTTTTTTAAATCAGAAAAAATAATGTATGTTACAAGTAACGAAACATGATTTTTACAAAAAATCATGTGTTTCATCACTGGTAACAAAAATAGCTGGTAATGATTGGATTGAATCTATACTTTCTTATGGATGAGTGGATTGAATAACAAATAAAACTGAAAGTAAGTTTCAAGTTCACACTAACATGTCTCACCTCCACCACATGGATGAATATTTAAGTACCCCTTTGCTAAGGTTAGCAATACGTTTACTAAGGATTCTACATTCGCATCAATTTTCTACCACTTGATTCAAACAATTAAGTACCAAATTTGCTGTTATAGTTATTTTCCTAACAAGTGGCAGGAACACTATTTTTTAGATCTATAATACAAAATTACCTTCTTACTCATTGAAGGTTAAGAAAAACAACTTCGTAACGTTTAAACTAGAAATTCTAAAGGTCGTACATACCTACTATTCGCAGTTTCCAACGAAATTAAATTAAAGCATTGTCACAATTAAAGTGTCAAATTCGGTAGACGTGCACCACTTGATTTTTTTAATCAAGTGGTAAAAAATTGATGCGAAGGTCGTTTTGCTAAGCGTAATGAAGATATGAGTGTAAACTGTTAACTTTTGACTTTTAACCACAACAGTTTTGAAAGAGTTATGATATTTTGCATTTTCGGAAACACAACTTTGTGTTGTGAAATGGTTAGTTTCAGAGTAGTCGTCTCTACAAAATAAAAACTAAAATTATTTTCAATTGTAACAATGCTTAATTTCATCTACCTGTTGCACTTTTTTTGGATGTATGTTGAAAACTGGGAATACTATGTATGCAAACCTTAAGCATTTCTGTTTTAATCGTTGGAAGTTGTTTTTCTTAACCTTTAATGAGTAAGAACGTAATTTTGTGTTGTAGTCATGCTATGTTAGGCTTCTCGCACTCGCACTATTTTTGCTACTTTCGACACTTGTTAGGAAAATAACTATTAAGTACAAATTTGTCAAAATGTACATATCACACTATCAATAATTTTTATAAAATTATATATGAAAATATTGACAGTGGGATACCGGTTGATAATTCTAAATAAATGAAATAATAATCCTTAAAAAATTGTACTTACTATGTGGAATAATAATATAAACACTTACTGAGTTAAGTAATAAAATTTGCATTGTTCACACCAAAACATTGCCATTTCATTGTGCATTTTAACCCTGTGTTCCGTGATCTTCTCTAACGTATACATTATTTCTTGACAAGAATTATATGGACATTCATAGATCAATTGCTGATATTCAGAAAGGAGTTTGTCTCTAATTACACTAGCGAACCTGGTTTTAACAGATGCCCTACTTATAGTTGGTAAATCAATATCTTCAAAACAATCTTCATCGTTACTCACAAATTTTTTTAAATATTCACGTGTAAATCGATTAAGAGATTCACTTTGATAGAAAAAATCACCAACAATCCGCTTTAACTGATGTTCTAGAGCAGTTTGTGCTTTTTTTTTCCTAGTACTTGCCCGAGATGTGGCACTGGTGGCAGTTGTTCGGCTTGTGTGAGAATAACGACTTTGTGGACGAGATGTAATTGATCTTGAATTACTTGATTTTCTTCTAGTCCATTTATGATTCTTCCTTCTTGACCGTGCAGTAACTCTTTGAACTTCCTTGTCTAAAAATGGTGTTTCATAACCATATCTACCGCCTGACCCAATAGGATCACAACGTTCATCAGTTGGTATAGAACCCGTTATCATTAACAGGTCCAAATTATCTACTTGTGGATATAAATATGAATCATTTGCTCTCGTCAACCAAATGTTTGCAAAATTAAAGGATTTTTTGCCAGGTGTACCACACACTTCCATATTAACAGCATTGTCGACAATAACTTCATAAACTTGTCGTTTTAATCTTACAGTGTTGTCTAGAATTTGTGCACAATTAAGACAAACTGGATCGTCATTGCTTAAGTAATGGTCAATCTGAAATATATTGATAGAGATCATATTAATAACACGATAGTACACAAACCGCATCTCCGTATAGTGCCATTAAATCTTCTTTAACACTGTTTTTGTCATCTCTGTATGATATACTAATACAATCTGTGTCTTGCTTTTTGCAAAGGAAACAAGAAATTTCTTCTTCTTCTTCTTCCATTGTATTCGCTAACTATTTTATACTAAATTATTTAGATACTTGAATTTAAATGTTAAAGGATCATTATTTAAAATTGTAAACAGTTAGTTTAATATTGTTTAATTTACCTCGTTCAAGGTATTTGAGTTACACACGTAAACAAAAAATTAAGGTTATATTTCGAAAGACAAAATATTGGTGGACTTTGAGTCAAGTGTCTAATGTGCGGTAATGTGTTGCCAAAACCAAAATATCACTAAGGTTTTGTTGAAATAACTAAACAAAATTAAATTTAAAAAAAGAAAAATGGATGAACTTAACCACGGATATGAATCGCGTATAGGTAAGGCAGTTTTGTGAGTAATTGAGCGACGCCATATTGTTAAAATGTATTGATATCTTTACTAATTATTGTAATTAAAGACTGGAAGCAACAATTTACTATTTACTCCGTTAAGCCTAGTTTTCACAGATACGAACTTCGCAATTTTGTCCGAAAAAATATGGCTGTCCGAAATTCGGAAAATATTAAAATTATTTTAACTCGGTCCGAACTTCGATGCGAAATTGTATTTCTCTTTTTTTCTTGTTATTATTCTCTGTTATTATTATCCTAAAATATTAGAGATTGCAGTGTATCGCAAGAAACAATCTTCGTAATTTATATTTACTGTATATTAGTTAAAAAAACAAATATGGGTAAAAGAAAAAAGAAAATACAAAAAGAAAGAATGTCGGTACGGGATATATTTCTGAACAAGAAACTTCAGAGATTATTACAATCTCGTTAAACTGATCAAGATAGCAATTTTAATTATTTGCCAACGAATAAAGAGTTATTTGAAATACTACTACTAGTTAAATTTAGTGTCCCCCATAATTACGAAGATTTTCCATACGAGGGACAACTGTCACAGTTCTAGAGCTCAATGTTGGTGTCAATGTCATGTACGCGGCGTTAACAACCATAACCACAAAACTGTAAAACACAAAAGTCACTATTAAAAATCGTATCTGTGAAAACGGTTTTTTACGAAATTTCGACGGTATCGAATCGCCATGTTTTTTCGGATAAAAATTGCGAAATTCGTATCTGTGAAAACTAGGCTTTAGTCCATTGCGTGAAGTTTCAAAAGGACGAACCATCATGTAGTGAATATTATGCATTGTTAAAAAATTTGGATTGAATAACTTTCACTATAAACTTTGTCTGCCCAAGGCAAGGCCACAAATTTAATTTGGCTTTTTAAGTAGCTGTTTTATATTTTATGCAAATTATTTATTTTACCAGTCTTCCGGAACCGTGTTAAAATCGTAACCGGCGTAGTTACCAACGCTTCGACTACTATACTAATAAGGGGATTCACCAAGTTTGAAACATACAACCAACTTCAGTTGATGAAACGTTGGCATATATACGGAAGCGACGTTTTGATTCGATGCTTGTTTCATTTTATATATATAATTATGTAACACTGAAAACTATCGAGAATTCTTTTAGATCAACCTTCTATAACGTACCTACTTTCAAATTGTACATAATATTTTACGTTTCTTTGCTACCCATCCGAAAAATTAGGTGAAATAACATCTTCATTTATCATTAAAATATGAAATAAAATTATTATTTACATCTTCCCCAAGTAGTATTTACATCCCTAAAAGATAAAAACGCGATAACAAATCTGCACGAATGTTGTTGAATGTCATAATTTGAAGGAATTACTGCCCATGTGCAAAACGTTACACATTAAAAACTTTTAACACTGAAATAACAGCAACTCCTAATATCTTTATCGTAACCTGTTTAAAAATTAGCGCTGCTCAAGTAACAATTTGTGATGACAAATACAGTACTTGACAATATTTTAAGCTTTGGCAAAAGTGTGATCTCTAAACCTTTCCTAAATCATATTATTGGATTTGACCTAGTTTGGCTCTGAGATACAGAAATATCTATTATTTTAGTTTAGTTTTATACCATATATTAATAAACTTATAGTAATATTCTTGTAGCACTAATAACCATAAATATCTGCTTCGAGGGTACACTCATATGGAAGGAAACAGTGACCATCCACTTATTGAGAGAGAACGAAAGCAATGTAATTTTTTTAAAAATTATGACGCCATGAGATTGGCAGTAGTTAGCTAGCTTTGTGGCAGATCAAGACCTTTTAATGTTATAACATGGAACGGGCTGATTTCAGAAACTTCAAGATGATGTACGACAACCATAATGCGCCATTTGTGTCTCGAAAAAAGACAGTGGAAATTCAGATTTTCGAATGTCCCAAGTAGCCCATCTACAAATACGCCGAGATGAATTGGGATTGCTATATTTTAAAACTAATTTAAATTCAGACTATTGTCAATGTCTTAGAAGAAACTCTAGGCGTGCAGCTTTCCCCACTCACTTACCCCCATTACATATCCTAAACCTATATCCACTAAAAAATACAATCATCTTCAAAGCCTGTTAAAGTGGGTACCGAGCCAATTTCATTCTCTCTATCAGAACTTAGTGCACGACACCCGTGCAAGTGACGATATATCTCTTATGACGCACACCTACTCTCGATTCATTTTACGAATACTCTCGATTCAATACAAAAAGATAAAGACACGCGAGTTTAAGAAAAAAGTGAAAGAGGGTACAAAATGAGTGATATGTGTGTCTTACGACATCTCGTGTGATAGGGACACGTATAAATTTTACGAATTCCATGTACTAAATGTTAATGTAAGTGCTGAGGCCAATTATTATTGATGCGTAGCATGCTGGTTTTGCTAGTACTAATTATTTGTTGAATCATTTAAACTTTAGAGGCCAAAAAACAATACATTTCCCTTACAAAATGCAGGATTTAATATAATTAATGCTGATGAAGGTGATTGTAGACCATTTCATAACTTCTACAATAGTTGGAAGAAAGAAATGGTGATTTTCTAAAAAGGTGAATAGTGAAAAGTGGGCAAATTAATATTCAAGAATCGAAGTATCATAATAAGAAGTAAGTATAGTATAAACTAACAATTATATCAAGAAGTAATAAATCAGCCTTATTATTTTACAATGCAAAGGTCAACTTACTCATTTATAAGTAGAATCCAGTTTGATTTTCGTGACGTCAAGACATTGTGTCGATTTTGTAACGTCGAATCGTCAAGATTAAGTGGCGTAAATTAGTGAAGATTTTGTCACTTATATTTGTGACGCCTACGACACCCAAATTCTTGACAACAACTTCACGTATCTCTGTATCGAGTTTGTCACGATTTTTAACATTAAAAAAAGTGCGGTTTAGCCACTGCGTCATGTTACGAATTCTACGAAGATTCTAAACTACTGAAATGTAAAAACACATCACGAACGTGACGAGTTCTTTGACGATGTCATGCAGCATTGTTACTTAGGTGGTTCCTACATTTTGCTTATTTTGGAAATTTTCCGAATTCTCAACGTATTGAACCTGCTTGGAGAAAGATTGCTAAAAAAAATCCGATATCAAAAACAAAGTAGATACGGCATGACAATGTGATTTACTCAGACTAAATATAAGTACCTATATAGACAAGTATTTGTAGTTTTAAACATAAATTGAGTTAAAATACTCTTTCACAAATTCTATAACTAACTTAATTAAGACAACCACTAAAAGTACAAAAAATCAACAAAAATTACACACATTCGAATGAAAACAAAGGTTTGTTTGCCCCACAGACGCCACTTTGACAAAAAGCGTTAAAATGCCTTATTCAGCTTATGAAAAGGTTAAATTCATTCTCCAGTCTGTCACTGTTAACCTAAAATACATGTCAATTGTCACTGTTAACCTATAAAATACATGACACCCACTTACAAATTTCCACTCGTCACGTGATAGTTTAGTGTCCGTCCGTCAGTGCTTTCTTTCTAGCATTTCAGCTTAAATTTTCGATACAAAGCGAATATAGCGTTACTCGTCTAGATACTTATATTTAGTCTGAGGTGATTTAAGTATAACGTCTCTGCGTCAAATAAATAAAAATTATCAACCAAACTTAAAAGTTAATCCGAAAAAATATCCGAAACAAATTTTGAAATCTCAATTATTTTTTCAGATGTTCGAATAAGTTTCAAAATATTTTAAGCGGTGCGCTTTACTGTAAAGTATATCCTCTAAAACATTTTCAGGTTTTTCGACTCTATAAATGGAAATTTAAATAATTATTTTGTCACATTGTACAAATGTTTATAATAATTATAATTATTAACTTTTATGGATAAGTTTGGTTCTGAGCCGTACATGTTGCGCGGCTTTTTTTAATTTGCATTTATCTAAATTTTCGTAGAAAGCACAATGGTTTTTTAAATCATCGATAGTTTGGCATGCATTCGGTATATTATACGAATGAAACATTATCGATAATTTAACGTCTCGATCAAATTATCGATGCCAAAATTTGAAAGTTTAATAATTTAATAAGTAATTTGTTATTGGTTTGTTAAGGCAACATATTTTTGGTAGGGTTCCCACTTGATTTATCTCCTGATCGTAATGTACACCAAATAATTATGAGTAAATTATCGGTATACGATCAGCAACATATTACTACTAATAATTATTACATCTGAATTATAATCTAATGTTCCTCGGTGTTGCTTTTTTGTCTATTCTGGCGCAATCAAAGGATGGATTTTCAGTGATTGACAACATTTTGGTGACAACCCTAACTTCCTAATAAGGTTTTGTTTTGTTCACTTTTCTCACAAAAAATGTTTGGTTTATTTTTTATAAAAATTTTGGCTGAAATAATAATTTCTTTATTAACGGAAATATTCCATTTACAAAAATTGAAACAAATAGAACCAATTACCGAATTAAACTTATAAAATAAACTAAATTGTCAATCGAGTATATAATTGAAACAAAAATTTAAATAATAATAATAGTAATAAAAATAATAACAATAATATAATTAAGATTTGCCAAACGAGGAAATTAGGAATAAAATTATTCAGTAAATTAACTTAGAAACTAGAACAACACTAAACATACGTACCTTAAATTGCACAATGTATTTGTAACTTATATTTAAAAACTTCATAGGCTTACATTAAAAATATAAAACCAGCTAGTGTTTGAATATTTATTGACTAACCTCATTGCTCTAACTAAAGGAACATTCATACTAAACATAGTGTTTGATTTTGGTAGTAAGAACAAATTTGAGTTCCTGGTCACTCCAGGTGGTAAATAAAAATTTAATTGTTCAATTAAACCAGGGGAATCGATGAGGTCATTGGCTAAGCGATAATTACGCACAAATCAATTATCGCCCTCCTGTACTGCAAAGGTTTAATATTAAGAGTTTCCATTATATTAGAGTAGCATCCTGGAATATGTCTTATTCCCGATCGAAACTCACAGTGCCTTAAAATTTTTTTTTGTACACCTTCAAGTTCATCAATATTTTGTTTTGAAAAAGGAGACCATATCACAGATGCATACTCCAGATAACATGTTACTAATACCATTGAATAACTGTTATTCAATTTAGTTTTACATAGAGTATTTAAGCTAACTTTAGAACTACCCAGTTTATGTGTCAGCCAAATGGATGTGGCGCTTTTGATTGATCGAAATCTTACCCAACTCATTGTACGACTAAAAATTTAAACTTGTATATCTTCAGTAGTTATGACCACTAATCAACCTGATAGGCACATTGTAATATCAACTTATCAAAAGTAAACCTGGTGAATATTTTCTTCAGTTGCATCAAAACTGTGATTGTCTTATACCTTTGCCGTGCATAGACATAATATAAAGTTTGTTGAGTTATGCATGTTATAATGGGGTGTCCAAAATAAACTAAATATCTCGTATTCTGTGTCCTCTACATGATCGGCTCCAATTTTCTGTTGTACATTGATTTAATACAACATCTTCCGATCTCTTCCATGTATTGGCGGTACATCTTCCTGCTGCTTGTCGTTGCAACGTGAACATGTATTTCAATTTTTCCACAGAACTTCACCCACGAAATACAAACAAAAATTTTTTTACAACTGTAAAGTATTGTATCGTTTTAAATGCAACTTCAAATTTTTTAACTCATACTGACAATTAATTAAAACACTAATGCATATTTAAATGAAGAGTGAAATACTGTTATTGGATTCATAGGTTTGATAAGTATTATAAAGGATACTATTTGACAAGTTAATGGAAGGAATAGACTGACACTTTGATTGAATTCAGTTTTATTTTTAATAGACTCGTCTATGTAGCTTTCTGTGACTGCCGTCGACCTCCAGCCTCCGTGCCGTTTCAAGGCCGTTATGTCACCGCCACCGTCACATAGAATATTTTTCTGGATTCGGCTCTTGGCAAATTTATGCTGATCTCTGAGCGGTGCATTTGCCGTTTTGATAATTTAAAAAAATATATTTGTTGTAATGTCAGGTGGTCGACTATTAATGTATTTCTTAGATATTTGATAAAAATTATTGGTGACTGTAAATTTTTGGGTAATTTTTGTTTGGTGTTGGGCACTTTTACTAAAAAGCTTATCCAAGATCTTCCAAATCATTACTTTTCATGGATGTTTATTGGAAGCTTTTGCAAAAAAAAATTGCTGATATTATCGGGAGAAAAAATACTAGCTTTCTTAGGCAGATTTTCGTTTTAGTAGTGCTCTCAGTTTCATATAGTTTTCAATGTTAATTCCTCCATAAATGTTCACAGTAGGTGAACTTCCGAAAAGGAATTTTATGTTCCTTTCTCCATCAATGCATGAAAGTTTCATACGGCGTCACATATAATTTCTTGATGTTTCGGTTAGCTAAAATAATGCGGCGATTTCTGCAGCATCTTTTATATTCGGAGGTGTTAAAGAAATCTCATTTTTACTGTCAGAATCCATGTATCTTTTTTTTTGAATATATAACTTGAAACTACTCTTACACGTAATAGTTATTAATGTCATAATAAGGCCGATATGCATTAACTAATGGGCGAGGTTGAATTTTGGAAACCGAGGCGTTATAGGTATAAATAACCGAGGCCGTTATTTGCATATCGGCCACATATCGTTTAAGACTTTTTGCCCTCCGCAGACGGGTCGTTTGGCACTCGAAGCGGCTTACTATCAATTTCCTATGTAATTAAATGGGGATCCGCACACGAGTCGACTGACGCTTGACTCAAACACGATGCGTTTGCGTCTCGAGCGAACTGTCGAGAACGGGAAAGGTCGAGTGTGACGTGCGAATCGTACAGGAATGTATCAAGCCGTTTGTTTTGTATCTTTCACAATTTGAATTTGAGTAATTCTAGAGCATTTTCAAAAGTTTTTGGGGACCAGTGCTACAACATTTTTATAACTCTTTTGTAATTCCTTCTCAGAAATAAACAATCGACTATGACAATTAAGTTCTGTGTACGGATGCAACATTTCTCTCTTTTTTCTCTTTCTTTTCATCTGTCAACACCGATACCAAAATATCACAGCATCCTCACCTGAACTGAACACAATTTTATCTGAAGAGCAAGTAATGAAGTTTTTACTAGAGGCAGAAGATCATACTTGGGTTCTTGAGAAAGTTATATTAACGTGTGGAATTTTTGGCTCCTGTAGGCGTGACGAACTTGTTAAAAGTTGACTGTGGATGATTATGAAAACACCAGAATAAACTTTGGTCACATTGAGGTATACCAAAACAAAAAGACTAGAGCTTTCGTTATTCCCAAAGTAAGTCTTCCGATTAATGAGTATGGCTTTGAACAAAAAATACGTCAATCTGCGCCCTCCCAATTTGGCGACTTGACGATTTTTCACGGGTTATAAAAGAGATAAATGTTGTAAAGAAGTTGTTGGCATCCATACCATTGGAGCTGCCCCAACAAAAATTGCTACATTTTTACAGCTAGAGAATACAGAACTCTACAGGCCACACTTTATCAGTGAAATTCTGTTTCGAGGAGGATAAAGATTACGAAACAGATTTTTCAAAATTGTGAAAATGCAGCTACAGCGACCATCACAACATGTTCGCAAATTCCAACAACTTCGCTAGTACTCGTCGATTCCCTTTTGATGGTTTAGTGGTTTATGTCATTTATTCATAAACACTTATAATTTTACATCGCTATCTATTTATATTACACTTACTATCACTAGATTGAATATAGTTCGTGCGCGCCGCGTGTATGTACGGTCGTAATCGCTGATGCGGTCCACACGCCGTGATGCTGCTCACATCGGAACAACCGCCACCATGGGCGCTGGGTTGGACCGTGGTGTACCCTCTTCATCGCTGGCTGGGGTACCTCCAGTTATCTGCGCTTAGGCGGCGTCACCGTGATGGCACCGGGGAACGCCGCAGGAAGGCGCGTACCCGTGGTGGAGGTACTATTGCTCCTAGCGTGCACGGCAACAGGCTGGATTAAGACGGTTGTCCCAACGGCTAGAATAGTCACGCCGGCCGAGGGTAGTTTAGACCGGGTTATACACGCCAAAGAGACTCGTAGCGGGTGAAGTCACGCCAGTGAGTGTCTGTTGTTGGTGTGCGTAGCCGTTTTAAAGGGTGTACTGGCCAATCACAACCCTTCTCACGCGGGTGCGTTGCGTGGGGGTAGTGCGCTATGTGCGTAGCCTGAGGAGTGACGCTACAATGGGTTATAAATTTCAAGTAATAATACTTGTGAATTTCATCTGAAAAATTGTGTACTAAATAAATAATAAACTGTTCTAAGATAATAAATATTAAGTAAAATGTGTGTCTTGCGAAATCTCGTGTAAACATTGACACGTATGAATAGTATAAACTAAGAAAAATGCCAACAGTTAACTGTAACGGCATGTGTGTGTTAGTGCAAAGCGCTATCTAAGCGATAGCTTTAATGCTTGTAACACACGTTGCTGATAAAGCCAAGATAACTTGTACAGAACACACGCAACAAAAGAACACCTGATGCAGCATTTCGCTCTTATTGTGAGCTCATCAGAGGTGTATACTTAAGTGCGGTATACGACTGTACAAGACGGCGGTTGGTCTTTTAAGCTCTCGTGGAGCAATGAACATAAGCAAAATGTGTGTCTTGCGACATCTCGTGTAAACATTGACACGGGTGAATAGTATAAACTAAGAAAATGCCAACAGTTAACTGTAACGGCATGTGTGTGTTAGTGCAAAGCGCTATCTAAGCGATAGCTTTAATGCTTGTAACACACGTTACTGATAAAGCCAAGATAACTTGTACAGAAGTACACACGCAACAAAAGAACACCTGATGCAGCATTTCGCTCTTATTGTGAGCTCATCAGAGGTGTATACTTAAGTGCGGTATACGACTGTACAAGACGGCGGTTGGTCTTTTAAGCCTCGTGGAGCAATGAACATAAGTAAAATGTGTGTCTTGCGACATCTCGTGAAACATTGACACGTGTGAATAGTATAAACTAAGAAAAATGCCAACAGTTAACTGTAACGGCATGTGTGTGTTAAAGTGCAAAGCGCTATCTAAGCGATAGCTTTAATGCTTGTTACACACGTTGCCGATAAAGCCAAGATAACTTGTACAGAAGTACACACGCAACAAAAGAACACCTGATGCAGCATTTCGCTCTTATTGTGAGCTCATCAGAGGCGTATACTTAAGTGCGGTATACGATTATATTATATAAATATTGTTCTTATACTAAAGATGGGCGATTCTTACAGAGCGGTGGCCGTTAGAGGTGACTTTTCATTTGTCATTTCAGTTCTGTCAACGTCAAATAACGGTATGGGATCACATTAGACTGAGTATGGAAAGTAGGATTTACACACGAAATTTGTATAATATTTTTTGGCCGACGATCATCACCAAAAGTAAAAAAAAGAACAAAATTATTTCTACTGATTCTAAGTAGGCCTGGTTGTTTAACCGTTTTGACATAATGAAAGATCCCTATTTAAATTCAAATATTACCCGGAATTTTTTTTATAATCGGTTTAAAATATGTCGATGTGCGCCGCCGCCGGTCAGATAGCACCGTTACAAAGTCCCGTTAAAGGGGCTGCATTTTTTGTCGAGGGATGCGAAGGAAAGTTTTGTCATCTGGTCTCCGACTGTTAGAGTGTTAACAACGAAATTTTTCTTGCTACGTATTATTTTTGATCTGTATAAAATGTGTATCTGTAATTTACTTTAAATGCTTGGCAACTAAATGGGTAATATTCATAAATTTTGTTTTTACCAAATTTAATAATTTGCGTTTATTTTTTTTTGTAATTATTGCGTATTGTAACCTCGTGTTTCGTGGTGCAATTGGGGTAGAAAGCCATCTAACGTAGCATTCGCATTTTTTCTTGATTACACAATTTCAACAATTTAAAGATACGCGCTTTTGATTGTAACTTATATTTAAAAAACTTGTCGCGGCCTTGTACTTTTCTTTTCAATTTTTATTTTAAGCGCGATGGTGACCTAACATTCGGATTGCATTTTTTTGTACAAATAATATTGGCATAATATTCATGTTATGGCGTATTTCAATATGTTTTATGTAATATGTACCGGGTGACCCAATAAAACTGTTCCTCGGCCATATCTCGGGAACCGTTCGTCGTATGACTTTGGTGTAAAAAAAATATTAGGTAAATTGGCCATGAAGAATAACAGGAAAATATTTTCAAGTTTTAAAAATGACCACCAGATGGCGTAAATGCCATCTTAAATTTTTAAATTGCAATTTCTATAAATTTCGCATAATAAACAAAATTTTTTCACATTTGTAAAGAGAACCAGTTTATCTATCATTTTTGTAAAAACAAAAGTTCAGTTATTTCAAAAACAAAGATGGCGGGGGTTGTTCAATTGTTTTTGCAGTAACCTGCTTTAACTTCTTAACGGTTTGACCGATTTTAACAAATTTGGTATCGTTGAAAAGAGCATTCCTTAAGCAATAAGAATCAAATATAGTTAATTTAGTTAGATCGTTCTCCGCCAGGGGGCTAGTTTTGACCCAATGACAATGACCCAAATTTAAAAAAAATCAAATGGAATGATATGACTTTTCTTTATGATAAAGTAGCCAAATAACATCCAAATAGGCCAGTGAAAACCATTTTTAAAAATCTCATTCCTAACCTCAAATATTGGGAAAATGAAAATAATGAATGTTTGAAGATCGAGGACCGCGCGGTAAATTTTCTAAAACTATTAAAAATTTAGCACAAATGAATAAGAGACAATTGTTAGTCTAAATAGAATTCATTTAGGTATTATTTAAAAAATATATATCATCAGAACATTCATGTTGCTCCAAAGAGACTAAACGCATTTTTAACTTATTGTCACTTTAATATTACTCTCGTAATTCTAACCTTTAATTTAAAAAGTAAGCCTAAACACCTAAATAGGTATACTATATCCGAATTCAAATATGTTAGACCATATATTTTGGAACCATTTACAAAGATTCTTTGTAAAATTTGATGCCCCAAATCTAGTACTTTGCGTAAAGTTTTAAGCTGTTTTTTTTGCAATATGGTGTGTTGTCTTGGAAAAAAGAAAGATAAGTAGGTAGTTCAGTTCATCTTTGCCAAAAAAATATAATATAGGTATTTGAAAATTAAAAAGTATAAGGTAAGGCCATCTCAAAATTGATGCGATCTCGAAAATCCAACTATTAGGCAGGTAAGGGCTTTCGCGACTGGTGAAACCCGCCTGTTACACACGGTGTTATACACTGTTAATTAACCTCCTTCAGTTTTAACATGAAAATGCATGTATAAATGAGCTAAATTGCTGTATTCTGAATCGGAAATATTTTTGCATCTACATTCTAATAATGGTGGTTGTTCGGGTTTAAATATGAACTGATGAACGGTTCCCCAACCTGATACATGTATTAATTGTCTTTATAATAATAATTGCCTACAATGAATGTTAATTATTTCGATACATATTTTGATTATGTTGTGTTTGTTTAATTGTTAACCCAGATATGCCTATAGGTTAAGTTGAAAATTAAAATAATAATTTAATGAAGTTGCATTTTATTAATGATAACAAAATTATGGAAACTCAAAAAAATTGGATTTTTTTCCAAAATAGGCAAAATTTCAGCCGTACTACATGTAGTACATTAGGCACATCGACACTTGTAATATAACATTTATTTTTTGGTGTGAAACTGCACAAAACACTTAACATGCACCCCGATATTGCACTTTAAACATCTTGTAGTGGTTCTTTGGTGACAATGACCACATCGAGTTTGTTTTTCTTGAGGAATGACAAGGTGGTCCAGATGGTCGTAACGTAGATCGTTGTCTCGGGAGCTACTTGCATGTCCTTTTGATAAGACGGTCTTTTTTATTCTGAACAAGTAATGCACAAGCAATTCTCCTTCTGAAATTCAACTGGTCCAAATCTCCTCCACTTCGGCGATGTAAATGCCAAGCATTCTGGATTGCCATATCAATGGAGTGCATCAGTAATGGAATATACCATTTTTTCCCCGAATAGAAATTCGATACAAACTGATATTTTGATCAGATCGATCGACCCCTCCCATATTGGCATTGTACATGTGGATGAGACGAGGCTGCTCCACCTGGATATTCTTTTTCTCCTTCTGTGAATAACGTTTGACCATTTGGATTGGTGTAACTCCCGCGAAGTTCGAACAGAGACAAACAACACTATTATCGTGCCACTTTACTGCAATGAAATTCTGATCACTGATTTTCGCGTAATCGTAACTCCCTCGACTATTTTTTTTCATATCCTTTGAACTCACCAGCGAGACTCCCCTCAATCGATTTTCTCTCACCGTACCGGTAGCGTAAAAATTCAGTGCTGTCAACTCTTCTATCAGGGGAATTGAAGTGAAGAAATTATCGAAGAAAAGATGAAACTTCATGTCTGGCCATTTTTGTGCAGAGCTTGAGCGTACTCAAGACTACTCCTGCACCAACTCCAAAATCTTTATAAGTTTCACTAATGTTTGTTGAAGCTCCCTGATATGGTTCAAACCAGTTCACATAACCCAACCTGGTAGTTCCAACCCACAACTTGTAGCCATATGGTATAGGTTTTCCATGAATATACTGCCTGCACCCATGACGTCCATAGTATGGGACCATAGCTTCATCGATTGAGTGCATTTCCCCTGGAGGCGAATGCTCCATGAATTTTTTATTCAACAGTGTGAAAATCGGCCGCACTTTTGTGAACTTGTCTTGTGGCTCCAGCTCCTGATTGTCACAAACATGAAGATTCGAGAACAAATAGTCAAATCTCTTAAAATAGCTTCCGAAACCATGTCATTGTGACCATCTCTGTCGCGTTCCCAGTAAATCCGTCGCCTTGGCACTTGCACATATCCACTAAGGATCAGAACTCCAATGAAAGCCTTGACTTCATGTCTTTCTATGTTTGGTCTCCGGTTCTTTTGTTGGGCGTATTGATTGCTGCAGTATAGAATGGTGTCTATTACTTCCTCATCAAAAAACTGTGAAAACATTTCCAAAGGACTCGCTAAATTAGGTACGTTAAAATTATTATCAAAGGTTGTTGTAATCGGAGCCAAATCTTCCGCAACCCAATCGTAATCCTTCTTTTTTTCGCAGGTGGTTTTGTTTGTTTCTGTTTATTTATCGGCACGTTTGTTCGCAGTTGGGATAAGGGTAAATTGTCATCCGATGAAAAATCGCTGTCGTGGTCATCGGCTTCAAAGACAATTTCTGCAGGAGCATTCAGTTGGTTTGCCGGTAGATTATCAATGGTGAGATCATCTTCACCTCCAGAATCTTCATCTGTTGCATTGTCAGGAGGAAATATCGTGATTTTGTCGACACTGCCAACATTTTCTTCATTGTCCTCTAACATTGCAAGAGCTTCATGAAGCGAGAACCCCTGTAATTGAATGATATTTGTAGACACATATTTTCCTAATGTACTATATTTAGTACACCTCTTTTTCACCCCAAAAATTACCACAATTTCTCAAAATAACTTGAATATATGAATGCCTACTGTTAACATGATTATTTGTTGTTATGTTTTCCATTGAACGAAATTTTTATAGTTTTTTATTTATTTGCAATCAACTTACCTCTCGAAGCGGATGTTATGATCGTCCATTTCTATTTGTTGGCTAACTTTGAAGCGGAACAAGACACAAACGAGATTTGAAAAGTCAATTGAATGTTGACACTTGCGTTGTCTGGTATGTACTGAATGGATTCATGCATCTGAACAAGTTGCAGCCAGTCGGCACTGCACAGGCTGAGACTTGTTTGAGCCGTACTACATATAGTACATTAGGCATACCTGGGTTAAGGCGGACCTGAGGTTTTCTTTTACCCTTCTTTCCTCAGGTAGCCTAGGCAGAGGGGTACCTTTTGGCTTTAATTATTTACACAACTTTGTCAAAATTTACAATTTTATTTAAAATGAATTAACGTTCAATATAATTTACGTTATTACCATGCTTGTGTTTTATTTCATTGCTGATATTACTACATTTATCACTGAACTCTAGCGGTTGTTAGGGATTTTATCCTGGATTCAACGTATATGTTTTTAGTTAGATTTTACCGCTTTTCGATCGACCAAGTTCACTTCGGGTTTAGTGGCGGACTATTAAAATCTTGTTTTACAAGTGCCTGGGTTGTTTGTTACATCAACTACACCACCTAATATGTGTCAGTTCCTTTGTATAACTGACGTATAGATGGCACCATCAATATCATCATCAATAACAAAGTTAAATGCGCCCTTATCCTGTACATTATCGTGTCAAGTATAGTGTAAAGCAAATTTTTAAAATCAATTTATCGGATTTTATACTTAGTTTATTTTTAAAACGTTCCCAAATAGCAGATAAATCAGCTACTATTTACCGCATAGTAGCCGTACTTTACCGCATTGTAAAAAAATCAAGTTTCAAGATAAGTATGAATTACTGAAAAGTGAGCTTTACAGTTCAGGTGGCCAAAAACGGTATTGACGTTTCAATTTAATTAATAACAATGACACAATCAGCCCTATTCTCTAACTTCAAATCGAATAGAGGTTTAGTAATCCCTAACCACATATCATAAACCAGTAATGTCATAAAAGTATGTCATTTCCATTTACTGAAATTCGATCCGATTTGTCAAATTTGTTTCAAATGAGAAAACTTGTACTTAATGTATCCTGTTGATACTAATTTTAAGATAATGAAGAAGTGTTGATTTGTGAAATTTGCTATGACATCTTCAGCTAATAACTTTTGCAAAAATTAGATTATATTTGACGATAGGTATGAAACAAAAACTATATAACGCTTACGTTATCGAATAAATAGATTATAATTCAATGGTAACTATTCGATAATGTAAATTTTATATAACTTTTACTTGATACATCACACGGCTTAATGTCTACTCATTCATAAATTCCAAAATATTGCCAAGAGTATTTTTACACAATTTTATTTAGAAAATTGTTATTGATTATTTTATTTCAATTACAATCCTTAGGAATCAATGACAAATTATTTAGAAAAGGCATAAATGATAAACATGAATTTTAGTTGATACACAATAAACCGCATTATAATATTTACAAAATATCTTCAGCACTTAAAAAAAGCTCCATAAAATACAAAATAATATTTATTTCGCTTTAACAAATTGAAATTGAAAATCATAAATACCAATGGACTCTTTAATATCAGTATCGTATTCAACCCATTCTTTTTCTGATAAATCAATGTCATGATACAATTTACCCGTTTCTGCTACCTTAGCTATCCACCCCTCATTCGGATCAAAATCTATGGGTTCAACACCCCGACAATCAAATGTAACAATTGTCTGAAACTTGTTCAGATCCTTGTTTGAAAATTTACCTATAATGGTCGATTAATTAATTTAAACATTACTGTTATAATAATGTTACCATTGCTGTCTTTAACGATGCTTAAAGAATTTTCTCGTCCACACAATTTACATTTGGCAACGAAATTAGCTTCCAAGTGTTTGTTCGGTGAACTGATTGTTTCTGATTCTGAAACTTCATGCCACTTATCTGACGATTCGCCACAATTTAAACACTTAATTTTAAAGTAGAAACTAAAATTTGGATGGCATGTAAATAGTTCTTCTATAAATTCTAAATTTGCTTTTACTTGTAAATTTATTTTGACCATTTTTTAAGGTTGTTGAGAATTTTTCAAGAGGATGTGTCTCTAGGTACTACTTGCGGTAACTAATTTCAAATAAATATTGTGGACTGTTGAGCAATTTAGGCCAAAAAGTTATAAACCTTTTGCTTCTGCTTTTACAAAGGTTAATAAGATATCTTACACTTGTCTTACACAAATACCTATTGTTTTGAAAAATTTGTAATTAGGCATTGAAATGGCTCGATTTGAATTTAAATTTTACGCGGTAGTTTCTTTTGTTTTATGTATTTTACTTTTGCACCATTCTGTATATGTTATTAGTTTGTATTTCGCGCGCACGGTTTAGAGTGAAACACTAGAATGGGAAGGGATGGTTAGGGGTTGAACGCGACATCTTGTTCCCGTTTTTAGAGACGCTAACAACGTTTTTTTGTGACGAATTCTAGGTCTGTATTAAACCATTTTTAAACAAAGTTATTAAATTGTGGGGTGATCTCTTAGTAATGTAACATTAGTAATTAAGTTTTTTTTTACTTTGCTTCCTATTTTGTGCAATAAATCATACACAGATTATGATGCATTTAAGCATAGTATGATCACTAGTTTAGGATAACTGTTTTTGTCTTTGTGTAAGTAGTAAGGATTCCGGGTAGCGGTGTAAATAACTTGCAATAATTGCAGAATAAGATCGTACACGAATGTAAACGTTAATCACTCTTTTTTTTATCTTTTGGAGTGTTTTGTTTGAGTTAGGAATAATGAGAATCCAGATGTGAGAGTCGGCCTTGTTGAATTACTAATATTCTATAACCTATGATCGGAGAGAGGATACAACAGCCATTGCCCCTTGACCTTTTGCTCATTTGATTTTTGTGTATGTGAAACTGAATCTTTATAAGTAAAATTACAATGGCTGAAATTTGTACTTCTCATTCTGATGCTTCCCAAGTTCTTAAGAACATTCGCAGTGCGAACCCGAAAAATAGGGTCACTGTGACCCACCTTGCAAACCATCAGGTTTGATACTATAACGTTCTTCATTTTTAATCGCATTGTGTGTGAAAATGGGCTGGATTACATTATTCCTGATTAACGACACCCCTGTGTTTTTGGTTTTATATTTGTGTACGAGGACCTCTAATTTTTCAAATCGGTCGATCAATGATCTCGAACCCGATGGACTCTTACTGGTATAATTTTTGTTTGTTTGTGTTATGTCGGACTTAACCCGAGGTTTTCTACCTCTCTTTCCTCGAGTTGTCTAGGCATAGAGTAACCCCCTTTTGTTTAATTTGGTTTTACTTACATATTCATTCCAAATTTATTTTTGTTACCATTCTAATAAATTCATTAATCCCCACATTTGCGTTTTATTTAATTTGTGTGTCTACTACAACGTTACAACATGATCATCGGATAAACTAGCGGGAAGTGTTATGTTCTAAATTAAATGTCGTAGGAACTTTTCACTTGCGACCGGCCAAGCGCGCTTTGTGCTCTAGCGGGCTATTTAAATCTTGCTTTTGCAAGTACCTGGGTTACATTACAGCATCTGCATCACGTGACATTTATTTCAGTTTGGTTTAGACACAACAATAATACAAAACTTCATTTACTACATTTTCTCATACTTCCTTATAATTGAGTGTGATTTGTACGTGTGTATTGTATAACAGACTTAGTGAATAAATAATTAAAATGTGTGTCTTGCGACATCTCGTGTAAACATTGACACGTATGAATAGTATAAACTAAGAAAAATGGCATTTTTCTTAGTGAATAAAAAATGTCTTATAACCACATAGGAGCAAATGAACCATTTAAAAACTTAACTACTAAACAAAAACACCATCTTATACAAACTGTAAACGACTTCTAAACTCTGTTGTTAATAACAACTCATGGTTTGCCCCTAGACAATCATAACGATCAAAATTTGGTGTAATTATTAGGAACGAAGAAGACACAAGTTCATTGCGATTGGTTGATCAGTAACTATTTTGATTGGATGCATAAAAAAAAGCGAGTAATTTAAATTAAAATCTAAAAGCGTAAAGTAATTTTTGAATTTTAACGACGAAGTAGCAACAAACTTATTATTAAAACCATTACTTTAATCTGAAGTGTTTTCTTTCATTTCAACAATTTAGTTTAAAATTATGTATGTATAATAATTTAGTAGAATTGTTTTTGACATTAGACCGTTTTTTCTAAACCACAACTTTAAAATTAATATTAAGTTAGTATTGTATCTATAGGCGCAGTATAGGTAAGCGTTGATTGAAATATTTCAATCAACGAGGTAAGCTATTGTATGGTGAAACCACTAACATCGAAATTCCTACTAAATGTTACTTATTTTCTAAAATAAATTAATTAAATACATTCCCAATTTCAGTTTTCCTATTACATAATACTAATAATGTTACTTTATGAAAAGTTAAAAATTTTATTGCGAGGGACCGATTTTCTCATGACACCATATTTATCTGTTTTAATCAAATCAATTTTAAAAACAATATTTTCATTCATAACAATTTCTAAAACAACGAATACAAAATCATTTATAATTATACATATTCAGTCAATGTTATATGTATATCCAACCCAAAGAATTACAGAACCACACATTATACAAGTACAGTAAAACATAAACGAAGATGAATAATGGCCAGAATTTTTTTTTGCGAAATTTAAAATTGTTATAACTGACACATGTGCTCAACGTAGAATCTCAAGGGGGGTTCAACGTGAGACCGGTTTCAACCTCCGCTAATGAGAGGTTGAAAAGTTACAAAATTTACATAAAAATTCATTACTGTCGTTATTTCAATGTGTATATCACAAATGGCATCACGTAACCTAACCTAACAATTACTATCCTAACCTAGTTAAAATTTAAATTTTATGTCCATAATTGTTAGCAAAATTCTTAACGACTAGTTTTGAATTATGCAACTGGCCATATAATAAGTAATATGTAGGTAATAATGTAATGAGCTGAGTACGATCAAAAGCAAAACCTAATACCCTCGACACACTGAGGCTGTTAATGATCATTAAGGCTTTAATGATCATTTAGTTTGTTGTGTGTCACGTAACAATTTTCTTAATGATCATTTGAAACGTCGTTAGATGTTAATGATCATTAAATTTCCGATTAACTGTAGACACGATAATCGTACGATTTCGGCAAACATCGTCAGTTTTCAATGTAGCGCTACCTTAGCCAACAAAATGGCCAAAGCGCTTAAATCAGCAACAGCGATACGAAGTGGCTTATTTGTCTGTGGTTTATACCGTCTGAGATGTGTTCCAAAAAGGATTAAATGGACGAACGAATCAGAATCAGCCTTGCTAGACTTGTGGGAAGAAAAAATAACCGATTTACGAAGACAGAAAAGAAATTCCCATGTGTACACCGAAATGGCTACACAATTAAAATTATGCTTTGTGGGAAATGAACTTGAAGGAGTAGAAGGCAACGACATAAAACGAAAATTAACAATTTTACACAAAAATACAGGTACTTCATTATAGTGAAATGTAAATATGTTAAAATAATTTTTTTAAAGATCAGAGAAGAAAGTAATAGGCCCGTCAGGGGGGAAAGAGGTCCGGTGGAAATATTACGACAAAATTAATAAAATTCTAGGGTCTCTACCTTGTAATGATCCATCTTTGGTACATGAAAGTTTTGAAATGTGGGATGGTATGTATTTATCTAAAGTCTGACTTGTTACTTTTTAAACAAATGTGTTTACATTATAATTTAAATGGATTTCCAATTACTGCAGGGAAAGTTACTATAGTATTTCTGTTTAATAAGTAATTATTTTTTAGAGGTGTTTATGTTAGAGGATGAAGTATCAAACTCGGATAATCAAAACAATGAGCATGTACCAGAGGTACGTTTTATTTATATTTCTTATCAATTATTTATTATTTTTATTCTAGAGCGAAGAATCACATTCGTCCAATTCCCAAAGGTTGCCAATGACTCCGTCTTCCTCTTCATCAAGTACAAGTGGCAGTGCAGCATTTTGTTCCTCTGAAAAAAAAATTCTAAAACGGAAGCGTCAAGATTTTGATGAATTGCTGCTGCAAGAAATACGCCGATCAAATGACGTGGCAGAACAGGAATTGAAACAAAATGAGGCTCTACGGCAGGCTCAATTGAACTGCCTAACTTCCCTTGAAAAAGTGTGTCGGAATTTTTAAGTTGTATTAAAAACCATAAAAATTAAAAATAAATATACTAACCTAAATATTTTGCAATTGCATTTCTTATGTTTACACCCGTTGCGCCATGAATACTCGATGCGCATGCTGGTTGCTCGTTATTATTGACATTACTCATAGTCTTGGTCCAATGTGCAGGAATGTAATCACCACTGCTATTGCAGAAATTACTTAAAATACAGCACGCTTTTATTATTCTAGGTACATGGTCAATATCAACCTCTAAGCCCTTCAGTAGTCTACGAAATCTTACTTTCAATCGACCAAAAGCATTTTCTACAACTCGCCTGCATTTTGACAAGCGGTAGTTGAACGTTTTCTCAAGAAGGGATTGATTTGCAGTATTAGGAAAGGGCTTCATCATAAACTTACTTAATTGGAAAGCAGAATCCCCAATTAACAGTACAGGTACTGATATCCCTTGCATTATTCTTGAATTTTCTATATAAATTTTGTTTCTACTATGCTCGTCTTTGAGAGCAGAATTTTCAAAGATATACGAATCATTATTGCGCCCAGGTGAGCCAATATTTATGTAAGTAAAATTGCATCGGTGGTCAGCAACTGCTAACAGTACAATAGAATACCAGCCTTTATAATTATAATAGTCCACAGCTAAACTTTTTGGTGGAGAAACCTCAATGTGACATCCATCAACTGCACCCATGCACTGTGGGAATCCCATTTCTTCAAAGCCCGCAACAATTGTTTCTAGCGTCTGTTGATCAGGGGATAACATGACAGATATTTTTGCTGTAGATTCAAACACACACAATGGCAAAATTCCCTTACGATTTCTCCGACAGTGGTTCTTCCTACACCAAAAACTGTTGCTGTAGTACGGTATTCTGCAGAGCTGCCTAAAGCATACAAAGCAATAGCGATTTTTTTGTCGAGCGGTATTGATTTTCTAAAGTTGGTGTCTTGTTTACTTAAGCAAGATAATGATTGCACCAATTTGGAAAACATATTGCGGTCCACACGAAAATGTTCTTTAAATGTACGGTCAGAATAAGTTTTTACCTCTTCTTCCCAGAATTTACTAGTTCTCTTCTATAAAATACAATGAAACGCTATTTGGTAATAACTACAGAATATTTATACTTACAAACTTCCAAATATATCTATTAATTGTACTCTTTCTTCTTTTTACTACTCTGCTCACTAAAATATTAATATTCTTTCTTCGTCGCATTATTGATAAAAGGTTCTTTGATATAATATTGTCTATAACTAGAATTAATTTTGTAATCTGAATTATTTTTAAGCACCACTCGGTTTGCTTTATAATATCCATTATTGAAAAACTTCGGTAAATATAGATATGTTATAAATTATAAATATTGTAATTGTTAGGTTAGGTGAATAAAATACCGTATAGAAAAATAGTGATACTGCGCAAACTCATTGATTTTGTAAAGTTTGGAACGATTTGGGTCTGTCACCTTAAAATTCGTAATGATCATTTTCTTTAATGATCATTAACATTAATGATCATTTACTCTCAGTGTGTCGAGGGTATAAGACACCGGCGCAGAAACGCATAGATAAAGATGCAGTAATGATTGAAAAGTGACACAGTAGATATTACTACTGCGCGCCAAACATAAGTTTCAGCTGATCATTCTGTTTATAACCTCTTTGTTTTACGACGTACCAAATTTGTTTATTAGTTATTCTACAAAACAGTTTTTTAAACTATTCACTTCTTATTCTTTGACACCAAACATAAGTAATATAACCTTTTTATTTTATTATAAGTGTATATTTTTGTGTTGTGCTTTACACTCTGACGTCACCTCTGTCGCGCAGCTTGGTGTCTTCCGATTTTTACTCTACTCTACGTAGACACTATATGCCCATGAAATTCAGGTCCATGGCGTTTTCACTTCAACACAAGGAGGTAAAATTTATATTTGACTAACAAAAATAAAAAATTAGCATTTCGTACAGTGTGAATAAAAATCAGTATTGATATAACATACAGGGTGGGGCACTACCAACGAATTATTCTATAGCATTAAAACGACAAATAATGTTAGAAATTTTAGAGCATACATATGTCGATTGTTTGAAACCACATTTTAAAAATATTTTGAATTGTACAGGGTGCTCTAGAAATACGTACCATATCAAAGTTGGGTTATTTTAAATGGATCACCTTGTATTTTTTTCTATTTTTGAATTGTACGATAAAAAATAATGTATGTTCTTTAACATGTCCCTATACCTACTTACTTCCGTTTCTGAGATAAATCGGTTTTACCTGATTTGCAGATCCTCCAAAAAAATGCAATAACTTCAAGATAAATAAGAACAAGCAACTTTAGTTTACCCCACGTTACTAAGAGCCTTCAACATCTCTTTTGCAATATTTACTATTATGTTATGATGTACAGGGTGTTTTTAATACTACCGCATAGCATTAACGACTTAAAACTTAAATAACATGCTTAACTTAAATGGAAACCCACCCCTACATTTCTGTAGTCTGTTGGAATCAGGAACTAGTTACCTTTCAATCGGTAATAGGGTTACCAACCCTAACTCTGATAGTTTTCGAGATATTTTAAAATTTGCTAGTTTAACAATTTGCAATTTACTGGAATTTAAGTTACCTGTGAGATTTCAGTAAAATACACATTATCTTGCAAACCTTTTTAATGTATAGGCCAATCCAGCTTTCAGTATTAACCTAAAAAACAATTTCAGAACAAAATAACAAAAATGTGCTCATGACTTATGCCGGGCTCTAAGAGTCAGTCGAATCACACCCACCTGTCACAAACAACAGCAACCGTTATTAGTTTCAGCAAAAATCGATGACACTCTAAACATTGGTAACTTTGTTAAAAATATTCCAAAAATAATAGTTTTCGAAATTATCGTACTATTAAAACGATTTGTATTACATTCTTAGTTAACTGGTTAAAGTTTGTCGATGTTTACAGTGTAATCGATTTTTGATGTACCAAATAACGGTTGTTGTTGTTAAACATCAGTAAATTGTGACCGGTGAGCGCAATTCGATTGACTCTTAAAGCCCTGGATACTAATAGTCATAAGCACATTTCTGTTTATTTTTTCTGAAAAAAAAAAATTTTAAGGTAAATATTTAAAACTGAAAGTTGCAAGATAATGTTCGTATTACGGATATTTCACAGGTAACTTAGCTTCCAGTTACATGGTAAATTGTTAAACTATCAAATTTTAAAATATCTCGAAAACTATCAGAGTTAGGGGTTGGTAACCTAATACCGACCAAAAGGTAATTAGTTCCAGTTTTCAACGGGCTTTTGAAATGTAGGGTATTTCATTTAAGTTAAGCAAGTTTTAAGTCGTTAGTGTTATGCGGTACTATTAAAAACACCCTGTACATTATAACATAATAGTAAATATTGCAAAAGAGATGTTGAAGGTTCTTAGTAAGGTGGTGTAAAACAAAGTTGCTTGCTCTTATTTATCTTGAAGTTATTGCATTTTTTTGAAGAGTCTGCAAATCAGGTAAAATCCATTTTCAGTTTCAAATAATCTTGACATATGTATGCCTTAAAATGTTTAACATTATTTGTCGTTTTAATGGTATAGAATAATTCGTTGGTAGTGCCCCACCCTTAAGAGGGTTCATACGACGCTATCTTGGCAATTTTAATTTCCAAGATGTTAATATAAAGTGTAGACGGTTCAAGTTTGAGTTTATCCATTCTATTTAATAAAACAAATATGCGGTTGTACAATAAAGGTTAATATATTACCAAAATAAAAATAAATTTTGTGAAAATAAAATAAATTTCAAAGTAAGGATATTAGGTACATCGCATTTGTGACCTTGACAATTTTTATGCACCAAATCTATGTAATAACATAACAGTTGTTGAAATTGTACCTGGAAATGTGGCATTAGCGATATGGCAGCACTTACATATTTGTGCCCAATTTGCTCAGAAGTACAATCTGGCAACAACGCAATGTTAAGTGTATGTTATTTACCCCGTAAATTTAAAAATAAGTCGCGTTCCTTTTGCATTTGTTCTAAGACAAACTGATGTGAAATACTCAACTCAGGTTTACAAAAGGAATTGGTATTGTATGTAGCTATGTGGACGTTAGGTTTTTAGTAATGTGATAAGGTGTTTAGTCAAGTTAGGTATATTAATCATTTTAGTATAGGTATATTAACAGCTCACTAAAAATCTAACTTCTAAAAAAATATACTAAACAACAATTATCCTAATAACACTAAAATTATTAATATACCTAACTTGACTAAACACCTTATTCCATTACTAAAAACTACTAACGCCCACATAGCTACTTACAATACCAATACTATTTACAACATAATCTACACCCATTAAAAAACAAGACAGACATTCTTGACAAACACAATGTAGTGTATAGAATGGACTGTGTTGACTGCAATAAATGCTATATGTTGGCCAAACAAAACAAAAAAACATGTAGGTAATCGGATAAAAAATAAATAAAAAAGTACGATTGTAAAACCAAAAACCAGACTGTGCGTTAGCCTTACACCATATTGAGGTGGGTGATAATTTCAATTTCGATAATCCTACGAGTTTAAATGTAGAAACTAATTATAAAAAACGTCTTAGAGCGGGAATGGTTAACATCATCAAACACAACAATAACATTAATTATAATACACACAAAATTTAAGCAATATTTAAAGAAATTTAATTACTAAAATAAAATAAAAGGAAGAATTCCCATTATCATATTATTATCTAGTCATTCATCTTTGTTCGTCTCTACGTATAGAGTGTTTTATTAGAGATATTTATTTACATTTAATACGTTAATTTATTTTGTGATTGTTAAAATCTATATGGTGTTTTTATATTATTTTAAGTGGCGGACCATTTTTTTGTTTTAAGTAAGTAGTCGAGTCAATCACCTACAATTAGACTAATATATTTAAAGGCATGATGTGTGTGTGTAACTTACCTTTAAATGTATTCCTTTTTCAATAAACAGAGGCCTGAGGAAGTGCACATTCGTTGCACGAAACGTTGCCTGAAAAAACGCTTTAGTTGTTGTTAGTGCCATTCCTCAAAGAAGAAAGAATCATTCAGATAAAAAACATATTTGCGTTTTCTTTAAAATATTTAGTGTACCAAGTATTGACAATAGGTAGCGCCGTAAGTAAAATAACTGGACAGCAGAAGGTAGGGCATCCGACTTTGATCACTCTACTACATGACAGATGGTGCTGTAATTTTAATTCACTGTAACATTTCACACAATGTATTATATTGTATCTACAATTCTATAAGTTTTTCACTTGTAATTGAAAACCGTCTTGGTCACAAAATTTAAAAAAGTTTAAACTAGTCACGCGACACGCGAATAAATATTTTTTTAAATTTTGTGACCAAGACGGTTTTCAATTTACCTCGATAAAGCCCTCGCAGTTGTGGGCGAAACATCGGCCTTTTATGTAACCTAAGACCGTTATTTTGAACCCTACCTCCACCTAGAAGGTTAACTTTAAAATTTGAATTCAATATGTACTGAATTTATTGTTCTATGCTACAATGTAAGAAACTAGTAAATTTTTACAAGAGTCATCGTATGTGTGTAGTTATGGTTTCCATAGAGCTACTAAACGCCAATGCTAAAAGTGTGCCGCTTCCAAACTGTTTCAATATCGCCGACAAAAATTGAGGTTCAATTACTTACATGCGGTGGTACACCTGTAACGTATATTTATCTGTGTATTACTAGTAAATAATACAACAGACTTAATTATTGTTTGTACAACCAAGCTTTTGTATTCTAAATTAGTCATTGTTAAAAGAAAGTTTTACCTTCCCACGATATCCATTTGCAGCCGGAATATAGTTATTAAATTAAAATTAGAAAGATAAAAATTTATAATTCACATTATAAAGGACCGGTAACTAGAAACTAACTCTGTATTATAATTTTAGTTTTAATTTATTTATTATTAGATAAGTATTATATTTAATTATCATTGTTGTAATGTACCTTACGAAATTAACATCTTTATTTTAAACGATCTCCGGTGTACACTGATCTCTTATACTATCAGTGTCCGATGCTGCAATAATCAACAGCTATGAAATCATCTTATCTTTGAGCGAACAACCGGATTCCTACTCCTTTACGTTACCTGGCCAACATTAAACTTTTTCCACGGTTACGATGGAATGCCTGTATCAAAATGTATTACCGCGCAATAATTGTACATTTTGCCCTTGTAGCTTTAGGATCAACTTTTGAAGTTACATCAAAAAGCTCTTGGGTTGTGTTGGTTGTGTGGCCCAACATCTAGTACTTTATATTGATACTTTACCTAATATTCTGCAGGTTAGTGAATAATTTTACAAACTTGAAAGTAGATATTCTTGACGTTAATAAAATTTTACAAGTGTAAACAAATATTTAATTATCATGGTACATATACAATTACAGTAAATTTGTAATGTGATTCGCATGCAAACATAACAAATACTAATAAATAAGTATCTGGGTGAAATTGAAACAATTGAATTTACATCAAAGTACAAATGTAAATGTGTTGTACGAGTGAATAAGTTTATCATTTCAGCAATCTTAGTCGACTCTCAGCGCCACACGCCGAAAACATGTCAATTTCAAAGAATTACGTGTAAAGATCTATTTTATCAGATCAAGGTACTTTTATATTTCAAACATAAATTAATAAAACATTCCAGTAAATATGTTTCACCGCACTCTAGGTAAACTTCTTTAGAAAAAGAACCAACAAGCAAGTCTCTACATACATATACAGATTAAACACAAATTCAATTACGATTACGTCAATTTTAAATACTGACTAATTCCATGTTTAAAATACTCACAGTACCTAAGCATTATATTTAAAAAAAAACATAAACAAATTGAACACGAGATGCTATTTTGTCGAATGTACTAAACGTGTGAAATTAAACTCGTAAATAAAATATATTACACGCGATAAAAGTAATGCATGCAATGTAGATTGATTTTGAGGTAAATAGCATCTCATACATGAGCAGTAATTCAATTAGACGTTTTTGGCCCCGTAATAAATATAAAAAAACCGTTCAAAAAGTTCTTAGTCAAGAGGTACAAAAGTATTCATCGAAAATTAATATTGTACAACGAGAAAATTGGAATGTACTACACATACGTAATCATCGAAATCTAAAGACACATTGACTGAATTTTAATTCTAGAAATCCATGTATGCGATTTAACTACATATACATCAGGTTTCACAAAACTTTCGATATAATTTACTTATTGAGCTTTCGTTGTTTGTACACTTACAAACGTGAGAATAATAAAGAAAGATTTGTGTAACTTAGTTCCGTAGTAAACGATTATTAATAAAAGAATAGAAGTCGTTCTTGATGACTTGCACTTAGTAAATGCCAGCCACGTTTAATACTTAAATATTGAACAATTGCACGAATACAAATCACCAATCCTAAAAGAAACTCGTTCAATTTTAATTAACATTTAAACGTGTACGTACCAAAAATCATGACGAGCCACCACAACCAGCCGTTCTCACGTGTACCAAAATCGGTGGAATGTTTTACGATTAATGTCCATTTAGCTAACGATAAACCAAAACCCGATAGAGCTCCGTACCTCGCCGCAATAGTGTTACAAAAGCATGTTACTAGCAGAAATCCGATCCAGTTAAATATGAACGCAACTGAAAAAACAATATGGGTACTAGTTAAATAGCAATGCGCACATGCGTAGAACGCACCGAAGAATGCTGTATAAAACATAAAATCTGTTCCCAAAAGCGACGTGTCGACTTCCTCGTTTCCCTCGGAGTCTATTGCTAATATTTGACCTAAAGTTCTCGACTCTCGTAACTGAAATAGAAATAGCTCTATTAAATGAATCCAGTTACATTTTAAGAACTGAAAATGGAAAAGTTTCTAACTTACAATTTCATATAAAATCAAGTATGAGTAGAGCCTAAAGCAAGACAAAAACGTTTAAGAAAAGTTGTAGCAACTATAACTCACATCTTATGTTTAATTTTTATGCTATTAATATAACTGAACATCCAAGATAAAAAATATAAATGAACTTGTGATTCTAAGTGATAAAATTATTATTAAATATTTTAGTCCAGAGTTTTTAAAAATGTGAAAGTTATTTAAAAAAAAAAGAAAGAGATAAATAAAACTTCAAGTAGTACCACCTTCTCAAATAGGTATTACGTATACAGGTTGATTGTAAATTCAAGGCCACTTGATTTACTGTTTTATTATCCTTGATAGACAAAAGTTTATTAAGAAAAGTTTTACAAGTATACAAGATTAGTATTTTCCAAACTTTGCACAAAATGGTTGACTTCCGGTTTAGGCGGAAATGACATCAACTTTATTTTTAAATGAATTATGTAGTATTTTTTTAGGCTAAAGTGATTCTTTGATAAATTCTCTTTAAAAACTATAACACAAGTATAGAGCTAAAGTTACTAATAAATTAGTTATTTCATATTCAAAATCTAAAGATATGCTTTCGATTGGTACAATTAATCTTAGGAGGCTGTGAAAACTAATCTGCCAATTTCAATTGTGTAATAATTTTAATTTGTTTTGTCAAGAAAAAGACGTGAATTTTGAATGTTTAAACACTATACTGTAGAACTAATTATCTAGTTCAAAGGTATGGAACACTATAACTGCAGCATCCATTTTAACAAACGGAAAAACACCAAAAAAACTGCTAAGCTATTGAAACACGTGTCCGAGTAAAATTTTTTGGTGTTTTTCAGTTTGTTATTAATTATCTAGGTTAAATGTTACTTTATGCGAATGCATTTACGTACGCGATCGTTACACAAGTCGACACTAGGTGTCGCAAAACTTATTTTTTAATTTTTGTTCTATTATTGGAACTTTATTTCTTTTGAACAATAAAATTATTATTATTATTATAGAGTTGGGTGCTATACTACAACAAAAAAGAACTTCGCTAGTTACACTAGTTTAAATTCATAGGTAGAGATACAAAAAAGCAAAAAAATACATTAATTGACTTTCCAAATACCTGTGATAAAAGGAATCGCCCTGTATATACGACTTCACTGGCAAAAAGATAGTGATTCCAATAAAATTATCAAAAACGAGAGCATCGTAACTGAATCTGGTTGAAGGTTTTTAATTGAATCACTAATAAAAATTATTAGACACCGAATTATATAACTGCCTTGAAGAGGCAATCCACAGTAATAAATACTAAAATATGAAGATTCGTAATTAAAAGAAACCGACGTCGAATCTACTATAATTTTTAACCATAACAAATTCCAGAAACTTACTTAGTAAATATAATAATTTTTTGTTATTTAGATAGGAACTGATTAGACATTTAACTCCACTTAATGATAGGGTAATATTTCTGTATTTATCATCATATTCTTTTGTTGATAATGCCGCTTTGCACCAAGATTACATATAATTGTTTGTGTTGTATAAAATTATAGTTTTGTCAGAAGACAACACTAACTTACTCTTGAAAACCTGGAGTACTAAATTATTAAACAAATTTAATTAATCTGATTATGTTATATTTATATAAAATAAAAATCTATAAATAGATAAGCAATCAACTTGATGAGAGAACTGACAACATTTAGCCACATTTTTATTAAATGTAATTTCATCAAAAGTAGTTATGAATGTTAAACTCTTTGACCTCAAATTAAGACTTGCCTTCATCAGTTATTGTTTAAAGAACAATGGATTTTAAAAATTTTCTTTCAAAAGAGTACTTCCTTCAGTTGTATTGTGTGACAGGGGTGAAAGAAATACCACAGAATTAAACTGTTATGAGTGTACAATGTTGCATTTAGATGATAGGTACATTTGAAGTTTGAAGTGGCGTTCATCAGAATAGATTTAGACAAAAATTGATTTGATATCAAAAATCGAATCTTCTTTCTCATGGAAGTAATTTGAACTCCAAATATAAGTTGAACACCAACGTATTCTAGTAACAGCGCACTTCAGTTAAAAATTTAAAAAGGACAAAAGAGTCTACCCTAGTTCTTTCTCTCTTCATCAAGGCAGCCAGCATATATATGGGTATTTAGTAAAAATTTCTAACACATTGATTAAAAAGACTGTTTTAGGAAACGGATAAATAACGAGAAGAGCAATAATAATGAATAAATAACACGAATAAAACGATCCAACCAAACATTAACAATCAACCAGCAATCAACAATTTGTAATTGGTAACACTGCAGCACACTGCAGGGATTTCTTGTATTAAATTTAGGGTATTTTCAATAAATTTTCCAGGACCGTACTACAGGCTAAATAGATCCCTTTAAGGAAGGTGAATGTAAACAGGAACAAAACCACTTTCTACTGGTGGAGGCGACGATTCGCACCCTAATAATGTGGGTGCTTTTTCAAATCCAGAGCCAGAATTAAATGGGTGTTACGATGACAGATGTACGTTTAGGACACATTCTTTTTTTATGTAATTTGTTATCAACACTCATTAAAATTAAAACACACAAACAAACCAACAAGTAATAACACAACGAAAACGAAAACGACAATTTTGAACGACGTACATATTTTCAATGTTTCTAAAAGCATGTTTCCTTACTGGTAAAAAAAGAAAGCATTATGGTAGACTCTTTTGTCCTTTTTAAATTTTTAACTGAAGTGCACTATTGCCTAACAATACCAATATCCTCATATACTAAAAAGTTGCATATACGTCTTTCAGAATTCTACAAACTATGGCCATATATTGAAAATTGTAACCAATTCGGTGCCAAATTTAAAATGAATAATTTTAAGTTAATCACAAAAAAAATGTTTATACATACATTCTTTTATAAGAAAAACGCTACAAGAGTAAATAGAACCCGCACATTTATAATTAATGTGACATATTTGATTTGTTTTCTAGAAATTGAAGCAGTTTTTATAGGATGAATGGTAACAAAATCTTTACAAAAACAATTATAGCACCATAGTTCATAATATTCCGGAAAGTCTCTAAACATACTTTGCTTAAACCTATAATGATAACAACTTACTCTCGGTACATCAGTAAGATGCAAAGGTAGAGAGGGTCCTTCCAAACTTTTCTCTCGTTCTACTTCCTCATAAGAAGGTAATTTTGTAGCAAGTTCATAAGGAGGTGGTGCAGAGAAATCAGCTTTTGGTGGTGGAATGTCGTCGGAACTGCTACAAGCTAATAGAACTGGAATAGGCGCACTATTTACAATATGGTGATCGTCAGGGCGTACTTGAGACTGTTCCTGTTTGGAATAAATTATTGTTAAACAAGAAAATACAGATGTAACAATGTACAATTACCGTTTCGTTCTCGTAATGGACGTTTAAAGTTGGAAGGACGGCTGGAATTCCTTCCATATTTGAAAAACGAACTAAAAAATTTCTTTAAAAAGCTTAATTATGTTTCAATGAGCCGAGTCAATCATTTCGATTTCGACCCAAATTTATTGGTTGACAGCTGCAGTCACTTTTAATTCGGTTAACATTATACAGGTGTCGTTTTATTAACGAGAATTTGTAAACACTTCAAATATCTACAGGATGTTTTAAAAGATATTATTCGTCAATTTTATGTTACATTTATTTCTGAAACAAACTGATATAAAAAAATAACAACGTTGTTTTCATCCATTAAAAATGGTTTTTCTACATAAAGTAAAAAAGCATTTGTAAATGAGTCGAAAATAGTAAAGTATTAGGTTTGCGAGTGTAACAGGTAGAAAAGAGATTTGCATTGTGGTGCAACAGGTTAATTGTTATAATTATTATATTAATACACTGCACGCATATGATTTTTTTTTGTTTTGTATAATTGGAATAATAGGTTCTCTGCTCATCATTTTTCTAACAAAAATAAAAAATAATAATAATGACAATTCAAATTAATTCAAGTGTGGTCTTCTAACATCCAGTTGATTTTATCTGTCAGTTAAAATCACCATGGAAACTTTCTCAAAATTTTATTGGCTCAATATTGTGTTTCCATAGCAGTTAAGCGATTAATAAAGTTAACTGGAGGTGAAAAGACCATACCTTAGTTGTGTTGTGTTCAGCAAACTTATCATCAATTTTTACGCATTATCGTTTAGTCGTTCGTTCAATAAAAATTATCTGTGTGTTTTTAGTTTATTAAATTTTACATTGGCCAAATCATCATTTTTTATGGTGTATTTTAACTATTAGTTTTATTAATTACAATTAGCTCGATAAAGCCCTCGCAAGTTTGGACGAAACGTCGGCATTTATGTAGCAATAATACTGGTAGTTTTGTTACTCGACCTCCACCTAGAAGGAACACACCTTATAATTTCTATCATATTAAGGCTGTTCTATCACTTGGGACAATTTCAGATTTCTAGTAGGCGGTTCACTTTTTTTATTTCTTGTTACATAAATAGCTATTTGTTGTTTTTTCTGTTTCTAAAACTGTTTAAAATGCACATCATGTACAAAAAAAATTGGCGTCAACAATCCAACAATATATTATTTATTTATTAATATTAATCGGCTTCCAAATCTGGCCTGTTGCGCTTAGAAAAATTCGCCTGCGAGTACATTCATTTCACAATTCTCCAAGAGTTTACATAATGTTAATTTTTCTCATTGATTTTTAAGTAAAAATTAAAAAAAAAGCAGGGTTGTCAGAAAATTATTATCTATGTCGCGCAGGAGTCGAAATTTGGGCTTATAAGGAAATCCATTTTTCTATTATTTTACGTTTTAATTAAATTAAATACAACTAAGACGAAAATAAAAAAAATAGTTCCGGCACGACATAAATAATAATGTTAGCTATATGTTTGTGCAAAATCAGGAAAAATTTCTAAAAATAAGCGAGATAAATTTACATAAACTTTATAGCTCCCTGAGATAACAGCGTTAATTGGGGGAGAAAATATTCTGTTTCTCATCTACGTTTTGGTTTAAAGGGGAGTATTTTTATCTGCTGTATACAGGGTCCTCCATTAGTACATCGTTCTTTTCTAGCGGCTAACCCATTAAAGATACGAAAAAAAAATTATACTAAACATAATTGGTTTAAAAAGATCACTTCTTAAAATTATTTTTAACGATACAGGGAGTCCCATTTTTACGGGATGCCAAAAAAATATGTTTTTTTTTGTAATGGAACACCCTGTATCTTTCAAGGTGTTCTGAGGTAGTTTCTTAACCTCGACATAGCCATTTAATTAATTTTTTAGATTTGCTGCCTGTGTTGCCAACTTATAATCGTTTTTCTGAAAAATTTTCCGTAAACAGGCTTTACTTTAAAAAATCATAGCGACTTTGTTTTGAAAATTTAATAAACTAATTTTAGCACCGACGTTAGACCCGATGAAGGTCATTATTTTAATAGTTAGAAATTTAGATTGTGTGCTACGGGGTGTTCTAAAAAAATGCAAATTTCTTAAAACTCAAAAGGTCATAACTAACTAAATTTTTTTTAAATGAAATGACATTTGTTTTATTTTGCTATAAGATAGCATTTTTCTTCTCTTTGATTTTTACTGAAGGTGTCCTATGCCTAAACTCTGTAGTTTTTGAGATATTTAATAGTTAAAAGAAAAAAACAATTTTAATTACAATAAGTTTCGCACACCTATTGTATTATATTTTTACACCGAAGAAGGCCGTTGGTGGAAAATAAATTGCAAAGTAGTAGATGCCACATGCCGGCGTCCAAAAAAATATCGCCCCTTCACATTATTTGCAAAAACATGAAATCATTCGAATCACTGAATTGGCAGGATTAGACCCACCAGGTTACAGGCTAGACGACTTGATCTGACAAAACTAGACTTTTTTATAGGGATATGTAAAAGAATAGTGAACTTGTTTGCAAGCATTTCACCTCAAATGTTGAAGAGAGTGGAAAGGTCTTTTCAGCAGCAAATCAGTTGGTGCTTCAATGAAAATAAAAGACATTTCGAACACTTGTTGTAATAATTTCTTTAATATTTTGTCTTTTTATAGTTTTTTTAAAGTATTCAATTGTTTTGTTGGGTAAATAAATAATTACCTAATAAAAAAATCGTTAAGTTATACAAACCTCAAAGTGACACTAAATTCATCTCCAAAACTATGGGGTTCAGCTATAGGATACCTTTAGTAAAAATTAAAGAAGAAAAAAATACTACTTATAGCGAAATAAAACAGACTTTATTTAATTTGAAAAAAAAATGACTTTTTGCCCTTTGAATTTTAAAAAATTTGCATGTTTTTTGCGAATACCCTGTAACACAAAATTTAAATGTCTAACTATTAAAATGTTGCACTTCATTTGGTCTAACGTCGCTGTTAAAATTGTTTTACTCAATTTACAAAACAAAGTCGAAAACAGTTATAAGTTGGCAACACTAACAAGGAATCAAAAAATAATTAAAACACAATATAGAGGGTGAGAAACTACGGTAGAACATCTTAAAAGATACAGGGTGTTCCATTTTAAAAACCATGTTTTTTGCAATCCCATAAAAATCGTTAAAAATTATTTTACAAAGTAGATCTCTTTAAACCAAGTATGTTTAGTTTAAACTTTGTTTACCTATCTCTAAGGTACTAGCCGCTAGGAAAGAACGACGCAGTAATACTAATGCAGAATCCGGTATAATTTATTTATATGGTATAGACACAGGTATAGATTACCAATTAGCATGTTATAGCCATAGCCCTGTGAAGGCGTAAACTAACTGGGAAAGCTTAAAGGAGAGCTCACAATGGCAAAAAATCTGCACAAAAATTTTAATGTCGGTTTTGTGCAAAAATATCGTGAGTGTGTATGGACAGTTATTGTATAAAAAACGGGGTATTCTATTTTTTGTGGGGAGTTCAAAAGTTTTCTAAAATTTTTTTGCTTACCTGTCAATATTTTGCAACATGAAGGGGTTGACAAAATATTCACCATTTATGCTCAGGAAATTTTGAATAAGTGTAGGTTCCAAGATCAGTTCGCGAAGTAGGTTACGATAACCATTGGTAGGTCGTTTCTTCAAATAATTCCTGACCCACACTCTTTTTCTTGTTGTTGTTTAAAGACTCCTTTAAAACTACCCTACTTTTTCAACATCCGGGTTTCCAGTGAGCAAAAAAACGTATGCGGCTATGGCTGAGTGAAACGCCATGCTCTGTGCTTCCATCACTAATGTTCAGTCGACACTGAATTTTGTGCAACATTTTTGTGTGAAGAGTCTACAACCATTTAATATTTTGTATACAAATAAACTCAATTTGTGCTCGAAATTTTGACCAACATTTTTGTCAGTGGCCCGTTAAGGCTCCTTCTGAGTATTCTACAAATTCTCCAACAAAGGTATTAGTATTGTAATAAATGGTATTAGTCATAAAATTTACCAACAGAGTTCGAAATAATTTTTACTGCAAAGCAACATATAGAACGATTATAAATGTACTATCAGTACTAATGATGTCCTCAAATAATCCCACGCTGAGAATGACGGTAAAGTGGGTTTCTGTTATTATTTATTAATAAGTTAATTTTAAATATATTTTTATACAATACCTATTACCTTTATACAGCGTGTCCCAGGATTGATGTTACAAGAGCTGTGAGGAATTAAAAATCTCAATTTGATCTTTTGTAATTAAGCCTTCGGATAAACCTTCCCCGTTCTGAATATGCTAAAATATTACTAAGAAAAGTTGTTCAGAATGATCTACTTATTTTGATTAAATTGTTATTTTTTAGAATAGCAGAAACAATAGCAGAAAGAATCGAACAGTAAAATTACGTGAAAATTTGGAAACAATCGCCGAATACAAAATTGAACTAAAATTGGAATTGATTTATTTATTTAGTTATTTATCTATTTGTATGGTACATTTTTAATATTGTATTGTGATGTAAGTGTTGTGTATGGTGCCCCAGAGTATCAGTATAAACTTGTATAGTATGGTGACGAAACTGTGTGCAATTGTAGATTGGTTCGTCTTGGCAAAGCATTTGCTTCAAGGTTTAGGAATAGCACTAAAAGCTAAACATGCCAACCCTTACCTACCTTAGTATTCATATGTAATAATATTAATTAAGTGTGTAAACATTATAGAAGGTAAATAAGAACATATAAATATAACAGCACAGCCATTGCATGATGTCATATAATGGACCGGTCCAAGTGCCAGTCACGACAATGACAAATGTAGTTTAAAGAAATATCAAACAAAATAATGGAAAAACAAACATATAATACAAGAATAAGAATAAACTTTGTTAATTGACAATCCTCCACAATATGTGTAACGATGGAATCGACGAATGCAACAATAGAAGAGAAAATAGAAGATATAGAAGTAAAGAACAAGAAAATAGCGGTCAAAATAAAACTTCTACAAGAGATAATGAACAACGGCAACCATGAAAAATAGAAGTTCAGGATCGTATTTAGAAATTTTTATTTTAACGAGGGATATTAGATGTATACTGTGGATATAGTCTAAGGGATATAGGTACTTAAATTTGAAAATAAATAATAAATACCACACAGATCTCTAACGATTAATTATTTAAGCATACGAAAACTTAACATATGTACCTACTATGCGTCTGGGTCTGTGGTCTGAGTCTGTAAATTTTTGGTTAAAAACAAACATTATCACAATAATTAAGATGCGAAGTTTAGCATTAAATGAAATTACCCAGAGCCTAAAGAATTAACTCTGTCAATAACACAGGCGGATGTAGGACTTCGCATAACGTATTCCAACGAACGTAAGAAGGTGTTAACTACACTGCTTGGCGGAACTGGTGAAGAAGAGGTAAGCAAAACTTATTATTTGTTAAGTAAACATTAATTGCTTTTTTTTACAGATTTACAAACGTTCATTATAGTTTTCAAGCATTTGAATTTTTTAAACGAATCATTATAAATTCAATCGCATAGATCATCTTTTGAGCCAGAAACTGCTGCACACACTGAAGAATAGTAGGAAAACTCACAAGATGTATTAACCGTTGATGTAACTAAAAACCTCAAATTAGTTGTAGGTAAACTTATATTTTCAATATAATTAGACTGATGGAGAATACGAGATCCAGGATGATGGTTCCCTGTTAAAATCACCTGATTCTATAATACGTAAAGAACATTCGCCAAGGAACGTGATGTGGTACACCTAGAAGTAGGTCAACTAGCAAACAATATTCTGTAACTATCGATGTTTCTGCTAAATGGAAAAAAGAATACGAATATTAATCCGGATATGGTAATTTGTGTCATGATAAGTGTAACAAACCGTGCTAATTTTATAGTATTCAGAGATAATGTTGGAGATAGTTTCCAATTTAGGAAAAATTAGACATTTTTGGTGAATTTGTTGCAACTCGGCTCAACAATTAACTGAAAATGAAAAAATTGTATGTTGTACAATACGACTTGATTAGATTTTTAACTTTTATGCATTAATTCACTTCTAATTACATTAATACATAGTAACAGTAAGTACATTCTTGTTTATATTTATTAGATATTTATACATAACAAAAAAGAACAATGCACAGTATGTAACAATCACAAACTGCCGTTCTCACAACGGAGTGGAAGTAACTTCAGGCTTATACCACAGAATTATTATTATTATTATTTTACCTAGACGAGTAACAATATATTCGCTTTATACCTGAAGGTGAAACCAGAATGCTAGAAAGAGAGCACTGAAGGACGACACTAAAATATCACGTAACGAGTGGAATTGGGAGATACACAAGATATGTCTTGTATTTTATAGGTTAACAGTGACAGTTGACATGTATTTTAGGTTAACAGTGACACTTCGGAGCATAAATTCAACTTTTTATATGCTAAATTAAAGTAATTTTTGTTATTTTTACACCGTCACGTGACGGTGATAGGTCCGTCGTTGTACCTCTCTTTCTATCATGGTGACTTCAAAACAAAGGTGCACGTTACTTGTGTATTTTTTGTACTTATATTTAGTCTAAGGGGAGTAGTAGTATAGTTAAAATCATATAGAGTATGTTCCACTTAACGTCCACAACAATCATAACGCCCGTAACATCGTTCCATATAAAGACCGCTAGGGCGCTAGTCATACGATTACATTGATTACGTCACCAATCGCGACGGCTCGAAGCTCACAACGCCTCAGATTTACTGGTGGGTCGGAGTGGTCGTATACGTATCGTGAATCCGTTCCACTTGAGATTGGTACAGGCAATCCATTGTAACTGTAGAAAAAGTTGCACGTTGCGCAGGTAAGGTGTTGGAGTAGGGACCCGGTTGTACACTCAAAGGTAAAATGATTTCGTAACTGTTGGTTATTCCAGCATGAAACACTGGCGGTATAAGATATCAGCGTAGGTACACCGTAGATATTTAAAATATTGCTTCACATTCATTTATTCAATTTAAATTTTTATATGATTATAATGACCGTCCTTTATAATGTGAAATATAACATTTTATCTTTTATCTTTCTAATTTTAATTTAATAACTACACTTCCGGGTCAAAATTCATATCATTGGAATGTAAAACTTTCTTTTAAAAATGACTAATTTAGAATACAAAAGCTTGGATGTACAAAACAAAATTAATTCTATTGTTAAGTAAATGTCTTTCTGATTGGTTAAAACTAACCAGAAAAGTAATAAATTATTGGTGTAATAATTAATATTTATCTTGCACCAATTTGTATTATATGCTAGTAATACCTACTTCTGCCCGGAGTGTACTATTGTCTGGTCACGCCTTGAAATTCTATAAACAGCTACATTTTTCCTGCGCGAGATTTCTTAAGTTACAATGGATTGCCTGTAACTCATTTTAAAGTTTAAGTGGAACGTACCGTTGCGTATGACTCATTCTTAATAACTGCCTGAATTAATTTTTATAAACGTGTTGACATCAGTATGATCAGGTTTCTGTATTACCGATAACATGTATAATTATAGTACATTTAATCAGATTTCGCACATTTTATTTTATTACTTATTAATACCTTGTCTCAGTTTCTATGAATTGTGCAGTTATTAAACGTCAAATATGTACTATTGTTCGAATTCTTGAAAACAGAAATAAAATTAAATGCAGTTACGTATACATGGGATATTAACCCAATAATCAAAACAAAACGTTAAATGGGGAATGTCAAAATATTAATTAAGTGTCGACATATGATTATTACCTGAGATTATTACAGTCGCATATCGTCGTTGATACTGCAATTGGTCGTATGTCAAAATCAACAAATTTTATGGAGGTAAAAAATCGAATATTTTTGTTACTTTAAGAGTTGTAATTTCAGAAAATATGGAGATCAGACTCTGCGATGTTACTTTTACTGTGAATAACAGTTGATTATGAACAGTTATTGTATTCCTGAGTTATGTTTACATACGACATACTGTTTCTAAAAATTGGCTAATTTCATCTGACAAGATATTTTGCCATTTCATGTTTTAATGAAAAACACTTAAATTGTTTTTTTTCTTTTATTAAATTAGTAAGTACATATAGTGACTAATTAATACCTTTAAAAAAAATAACTAAAATTTTTTAAAAAACAAAAAACTATAGCCAAGCATGGTTGAACAATTAATCAGTGTAATCACTAACATCGATTATTTTTTGTGTTTGAAGCTGACCGCAAATGAACACATTCTTCAAATGAAGTACAATTTGGATGGGTTAAAGTGTCATAAAAAAGGTCATAGTCTGCAAGCATTAACAATTTGAGTTCTTACAGGTGCACAAATTTTGACAACTCAATGGCACATGGTGAATTATATAACGGTGGATGTTCGGCAGGGTAAGATTTCCGTGAAGGACGCCTGGGTATATCAGTCCACATATCTGTGAAGTTCAGTTTGTACCGAATAATGCCTTTTCGCAAGTACTGTGTGCACAAATGTCAGTAACGAATCTCCAGTTTTAGAGCCAGGTCCAATACTGATATAAATTGTTGAGTCATATTTAAAGAAATCTTAATATGTCAATGTAATGACATTGTATGGCGATGGATTTTCTCTGGCTGATCTAATAATATGTATATAGTCAGCAGGAATAAAAACGTCCCGTTCTCGTCCTCACTTCTTTTCTATAGTGCTATGAATGGAGTTAACCTCCATCTGACCTACTTCCAAATATTTTTGTTCTATCGTTATATTTTTCTCTATAGAAAACTCAAGGAGACAATTTGATAACTTACTATTTTGATTTTGATAATAAAATCCGTCGCTCTATATTACAATTTTTGAAGGTTTGTGTTTCTCGATTTCACCTAAAAGGAACTTCATCATAACTGAAGCAAAAATATCGCTTTCTAAACCTCCATTGGCCTCATGCCATAAAAAGCAAGATACATCTTTATCATTCAAATTGTAGAATGTCAGGTTGTGAACCTTTAACTTGATTTTGAAGTAAATTGATGATGCCTTTAACGTGGACGCAACAAAACCGCCAGGATATAAACGCAAATCTTTTCATCGCCAGAGGAGGTTGCAGATTCTTTGTCTTTATTCTTCTCTTCTCGTGCTTGATTTTTTCTAGTGATGTGTGCTTCATAAAGAGTGTCATCTAAATTTCCATTTTTGTGCATCATACATGAATTACAGTGGTCCTTTTTCGGAGAGTAAATGTCGGGATTCATAGACTTGAACACTTTCATAAATCTTCTCCAGGAGCATACTCTTCTACTTTCTTGTTCACAGATTTTACGGAATACGGCATATCTATTCCATATTGATTCCAAATAAAGTTTTGATGATCTACAGTAATGTGACTCTACCTTCGGCAAATGTTCTAGAAACTCACGAACAATTTTCTGACAATCGGTTTCTGAAGAGTGTTCCTTTTCTAGAACAGTGGGAGTTTTATCAATTGTCGTCCCATCAAGTGTCCATTTTCTAATAGATTTTTCTCCAATAGATAACAAGGAACATTTTCTTACAAACGTGTCTCCTTATTCTCTCATTATTATTTTTGAGAATATTAAGATAATATTTAAAGGCAATATTTTTGCAAGATTCTTCTGGTGGAATTAATTTACGCCTATTTATTTGGCTGAAAATGTGACACTAATGTAGAAACGTACACTTTCTTTGCTTCCCATGAGCTGAAGTTCCAAAAACTATTAAATATGGATAATCGATCGCCTTCTGTTATGACGGAATATTCAAATTTTTGTTGAGGTCCTCTAGCGGCATTAGAATGGCCTTTGCAGCGGGGCATTAGTTCTCGTTTATCTCTCTTACAGATTTGTTTGTAAATTTATTCCATTGGTGTTTGTGTTCTGTTCTTCTTCTAAAGGTACATATTCGGATCCAGAACTTGCGAAGGGCTCTTCTTGAGTTATTTCATCTGAAGAGATGTAAAGAGCGTGATATATTATCTTCTTAACTGATGGGTGACAGTGCTGGTTTTTTTTACTGATTTTCTGATTTTCGGTTAATTTTTGGAGCGATTGAATCTCTTGTACAGCTTCTAATTTTGTAAGGGGTGTTTTTCTGTCATGTCAAAATCTCTATTTATTGTATGGGATTCGTTCATCAGATTGTCTGCTTGATATTCCAATATGTTTGGCATACACTGCACATGTGATGGTGCCGGGTCAAGAAATTGGCTTGTTTGTATTGCAGTAGTTGACTCATTATTTGACGGACAGTCGGGTACTTTTCTAATTTTAAGTATTAGTGCTATTTGAGCGTCTCTAACCATATCAACCATCTGTCTGCCCCTGCTAACCATTGTCTACAAATAAATTTTAATATAGTAATAACAGTAAAATATTCGGTAAAATTGCAATAGGTCGTTTGTCACTAATACCGATTGATATTATTTTAGAAAGTGTACTTGCAACTTGCAAGTATTTTTCAGAAGTACAAAAGTTATGGAATGAGACAAATATCTGACAGCAAAATATCAACTCGTTTACGTCATAGTAAGAAATAACCTATATATTTGCGGTTATAAAATATAAATTAAAAAAGTACTTTAAAGTTTTAAAGTTCTTGACTGATTAATTTAGACTCATAGTTTAGCAAATTACATAAATAAACGTAAAACGTGCCTGATCAGTTTCAAAATGCACTATTTTCAACGTTAAATTATGATCAGTTGCACCAAAACCTCCACGTGGATGACATACGACTAAACTGAAGTATCCAATTGACAAATCTTCTGACATTGACTAAAAGCAATTTTTCGCGAGCTCACCGTGAAGCAACGGGAACTAAATGTTTGTAACCGGAACGTTTTCGCGACTTAACGGGCGTAGGGGAATACAATGATGACGTCATACAATCCATACACCGGGAACTGAAATACTGGCCGTTGTCAACATGAGAGTTACAAACAGTTCAAGAAAAAATTTCAGATTCAGACATATTTATTTTCGTACAGTTGACAGTTATTAAAAATACAGGTTAGATTATACCACCAGAGTCAACTGCTTTATTTTCGCTAATGTTTGAGCGGGAACTGTCGATGACGGAGCATGAGTAAGGTGGGGATAACCGTTTTGTTTAACACGGGAACACACGGTAATTCGCGAAAAAATGCTTTATATTAGAACCGATTTTTGTGATTACTTTGGCAATATAACCCCAATGTGGTATTTTTTTGACATATGACCTATTACAATATCAACGACGATATATTAACAGGGCAAACTTAATTTCTTAACAATAATTTTTGAGATACCTAGTGTCGACTCGTGTTAACAATCACGAACGTAAATGCATTCGCATTAAGCAACTTTTTCGACAGTTGTGTAACAGCATTTACATAAGTTGATCCTTCGATATTTATAGCCTACTAAGATTAAGCAAAAATAAAAATTCCGAATCGCCTGCTGTAAGTTCGTAAGAGGTTGTACAATAGCAAACAAACACCGAGAATCATCCGACAGCTGTTTTGTCCTTTTAGGGCCCTTCAGGAGTGAGAGAACTCGAATGTAAGTTCACTGTTGTACAAATGCGTACTGTCGACTATAGTCCCTACTTGATTTCATGATTCTGTTTTTTCTAGCACACATGAATAAAGAGAAACAGAACATTGTAACAAAATTATTATAATAATGTACGTACCAAGCTTATAACTGGTTCTTTTATGGAATTAAACCCCTCTTCGAGGGTAGTAGTTGTTTCCCTCTATATTATAACCTACCAATAGGTTTTTAATCGTAGATTTATTAATCTTGCAGGCAATGTTGTTATTAAGCTCGAAGCTTTTGTAATTTGTATTACGGCGAGCCCAAAAATTTGCTATCGACGGCTTTTGTTAAAAACCTAGCTCTGTACCCCCTTTTTCCGTCTTACAATGACTGGCGGAGACAGGGGTCACGGTGTGACGTCTGCAATGACAATTTTCTACGCCCTGCTTTAGCGGACGAGTCTATTCGAAGAACTGCACCCTGGGTGTTCTTTAGCAACCCCTGCTGTTCGGTTTCTGACGGCTGGTACGTACTCTGCTTGTTCTGGACGGGTTAACTGGTTGTTAATTATAGACAGGTACAAAATTATAGCCAAGATTAATGACGTTATTTATCGTATCCAAAAAACACCGAGGGGAAAACCGAAAGTAGTACATCGTGATCGACTAATCCCATACGGTGGCAACAACGATGCGACCACCAATTACTTTCGGACGAGAGTAATAACGAGTAAGACACGAAACCAAGGGTGTGAAGAAGCCTTTCATGAATTATGGCAAAATACGGAGGTAAAAACTAAGCAAGGTTTGGAGATACAACTGAGGTTCAACAACACCTTTTCTATGTACTGGTAGAGAATTCCCTTGCGCATTGTGTGACTCGAGATATGCGTATATCAAGAGAAATTGTTTAAACGAGAGGATGAGGGTCGAACTCTAAAGCTACGCGAAGGAAGATCTACTACTTAGTTTCAAAGGAACCAGAAATCCACCTACAAGGAGCTGTGGAATACTTTATAGGATTTCAGAAAGGACATCGAGATCAATAACATCAAGAAAACAGCAAAGTCTAAGCTAGGCTGTGGTTTAGATCGTCTAGACTGGAGGATTGTTCGAAACATGTTAGAAGTTGTTTTCCGAGAAAAGGGGTTGTTTTGTTGGTCATTTAATTGTCTTTCAAATATAAAGCGTCATCATATATTTATGAATCATTTCGAAGTTATTAGTCGGCATGTTACGTTGATATAAATTCAACGTGTGAATTATTGTGCGCATTTTATACGAATTAAAATAACTATGTAGGTATAAAATAAATAATAAGTGTAATTTGATCCTGATTGTATTGCAAATGGATCAGAACAATGAAGCGAAAGTGAAACAAACACATCTAAAGAATGGAACAATATATGATTGATAAAGTATGTAAAAATAATACAACATCTTTAACACGACCAAAAAGATGGAAAAACTCCACATCATAAGAAGCAGCTTAAAATTTGAAGTCAAAAGGACAAGATCCTATTAAGAAGAAGAAGTAAGTAGTAAGAAAGAACCTTAGAAGTAAGAACTTCTTATTTATCAAGAAAAGCACTGAAACAAAAATGTTTTGATAGTGTTACAAAATCCTATGTTACAACATTATGCACTTGTCTCTTGTAATTGTTAGTTGTTGGGTTTTGTTAATTAATCATTGGTTAAATAGATACAAACTAGTTTATCCTTTCTAAACCTTTTAAAGATGACTCGTTCCTTGAGTGAAAAAGAAAGAATAAAAATTCTGATTTATTTATTCGTATGGTACATTTTAAATATTGTATTGTGGTGTAAGTGTTATGTATGGTGCCCCAGAAGATCAGTATAAACCTGTACAGTGTGGTGCCGAAACCGTGCGCAATTGTGGATGTTTGTCTTGGCAAAGCATTTACTTCAAGGTTTAGGAGACCACTAAGACCTAAACATGCCAAGTGTGCAAACATCATAGAAGGTAAATAAGAACATAAAATATAACAGCACAGACATTGCATGATGACACATAATAAAGAATAATAATAATAATCAAAGAAGAGTTTGCAGATAAATGGAAGTTTCTGTTTTATTTAGCACACCAGAGATAGTGATTTTGTAAATTACTAATAATTTCTGTAATTTTATGTTAATTTAACAATGGTTTTTGAGGTTAATCGTACAAAACATACTCAAATGTGTGAGACTACAAAAATTCTTCATACACATATACTTACAAAAAAAAATTATTATTACAAAATTTCTGAAAACAAAACAAACTCAAATGAGATGTAATTTGCATTTTTCACTGAAATACTAGTAACTTGCAGAAATAAAAAAATTATTGTATCGTAGCATTGTTTGGCAACATAGACACCATCACGTTGGTGAATTCAATAGAGTAAGCGAATATTCATGGAAGGAACGAGGACGACCTGTGCAATTTTTGCCACCGTCCGGTTTGCCATTAATAAGAAATATTCCAACAAAGATCTTCAACAACATCCGCATTTAACCATCTACCTATCAATTCTGATCCTACGACAAGTAAGTCAGTAATAAGTAAGAATTAGTTATTTACCAAGAAAGTACTGAAACAAAAATGATTTGATAGTCATTACAACATCTTATGTTACATTATAAAAAAAATATAATAAAAATAAAGAAATATATAATAAAAATTTAAAAAAAATGGCTTGTCCTTTGAGTGAAATAAAGAGAATTAAAATTATGATGATAATTGGTGACAGAGTTCGCACACAAATATATAAAAGTTTGCCTTTACTTAATAACAAATATTCCAACAAACCAATGATCACACTGGTCCATTCGTGGCACACAAAGAATTAGTTCAAAGCTATCTTGAAATATTTGAAGTTGAACGATGACACTTGCACAAAATAAAATCAGTTCTTTGCTCTAAATGACGAAGGTCCAGATGTGTCTAATAACATGGTATGGTTCCAACAAGATTTCATTTTGCAGTGATCATTCAAAAATATTTAAACCAAGTATTATTTTACCAAAGGATTGGTGGCCATGGCAGGGGAACTATCTAATGGCCTCCTATATCTTCTTGAAAAGTAAGGCCATACCACAAACAAATTAAAAAACAAAATTAATATGGACATGGACAACTCCAGATTCTCTTGGATCTAACCTCAGCATACATATATATCTAACTGTCAACAAACTGTTTACATAATATTGTAAATTAAATTGTAGTTACCATTCTTGATGAAAATCATATTAACAGTTATGTGCGTTAGTTTGAATACTTTACACTAGATGTCGGCGCACTAGCAAAACGTAACGGCTTTATACGAACCACAAGTTTGTGTAAGAAAAACAGCAACAGTTTATAATTTTCTGTGCGGGTGAAAGCATGTACCAATTGGTTGAATTTACGCGGTTGACCTTTCATAATCGACGTGTGTAGAGCGATTAATAATATTGAACCAGCAGTGTTTACATTTACAAATTACTTTATGTCGTGTTGTTATTGTTTGTTAAAACTGTGATTACGTTACTAATTAACTTTACGGATTATTTTAAAAGTTGTGTAACTTATTGTTAAGGTAAGCCCTTTCACTATTATGATCAGTTTAAAGTAAATGCCGAAGTTTTATCAACATTAATTTCTTTGTTGTTCTTAATTTCGTATAGATTGTGCTTATTGGGAATAAATCAGATTCCGCACCCGAAGCTCACTATGATGCGGTCCGTTAAGTTTAGTGCTCTGAATGTTTTTCTAAAAATTTTGCTTAGTTTTAAGTTGTTTTGTTATTGCAAATTGGAAGTTTTTCAAACAACATAAGAGATTGAATACATTGAAGTGTCGTATAAGGGGTTTGACTTTAATAATGCAAGATTTTAGCTCTTTTGTTAAATCCTGATTTATTTGGACAAATCCTCTAAAAATTAAATTTTACAAAAGTTGTATGTCCGCCTCTTAACATTTTTTATACGATATTATGTTCTTTTCCAAAATTGTGTTAAAAAATTAAAAAAAATGCATTTATTCCAAAATACAGTTTCACAAGTATAAGAAAAATATTGGATTCAAAATTCAAAGGAAAAAAATTCTAGAATGCTCTCCTTAGGTTGCATGACATTTTTTGTACTTAGGAATAGAACATTTTTTTTGTCTGAGGAAAAGTTATTGTAGATTTGGTAAGCCTCTATACTTAGTCTAAAGTTTTTGGATTGAGCAAGTTTGCTATGTCAAAAACATGACAATGTCCCTAGTCTGTCCGTGAAAAGCAAAACAATAGCTAGTCTCTATCTATTGGAATTGGTGGAACGAATACTATCGGTAGTTGTGTCGCAATAAAACGGTACATGTTTAGCATTTATGATAACAGCTGTGGACAGATGTCAAAATTTGATAATGACCTTTGTCAAATAAGGTGCGTTTCCCACTATAATCTGTACGTAGCAACGAAATGGAATAGTATATTAAAGTATAAGTTGCAGAAGGCAGCTTATTCAAGCACGAATTTGAAATTCCCAAACGAGACGCGAAGCGGCGAGTCGAGGAACGAATAAGTGCTTGAAGGCCCTTCTGCAACGAATACTTTATACAATTTTTTCTATTTTGCCATTTTATACCGTGTTATCAATAAAAAAAATTAAAATTTCACATTTAGGGAATTTTGGTTGGTGCAATTTTTCTGTGGCCACTTTAGGCGGCTATGAAACAAATTTAATTTGAAAGCATCACTTCTTTATATCAATAATTGTACGTTTAACGGTAATAATTTAAATTAAGGTTCTCGTTTATTCTTGTTTTGTAATCAATCACATGTATATTTGCTTTCTTTTCTAATGTCTATTTTTGACTTAAATATAACCAATTGTCACTTCACATTTTAATGTTACCAACTCGAATACATTAAATTTTACTATTTTATTCACGCACGGTTATTGCTTATTCTAACACTGTGCTAGAATAGACTTATTATGAACGCAAAATAGAAAATAGCTCTGTAACAAGTTGGGAATATGGCACATTCCGCACGAGTGGAATGTTTGTCACACGAGCCGAAGGAATAGCCATTCCAAACGTGTTGCAAAAGCAGAATATACCTTTTCTACGACAGAGAAAGTATTCATCAATAAAAAAATGTTAAACAATTTACAATAGTGTTAATTTTGTTCTCTATTTTAAGTTGGCATCTTTTATTTGTAGTGGTAATGATTACTAACTTTTGAATTTAGATTAAGGTTGGATAAAACAATGCCTTTTATTTGAGATTTATCAGTAGCGCACTTCAGTTAAAAATTTAAAAAGGACAAAATAGTCTACCCTAATGCTTTCTTTTTTTACCAGTAAGGAAACATTGAAAATACCCTAAATTTAGTACAAAAATCTCTAGAGTTTGCTGCAGTGTTACCAATTACAAATTGTTGATTGCTGGTTGATTGTTAATGTTTGGTTGGATCGTTTTATTCGTGTTATTTATTCATTATTGTTGCTCTTCTCGTTATTTATCCGTTTCCTAAAACAGTCTTTTTAGTCAATGTGTTGGTAATTTTTACTAAATACCCATAAGTATGTTGGCTACTTTGATGAAGAGAGAAAGAACTAGGGTAGACTATTTTGTCCTTTTTAAATTTTTAACTGAAGTGCGCTATTAATAGTCCAGTGCATTTAGGAATTGACCCACCATTTTTGTATACATTTTTTCTCTCTTACCCTTCATTCGAAAGGGTTTTTCTCGATGAGTTTAACCATAAGTTTGCGCACCCCTAAAACCAACCCTTTCTCCGCCATCTTAGGTTAGGTGTTTTTTTTTTTGGAATTTTCATATCTAGCGTTCTAATTATCGCACAGTCATCATTTTGGTGTCATTGAATTCGTTTTGAGTTATATTTTCAACAATATTATATGACAAAAAACTGTGCGTTTAACGAAAAAAAAAGTTACTGTTCTTCAAAGTCGACCCACCTGACGCTTTTTGTGACAGAACTTTATTAAATATTAAGTAATTTCTAGCACGTGCAAAAAAAAAATTATCCCGATACGACCATTTCCAGCCCGCTAAACGACGCGCAAAGTTGCTATGTTCCGGGCGGGATTTCGGAATACGCTGAATAGCGCTTGCGCTCCGCGCTGCATTTCGTCGTAATACGACTTGTCCCCCGTTTATTTATTAAAAAAACGATTGCTATTTGTTCAATAAAAAATTTGTTAGAGTGGATTTTTATTTAAAAAATGAACATTTTGATGACTTTATTCTTTCCAAATATTATTGAATTACACTATTGCTATTTCTTACTAATTTATTGATACAGTAAGAAATTCTTTTTTTGAACGCAGAACTGTATTGAAACAATTAATATTTCAACCTTTATGAAGAAACTGCTTTTTCCGAACTCAATTCTGCACCACCCTTGAGGTTGAGTTCACCGCGTTCATGTGGTTTCCCCGATAGACTTACTCCACAGTTTTCACTTTTTCTTGAATTAGTTTCTCACCCTGCCATGATATTGATAGCCATCGTCATTTTCATTCTCACTTGTCACAGGTGATTGGCTTGCTTTTTGTTTCAATGAAGCAGGTGATCTTAGTAAAGGTACCATCGTTGTAAGTTCGTCATCAACTTCGTCATCTTTGTCATTCGAGTCCTCTACATCTTCTTTCGCGCTCGTGCCGGTTTCTCCACAGCAAATCTTGCACAAAACAGATCATTTCAAACCTGCTTTTTGACATCTAAAAGCCCTGCTACAGTTGGTTGTACATCCACGGAATACAAAGTCGAGAAGTATGCGTGGTATCGGTTGTCATTGGTTCGAAGTGCATTTATCTGTCCACCGATTTACTTTTGCACTTGATGATATGGTTGAAGGGAATGTTGCCTCGCTGCTGAGCTCGTGGGAGGTAAACGCAATAAGTCAGTTTTGGTTTTCAGATGAGGTTGCAAAAACGAGAAGCGAGACAACATTTCCTTCGAACACAATCATCAACTGAAAAAGTGGATCGATGCAGAGAAAAATGTACTTGGAACCAATCACAACCGATCTTAAATCGATACAGCGCAAAGTTCTGGACATTGTATTCTGTGGATGTACAACCAACTGTAGCAGGGACTTCCAACAATTGTACCTTTACCCAGATCAACCGCCTCATTAAAAAGAACAGCAAGCGAACCGCATGTGATAAGTGAGAGTGAAGATGATGGCTATTAATATCATGACAAAGTGATCAAAGGAAAGGAACACAAACTGCAGCGTCTAAATTAACCAACAGAAAAACACCAAAAACTTTACTCGGACTTTACTCGGAGTTTTTGGTGCAGTTTTTGGTGGTTTTCTGTTGGTTATGACAAAGTGAGAAATTTACTAAAGAAAAAGTGAATAGGTGAATAGGTCTATCGGGGAAACCACATGAAAAAAAACGCGTTTGGAAAAAACAGAAATAAATATGTTTATGAATTATTGGTTCGTCCTTCGAGTTGATTAATTGATCTTGATGTTCTGCCAAGTAGGTGGAATTGCCCTCTTGGACCCTTTTAATTGGAAGGTTTTTTTTTAAAGACAGGAAAACAAGAACTGGTTTAAAAAAATTTGGCGACGTTTCGCACCCTGATGTGGTTTGCGGGTGCTTCTTCGGGCCACTATTTATTTAAAAAACATATAGTAGATTACAAACCAATGGTAACAATATATAGATATGTATGGGAAATGGTCATATGGGGATAATTACTTTATCTTTAATAAAGTTCTCTCACAAAAAAGCGTCAGGTGGACTGGAAAAAAGATAGGAGTCGAAAAGGAAAAAAAAACTTTTTTTTAAGACGTTATGTCGACTTCGAAGAGCGGTAACTTTTTTTCCGTTAAACGCACAGTTTTTTGTCACATAACATTGTTGAAAATATAACTCAAAACGAATCCAAAGACATCAAGTTTATGACTGTGTGATAATTAGAATGCGAGATATGAAAATTCTAAAAAAAAAACACCAAACCTAAGATGGCGGAGAAATCACCGAGGAGAATCCTTTCTAATGGAGGGTAAGAGAAAAAATGTATACAAAAATGGAGGGTCACACCTATAAAAATTTGCTAAATGCACTGGACTATAGCAATAACACAACTAATAGTGTTTAGTTTTTTAGTTATTATTTTATTACGAACGTTTATTAAATAAATTTACTTGTGTACGAAGTTACAAATGTTGGCAGTTTTCGGTAAGTAATTATTAAAAATTATTGGTTATTATTCAACTTTAATCTAATTCCAGATAATTGAGGCGATAAATAAGATGGTAAATAATTGAATTGGTTTCTCCGGAAACATTGTACCCTAGACAAATAATAGTTATTTACGTATCAAGGCACTAAAGTTTGATGTTTCATGACGAATGTGTTTTAGTTGCAGATGCGATAGCCGAGGCAAATAAAACATGTGAGTCATGAAAAAGAACTTTAGTGCCGAGGTACATATTATATTTTTTCCGAAATCCCAAAATTTGAACAAAATCTGACAATTTTATAATGTTCTTTAAGTGGCAAATGTAATCAGCTGTTTTCTTTTTTTACGTCAAATGTTTCCACCGCGCATGCGCGATCCTAAAATTTACATACATTTTACACATCTCTACCGGCAAAAATGTGAACATAAAAGTTGTCGTATAATGAATTACTTTAGTGCAGATTTTATTTACTTTACTGTCAATTTTTTTGTACTTTAGTGACGATTACAGAATTTTTGTGTGGCATCTGATTGCATTCCTGCGAGATGCATTGGCAGATCTGAAATATTGTTTCATACATTGTGTGTTTCTAATAATTTATATGTATTTAAAAAAATGCTTGAGGAGATGCGTAATTTATCTTAATGTGCAAAGTAAATGCTTGCTTTACTTGCAGGATAGAATAAGCTTTCGATAAAGTCGATAACTTTCTTTTCAAGGTTTAATTCATCGATACCTCGAAAATAATAAAAACCAACTCATTGACAGAAGTCGTCATTAACAAGTTGTAAACCACATTACCCCATTAGAAAAGAATAAATTTATTTGTAATCTGTAGAAAACTTTGTATGTCAGTGTATTTCTTTAAATAAAATAACTCTGTGATACATATCTAAGTTATGCATTAACATTTTAATTCAATTCAAGAAGAAATAATTACAAAGCTTTCTTTATTCCGTAAAGTGAAGATAATGTCTACATGCTCAATGGCAACCACCTTGGTTTTGCAACTCTGCAACTAAAACTAATAACTTTTCATTTGGATGCCTATGTTCAACCGAGTGGTGTAAGGGGGCATTACTTGTCTAGCTTCGAAAACTTTGTATGTGTTAGACATGGCTGTATGCGTGTGGTGTATCTGCGTTACCATTATCATCGTTGTTTCTAATTGTGGGTCCATTATATTTCATAGATGTGGTCTTCATCGCAGTACCAATATTTTCATCCGTTGTTACCATGCTGAATGAAATTATGAGACTACCCTCAAAGAACTCTGTTCAGGCATTATGGCTTTTTTTCTTGTCTTAATAAATAAGGTCATTTTAGATACACGATGACTTAAAACGCATTTCTGATTTTTAACCACAACAATAATAAAGATGAACTTAGACTTACTAGTGGTAGTGAACAACACACTAACTTATTAAGTTGAACACTACATTACATATTATAGTTCTATTGTTTATAATCTTGGTAACAAAGACGTTTGTTTAATCCTATATAATAAAGCGCCTATTTTTTTCATGTCTGTCTCCGAAATTAAACGGGTACTTCCAGCCGTCGTAGAGACTTGAAATTCGGCATACCGAGGGGTCTTGCCTTCAAACCAACGCGAAAACCGGAAATTTCCAGTCAGAGGCGGGGCCAGGGGCGTTTTCATCCGCCACAGGTGTAGCATTATTAAATTCATGCAATAAAATTTGCCCGTCAATCGATGGGCTTTTAATCTAGTATTCGTCAGATATGGGAAAGCATAGGTTCGTAGTATGTAGATTGCGATACTTCCATCAGCTATTGAAAATCTGACAATAACTAAAACAAATTTTGTATTTCTATGGTTACAATAAACTATGAATTTGTATTTTTTAATTGATTTGAATCGCTCTGGTATATAGGTACCTACTGACAGATTACACTATCAAACAAGATTCAAAATATTTGGAGGTTACAAAATTCTCGCCTTTGAAATAGAATATTTATTCTCTTCTAATAAATGAATATTCTGTAATTATGCTCAACGAAATAGTTAGACAGCCATGATTTTCTGAACTGTCAGTGTCAACTGTAAATGCAACTTTTTAGACGTTTTGAGGCAAGTATTAATTTAAATTTAATAAAATGAATGAAAAATCCAGTGAATCAGATATAGTCGTCGAGAAAACATAGTCTGTAACTCGATTACAATGAAAATTCAATCTACTCGTGTTTCCTCACGCTCACTACGCTCGCGTTTGCAATCTTCCACTCGTATCGAATTTTACAAATATTTCCACAAATAGTTAAGTATCGCCGAAATAAATTTGCTGAACTTGATTTGATTTGAATTTTTGGTTGTGAAATTTGCTTGAATGTAACTGAACGTAACTACTACTTAACAAATTAGCTTATAGTCTCATTTGACTGTTACTTTTTGTAGTGTAGGGTATCGAACCTTGAAACAGAAAAACTTAAGAATTAGGTACTATGAAGAAGTAATTCCAAGGCAAGCATTCTTCCTGTTCTTTCCTGCATACATCTTTTTTTCCATACAACTTCCTTCCTGTCTTAACCTCTTTATTCTTCTCTCGCATATGAGAAGAAAAAAACGTTTTTTGATAATTTTAAGGGCACCCTTGATTTTTCGGAACTAAAATTATGCCACAAATTAGTTTCCAACTAAGCAGGGCTGATCTCCAGAAGCTCAAAATTCAATTCGAAATTTTTTTTGTCTTTTCCAAGAGATGACCAAACATTTGGAGGGGACACTGTATACCAGTAAGTTCTCGTTCGGTGAATAGTTACTACTGATATTGGAGGTTATATGACGATCTTCTTAGAGGACGCAGAAATGTAAAGAACCTGTCACGTGAGTCAATTTGCGCGAACGATTAGTTTGACCTTCAATTCAGTAGCGGCGTAAACATTTGTTTAAACGTAAGGTAGGGTTTGATCGAGGAAGTGTTAAAACGAGATCAAATTTTGAAACACTTCTTCAACGCAAATCATAAAAATATACCTTACTATAAATGCATTTATTGAATTAGGTTACAATTTGAATAAAACAACAAACGAAATTACGAAATACACTTCCTTGTTCCCCTTAATGTGACTAGTAGACTCGTCCGTTTCATTTTCGTTCACGGCGCAGGTCACGTGACAGGTTCTTGACATTTCAATCTGCTTCTACGCGCAATGAATTTGATCAGAATGTATACGTTTCTATTAATTATGTACCGAACTTTATTAGTAATTTCCATTCATTAAAACAGGAAAATAAATCGAGTTGATTTCCGGCGGATGAACTAATTCAACTGAAAACCCTTATTTATTGCTTGTAAATTCGATACTACAATCCGTTACACATTTGAATATCACAAAATAAATCTCGCACCTAATAATACGGATTCGTGTTCCACGTAAAGTAACAGGAAGTTGTGTTAATTTTATTTCTATTTTAAGTATATCGTTTCACATGTATTTTTTGCATAGCTGGAATACGTAGACGGTACGAACGATGACACTACACGAGGAATTCACACCAAACTGGCTTCTATATTCCTCTACTTTGTAAATTTCCCACTTTTTTCAACATCCTTCAAGTGCTACTTGCTTTATATAAGTTAAACTAATTAGACCGTGCAATAAGTGCATGTTCAACCTCGACGCTTTACTGCATCGGAAATTTTATTCTAACGCAAACAAAACAATGTACACATATAATTACAAACTTCCTACTAGACTGCGTGGGGTTATCAGTATCATCTCAGAAAGGAATGGAATGCCGAAGATACACTTTCTAGATCAACATAGGTTTATGTATTGCTTTCAAAGTTTTAGTCGGTAAGGATTTTATGAGTAAAAAATTCAAGTGAAGCGCAGTCAGTGGGAAAGTAGTTTCTAAATTGAATTCGTATATTGAATTTTATAGAAATTAACTTTTATCTTCTCAATATCGGTACTAGACAATAAGTTAGAGTCAAGTTAAATAGAGTTTGGACGAAATAGATTCACCGGAAGTGAACTTTTTAATTATTTTTGATTTAAAATATACTCATCGTATATAAGTACTGTGTGTTTTTTTTGAACTGATAACATAGGGAATTCAATGCAATTTTTGTCCTAAATTTGCGTCTTACTTAGCATGCAAAATACCAAATTGGCGCTTTTCAGTAGCCGAACAAGATGATGTATTTAAAATTTTAAAAACATCAAGGCCTGCTATACATATATCTTAAGAAATTCAAATTTGATCATTTTCTTCAAACTCTTATTTCTCTCTTACTGTAAGGGATAGAAGAAAATTTTAACGACAAAAATTTTTCACAATTTAGAGATGAAGAAACACAAGTTAACATATTTGTAGCGGCTTTTGTCTTCGAGATATAATGCACAGTTACTTTTTTTTTAATGGAAACTAATTATGCAAATCTTTCTCCATTCTATCTTCTATTTCCGAGATCCTCATATAAATAATAGAAAAAACCTTGTATATTCTAAATAAAAGTTTTTCTTGTATGTACATCGTTGTTCCGTTATTTAATATTTTTTGTCAACTGTTTATTGCCAATATTAAGTAATACATCATTTTGTTTCTAAAAAGATTATATTGATGAATGTTTTGATATAGGCAACCAGATATACGCATAGAAACAAAAAAAAACAATGACCATGGGTAAAATTAAACTTTTCATTGCATAGTATATTAAAAAACTAGTTTCATAAGTCGCACATTGTAGCACTCGTCCAAAATTGAAATACGAGCCACGTAGCGGTATTTCAATGGATAAAGGATGATTTACGCTACACCGTGTCGCTACCGAACCGAGCCTCGACCGTGTCTCTGTTAATGTGGTTTTTGTCAGCTAGTGATTTCATCTGTCGATACACTTGACGTTTAAGAAAATATGCAATTTTCACAATTTGAATTGGCAGTTATTGCAATTGCCATCGATGATGAAGTGGAAAAACGAAGCGAAACTACTAAAAGAAGATGGGGTGTACATCCGACCTGTTTTTTTTGTATTTGTTATCTGTTATCTAAATACTTAGGATGACTCATGTCGTAAATCACAGGGTACTTGCGCCCACATTCTAATAATTTCTCATCGTCCATTTTACTGTTGAGCTGCTCACCTCACTAAGATTTGACGTTGACTGCTCTGCGAGCGCCCGGGCGCATATGTTCACGTTAGAACGTGTCGGAGCCGGGAAACATTACCCACCGACATTTCAACGCCGTGCCCCGGCGGCGCACGGCCGAGCCATGGTCAGGCATGAATCACTTCATACAAAAAGTATACCATAATGTATGACCGTGCCCCGGCCGGGGCATTCTCCGGTGCGACACGGTGTAGCGTGAATCATTCTCAAGTGCCACTATGGACTTATGAAACGAGTTTTTTATACTATTTTTTTTCTATTTTGGCCTTCTACAACCCGTTTTAATAAAAATTTACAATTGAGATATTTAGGGACTTTCGTGGCAGTTGGCAGTAGCTAGTTACGATATTTGAATTGAAAAATTTAATATAATTCTGATGATAGCTTTATTAGCTTACTTTGAGCTACAAAGAAAAAAATACAAGCCTTCGACAATGTGGACAATTTATTCTATTGTTAGACCTTGTTTAAGCATAAACAAAAATATTGACATTTCGAAATACAGTGAGTTGCAAGTTTTTTTAAAATGTTCTTCTGAGGGTTACACTCCAAAAAAAATCAAAATCCTGGAAGAAGAAGATATTAGCAAATTTATCAAGGAAGCGAATGATGAAACATACTTGGCGATGAAAGTAGGTATCATATATACAGAGTGCTTCACGGTAAGTGGTCTATTAGACGTTATGGTGAAACTACAAATAAATTGAAACTGAAAATTTGCGCACATGGTGTTTCAGAGGTGCTCTATTTGATGAAAGTAATGACGCAGTTGCGGCACTTCCGGATATATCAGCTATATTCCTACTATACTGTGGCTCTTTAAGGCGCGAGGAACTAACCAGCATGAGTTTAGACAGCATTGAATATAAAGCTGATTCAATAATGGTTTCTGTTCCTAAAACAAAAAATAACGTGCCAAGATTCTTTGGCATATCCAATTCGAGTTGGATCGATTTAATAAAAAACTATGCTAATTTACGACCTTCAACAGTAACGCATAAGCGATTCTTCTTAACTTATTTGAATTGCAAATGTATGAACAGCCCAATTGGGATTAATATCATGGGAAGAGTTTTAAAGGATATCGCCATATACTTGAAATTGCGAAATCCTGAACTTTTCACGGGGCACTGTTTTAGGAGAACCGCAGTGTCTCACTCTTGGAAAATCGGAGGGGGGGTGATTTACTAACAATTAAGCGTCACGGGGGATGGAAATCCTCTACGAAATCCTGCTTCTATCGATTGTTACACCGCTCTTAATACTAATAATTTTCAACAAAATATCGTAACAAGTCATAATTTTTTACCTGGTGCCGGGGTTAAGATTATTCCGCATTCTCAAATGCTTTCATCGTAGTCCACCAATATTAACTTGCCCGGATGTTCTTTTGCTTCCACCGATTATCACACAGCTCCTAATATAAATAATTTTCAGCACAATATTATATCGGCCCATAATCTTTTACCTGGTGCCGGTGTTAATATTAATCCTCAGCAAAACTCCAATGTAACTATTAACTAGTAGAAAGGGCTGACACCTTTCCGGGCTGGTAGCAACATGTAAGCAAAAAAATTAAAAACATTGGAAAAAAATTAAGAGAAAAAATGAAAGAAAAAAAAATTAGAAGAAAAATATTTAGAGAAAAAAAAATTAGAATAAAAAATGAAGGGACATAAATTAGGAGAAAAAATGAAGAAAACAAATTAGGAGAAAAAATGAAGAGAAAAGAATTAGGAGAAAAAATGAAGAGAAAATAATAAGGAGAAAAAATTATGAGAAAATTTGTTATCTACCATGTGCTGGCAGTGCAGGTACCATGCCACCGGTACCAAAAGATGCGATTTGTCATGACGAACAACATTGGTTTGAGTCATGAAGCACAAAAATTGAATTGTAAGGTAATCATTTGCCTCCAAAAACCTGTTTTGGACATGATTGTGGTGGGGTTGGGACAGGAAGGGTGCGTCGTACCATGCCCAATTTCTAATCAGCTTTTCTTTGTAGTAGACCAGTCCTACTGTGAAAAATCAAGGTTCTAGATGCTTCCTGTGAGGCGTTATCGCGCGTACCAACTTGCAGGCTTGCTTGTTTACAGACATAGGTTTTTCCGACTTTCTGGATCACAGGAATGAGATATCGAAAAATGGTTTTTCTAATTTTCGTCTATAATACGTTTATTAATGTTTCTCAGCCCGAGTCGTTTATAGCTATCTATAAGAGTACACTGTACTTTAATAGATTTAGGATAATTTTCATTTGTATGGTTGGTAGTGCTAGTTCGAGATGATGAAGTTGTCATCTGACAAGTCAACATAGGGTAAATTATTTTAAGTAAATAAGTAATTGTAATTGCACGGAAGTAATTGTAATTTTACGTAAGTAATTCTAATTTTATGTTATATACTATAAATAAGACATACACTTAGGTACAGTCGAATTAATCATTGTTTTTTTATTTCATTTTCTAGTACTCGAAAGACAAGTTCTGTTATTTAAAAGGACGAAATGGTGACAATACCAAATATTGTAGGTGCCTCAAAACGGCAATATGACGCATCCAAGTTCACAAATTTCAAGAAATTGGTAATCCCCATGTGACCACCTACATTATCTATAATTGAAAATGATAATAATACAGTATTTTTTTTACTTTTGTTATTGAATAGGTAGGTAGGTACTTGTCAACTTGTATTGCTTTATGAATTATTTGAAATAAAATTATAGTAAATATTTGTGGATTTATTACACTTTCTTAATCTACTCATAAGTTATTATTTTTATAATCAATGGTATTACATATTACAAGGTGTTTTCAACGTACGACCCCAACTACTCAAGTGTTATGAGTGTTGTAGAGAGCTTGAGTCTCAAATTCCCTAAATTTTAAATAGTAGAAGTTCGTTAGTTACCTAATTTACATCGCGCTGCATACGTATTTCATTATTTTGTGACAAAAAAAACGGTTATAATTTATTATAAAGAAGTGAAAATTTAATTATTTTTGCTACATGGACATGTTCTTTTATCAGTGCAATCCATGTTCCCTCTGTGATTGCAAACAATCGGGGCTTATTGTTTTTGTTTTAGGCATTAAAATTGTCACCAATTCGGACTTAAATTCAATGTCATCCACACTCATGTTGGCGAGTTCCTCGCGTCTTAAAGCCCCATTGTAGCCAATAATTAAGATCACCTAAAATATTATGGGATTTATGGATATATCTGGAAGAATTATACCACATACTTTCATTGCAAGGTATTTCTGATTTTCTGCGTCACAAATAAATTTATTTATGTCATACTCTTCCAGGATCTTAGATTTCTTTGGTACATAGCCTTGGGACGTCCTTTTCAGGATCAGGAGAGCTTGCAATTTTGCATAGTTTGAAAAAACAATGCTCATATTAATTGATAAACACGACCGCAACATTGAGTAAATGGTCCACAGGGTAGATGGTTTATATTTTTGCCGCTGGGACTCGAAGTATGCCAAGAGAACATTTTCTGAGATGGTTTGAATTTTATTTTCCTTTCGCCAATCTTCAAACTTTGCGAATTGTTTTTTGTATGTCGCTTCCGACTTGTCGGGTAACAAATTTTGGGTGGTTGCTTCAGCAATTTGCCGAATTTCGGGCGGAGTGCAAACAAAAATCTCTTCACTCATTATTAACAGTAAGTAACAATAATTTATAATAATTTTTGTTTGAAATGACAAAACACGAAATTTAAATTAAATTTTAAAAGTAAAGTTGGCAGGGAGCATCACCAACCAACACAAAATTCCCTAGATCTAAAAAAAAATTTTTCTATTAAAATAGGAAAAAAAGGCGCGCAAATTAGAAAAAATAGCATAAAAAACTTGTTATTTAATATACTATTTTACCAAAAGACGTGGAATTCGGAGGCCAACAATCGTACAGCGAGGTATTTTTCAGTTGGGTGTATGGTTAGGTCAGAAAATGCGAAAAAGTGGTTTTACCATCTGGAAGATTATAAGTTAGTAGCAACTTGATGTTGCTACCAGAATATTTATAATAATTGTACAATTTTGTCACATAATTAAACTAAATCGTTTGTTTGTTTACTTGTATTTATAAATAAATAATCGACCAAGAAAAGCCAGGTTAGGTAAACTGTACGTAGATTTCTGACATTCAGTGTTACCAACATTAAAAAATATATAAACGTACTCGAATTTCTATTAACACACCGCTTTGAGTGCGGTTATAGCTTTGTTAACGACGCGAAATAGAAAAGTTAATTTTCGATATTTATAACAAAATTATCAATGAGTTTTTAAAAAAGGTTCTATCATACAGGGTGTCTGTAAAAGGTCTTTACACAAGCCTACCATATATTCCTGAGACCAAAATAAGTCGCTTAGTTTGGGCGCTATGCGGCCTTGAAGTTAAAAATTTGAAATCGTTTTTTAATTATAAATTTAAAATGGTTTATGCGATTTTAATAAGATTTGGCATGTTAGTTAATGTTATTGGACGAATGTTTTGAGAAAATTACTAAAATGTACGAATACTGAAAGAGAATGAAACACGCATAACTATTATGAAAACTAACATAATTTTTTTGCTATCAGTAGTAGAGACACGAAATAATTTTATTCGATAGAGTATTGAAAAACGATTAAATTATGTGCCTTGTAAAAATTTTTATTTTTATTTGTTTTCGAGAAAAACGAAAAAAAGAGTTTATGGTGGTGCGTTCCAAAAAGCATAAGGTAATCCAGTCGCCTATGATTTCTATTACAAACATATGAATTTCGCATGGCTAAATAATAATAGTTTCAAATCTAAAATACCTGAATTGTCATTAGTGTTCAAAAGTTTGTTAGTGCTCTAATAATAATTTACAAAACTTAATTTTGGTGATTTATCATGGCGTTACAATACACCAATCAAGAATATACCGATATGCTATTGGTATTTAGATTTTGTGAAGGAAATACTCGAGAATGTGTTAGGGTGTATTCTGAAAGGTTTCCAAATCGTCAAGTACCAAGTCACCCAACGTTTGCTGCTGTTGAGCGACGTCTTCGAGGGACCGGTCGCTTTGCTCCTGCAACTGCTGATTATGGAAGGCAGCGTTTTGTAAGGGTTCCTGAAGTTGAAAAAGAAATTTTAGAAAGTGTTGAAGAAGATCCAGTTGCTATATCCATATCATAAAATAACAATTCAAGATCTTTTAGAACATGATTTTGAAATGCGTTTGGGTTTTTGTCGCTTTGTTAATAGGCAAAGAGAAGCAGATTTAAACTTTAGCAACACTATTTTGTTTACGGATGAAGCTTGTTTTACAAGAAGAGGGGTAACTAATTCCCATAACGAACACGTTTATGCCGTTGAAAACCCGTATGCCATAAAGATAAACCATTTTCAAACGCGAATTTAAACTTAATGTGTGGATTGGAATAATTGACGATTTTATTGTTGGTCCTGTTATTCTTCCTCAAACATTAACGGGAGCCATCTACTTGCAGTTTTTACAAAACACATTGCCAGATTTGTTAGACGAGTTACCTCTACAACTTCGGAGAGATATGTGGTACATGCACGATGGAGCCCCGCCACATGTTTCAGTTGATGTTCGAAATTACTTACATCTAGTATACCCAAACAAATGGATAGGGAGAGGTAATAACGCTCCTGTAAATTGGCCACCACGTTCTCCAGACTTAACACCACCTGATTTTTTCTTATGGGGACATCTTAAGTCCCTGGTTTACAAAACGCCTGTGGCTAATGAAGTAGAACTATGGCAACGTATTTAACATGCTATAAATGACCTTAGAGATGATACAGAAATTTTGCGAAGAGTACAATTTAATTTCCTTCGTCGTATAAATCTTTGTATGCGTGTAAATGGAGAACACTTTGAACAGGTTTGAACATTATTTTATAGTTACCTAATTTTTTAAATGATTTTTGTGTAAAATAATCAAATGAGGATTATTAAGATACAAATTTCGCAAAACCATTAGAGTATTCAATTCTTGGGTGCCGTTTTTGTAGAAATGCAAAATTCATAGAAAAAAATCACAGGCGACTGGATTAGATTATTCTTTTTTCGAATGCACCAGCATAGGTAATTTTTTTGTTTTTCTCGAAAAGGAATAAAAATAAGGAAATTTTACAAGAAAGATAATTTGATCGTTTTTGAATACTCTATGAAACAAAAATTATTTCGTGCTTCTACTACAGACAGTAAAAAATTATGTTAATTTTCTCAAAACATTCGCCCAATAACATTAACTAACTATGCTAAATCTTATTAAAATCGCGTAAACCATTTTAAATTTATAATAAAAAAACGCTTTCAAATTTTTAACTTCAAGGCCGCATAGCACCCAAACTAAGCTACTTTAGGCTAAGGTAAGTTTACTTAAATCGGCTTATTTTTGTCTAAGGAATATGTGGTAGGCTTGTGTAAAGACCTTTTACAGACACCCTGTATTTAGAAAATGACGAAGAAGATAAAATTGGTTTTGATTTGAAATTACATAATTTCAAAATTAATGAGCGATTAATAATATTAAAAACTGTAGATCGCTCGTGTATTAAATAGTTTCGATTATTAATAGCTTTCATCAACGAACCGGTTTATTAAATAACTATTTTCGGAAAGCAACGAATAAAGTCACTAAACTATTGTTGGTGCATATGAACAAAAGTCCCAATGCTCATTTAGAACCACGATTGGCACTGTTATTAAACTTTTAAGTTGCTGTTGTCAATGTCGGGTGACCCACTGCCAGGCTATATTTTCAATCGACACTTGATCACGCAGGGCAATATTTTTAAAAGGAAAACCTTCTAAACTGAACACTTTTTAATTTAATTTTTACAATTAATTATTCTGGTATATGCATTCTATGTGATTGCAGATTGCACGCATTAAATAATCAAATAAGAAACCATCTAAAAGTACTGACCTTAGAGATTGCAATAGATTTAATCTACCATCGTAAAATTCATAGTGAAACTATAAATAGTTTAATTTGTAGTGTGTACGTGGGCTTACATTGGGTTGTTGAAAATCAGAAGCCTGTTAGTCAATTCGTCTTCATGCAATTGAATAATAAATAATTTTAAATGCTATTGCTGTGCCTTTCACTATTGATCGTATTGTGAAAAAATCATTTTCTAGAATGCAGATCCTTGACATGACAATCCATATATCGAGTTTAACAGGATGTAAAGTTTAAACGTGTTTTTTTAAAGTGGTGAAGATTTTCCGTTGCACATGTTACATAATTTGTTTATTCACGTAAACACCTGCGTAAAATTTGATATAGTTAAATGTCACATACCTTATTGGGTCACATCGTGGTTCAGGGTAATATATTTCTTTTGGAGACAATCACACTTCCCTTTTGACATTTCTAACAATAAAAACCAGATATAAATAAAAACAAATGTATATAAACGATAACTAAATACTTTCAGTTTATTTTTGTTTGTACACAATTTATGCCAGTTCAGATCAAATATGTTTTGCAATCTTAGAGTGAAGGAAAATGAGTGTACTTTTTTTTAACAATTCAAACCGTAATGAGTGTAAACCTTAGATAGTAATGATGTTGAATTACGCTAAGTTATTTAATTTGACATCAGTTCGGTAACTTGTAGACGTACACAGTAAAATATAATTTCGCTAACGGTAACATTGGATTTGTTTCCATTAATTTCGTAATAGACCTTTTCAAAGAAGGACGTGACGTCACTGCTCTATGGCATTGTCCCTGCCGGCATTGCACATATGCGGGTTTTTGGTTATTTTGTGGGGATATTTTTGGTTTGAACGTTAAACGCCAAATTTGACAACTGACACTTTTTTCTTCCTCCGAATAACCCATTTGATAGATCTTTTAAATAATTTTAGAAGTAAATTAATTTCTGCAATACGGTTTAATTTTTAATTGAAGTCTAACTTATGTGTAACTAACATTGTTTCGTTGCTAGGGTTACGTTTATTACAAACGTCGACGTTTTCAAGGCAACTTGATCTCCAGGAAAAATAAGTTATAAATTCAGATATCTTAAAAGTGGCTGAATCAAATGCCAACAATTTGAAATCAGAACAAAGAGATCTATCATTTGAGATAATAATATACAGGGTGTTCCATTGAAAAATATATAACTGAAATAATTTTTACAATGTTGTGAAGTCGATTTTTTATTTCCTCTATTACCAAAAGATACTACGTGAAAAACTTAAAACTTTTGTATTTAAAGTTTATTTCTATAACTCATAATAAGAGCTGTAGGTTGGAGTTCATTATAATGAAAAACCCTGTACGTACAAAGTCTTTCATAACAAATAAAATAACAAAAGTTAATTAAGGTAATTTTTACAGAATTGATGCGAATTGATGGTAACAAAATTTTGACAAAAAGCGTTGTACGCCAAACGATTGATAAGATTCTAAAATGCTTTTAATCACCCATATATCATTCGGAAATTTGAACAATTTTTCTAAACTGGTAAATTAACAAATTATCATTCTTCTGACAATGTTGAATTTTGATGCAATCAATCTCAATTTATTCCGATGAAAGTGAAATGAGTTTATTTGTAAATTCTCAGCTCGGATTATGTGTGTAGTAAAGTGTGTGATTTAACGCATCGTTTTCTATAAGATTACCTGCATATGTCGTGCTTAAAGCATTAAGGAAACCTTTTCGAACAGAATAGAAAAGAAATTTTCAAAGGTTATCATAGAACATAATAGAAAGTGTCAAGTGTCATCACGAAGTTATTTTGAAAAAACCTCACACGGAGAAAGTATTGACAAAATAAATATCTAATTCATTAATTGGTACGCACTTACACATTGTGCTTAATAAACGACCAACATAAAAATTATGCATATGCTTTTATTTTCTTTAATAGCTTCATGAAAAATTTCACTTTGCACCATGAATAGTAATGATTTCCATTAAAATTGCGAGTTAAAACGTACGAGAGCATATAATACTTTAACGTAGCTGTTACGTTTATTGTAATTCATGAATTTCTAATAAGAATATCGATTAAATGTTTTGCTTTCCGCATGTTTTTACTTTTAAGTTAACAACTCTTTTTTACGTCTTAATTGCAAATGTATGATGTTCTGAGCATTTTGTGTCTATACCTGTTTTGTATTATGTACTATATAGACCACTTTTGCTTTTAGTATAGTTTAATGTTTCCATTGCTTTTTTAAAATAAAGTTAGAAGTATTGGGTCGGGATGTCATTGTCTATTTTTTTTAAGTCACTATAGATTTAGGTGCCCAAGTTTTTAGAAATGTAATTACTTTCCGAGTATTTTGAAGAAATTAGAAGTACGTATGTGTATATATTTCTTATTGAATAAACTTATTCTAATTAAATAAGTAAATTATTTTTAATTATTTTTATTAGTTGTTTAAGTATACGATATGTTGTAATATTTTGGGTCGCCAAAATCGATTAGGTGAGCGGTGATTGAAAGTGCAATCATGTGAATTGAAATTATCTATAACTCCTATAACCGTTTTTTTATAATATACTTGGATTATAGTATCTACATTCATGTGGAATATGGGTATAGTATCACACGCATGTGAAATGTACACGATACGGGCTTTATCTACTTCTAGAATTTATATGCCCAGTTAATAACCAATATGTTACGATAGTAAACCTTTTTACTAATGAACATAATAACTAGTAAACATAATAACAAATATACAACCATTGATCTACTTTTTTGTTTTGTTTACAAGATTTTTAGGCGTATTTTCACTAAAATCTAGCTGATCACAAATATCGAATCTGACTATCTCTAGGTCAAATACTTTTTGAGATAATTACTTATAAAAATTAGAATAGGAATATTTTGATAATGTTAAAAATTGTCTTAAAGTTAAATGTATAAATTTTAAACAACACGCAATTACTTGTTATGTAAAAACTTAGCAAAAGTAACGACATTTATTTAAATACACGGAACACTCTTTAATTGGCTTGACGTCACAACCTTTATCGCCAATATAGCGTGAGGTACTGCATTGCGATTTTTATTTATATTTACTATTTAAATATGACATTTTTAATAAATTGTTCGGTAAACCGCACTATCTCGCATCTAAGCTTAACACACATTTTTAATTAATCTATTGACATGTACCAATTTTAGTTGCACTTTGAAGGAAAATTTACCCTGCAGTTATTTTACCAAAAATTTTTACACGGATTATCCCGTTTAATATATTCTTACAATATTAACCAATCAAATTGTCATTTTTTAAAGATGGGAATCTATTATAGTGATAAAATGGCTCTTACCAGGTGGCAAAACAATCGATAAAAAGTACCTTGCTTGACGGTATAACCCTTCTGTCAACCTGAAAATTAATGTCAAACATTTAAAATTTGTCCAAAATCACGTTTTATCACTTATGATTGCACAAGAGGTTTGTATTTTGCTGCGAAATTTGGGTTGTTTAATGAAAACTTTGACGACGAGAAAAACTGTCATTTATTAAAAACGCGACACCGAATGACACATGAGAGTGTGACCGAGACCGAAGGTCGACGTCAAATATTTTCTCTATAATGTTTACACACTTAATTAATATTATTACATATGAATCCTAGGTGGGTAAGGGTTGGCGTGTTTAGATTTTCGTAAACCTTAAAGTAAATGCTTTGCCAAGACGAACCAATCCACAATTGCACACGGTTTCGTCACCACACTATACAGGTTTACACTGATCTTCTGGGGCACCATACATAATACTTCCATCACTATAGAATATTAAAAATGTTCCCTACGAATAAATACCACTAGTGTGTAACAAGTTAAAAGCTCAACTCATTTAATTTTGTTAGCGTAGTGATTTTTTGCTGAAAATTCACTACGCGATGCCGTTTTGGTTTCGGTCGAGTAAGCAACTGACTTGGTAGTCGATTTTTTTTGAATAAATAACTTTCGAAAAAAAAAGAGAACTGTCAATCGGGTTTTTTACTAAACGATAACAATTTGCGAATTGGATTTGTGGACCTCCGAGCGATACTTTGTCGGGTGGTTGTGTTGTATCACTGGTTGTTTTATAGGGATGTAAGTAGATCTTTTATGTTTAATTGGAAATAAGGAAAATTTGTTCCAGTTGAAGAGATTGCCGAAATTGTCAATTTTCTGGGCATTCGGACCCAACCTTTATTTTTTATTTTGTTGAGAGAAATACATTCAAATATATATTTGAAGTTTGGTTAGAGATCTGACATTCGGCGATTGATGTCATTTATTAAGTGAATGCTAACCTGAATTTAATTACTCTTATTGAAGGAGGAAGGAGTACACTGTGGTGGATTGGACCCTGCAGCATTCTTTATTTGATTTGCTGTTTCAAGATTCTTTTGTTGGCGGGCTTGTGCATACCGAAACGTTCGTTTTTAATCAATTATTTGCCAACATCATTTAATTTATTTTCTTAAATTTTTTGACAGTCTTCAACTACAAAAGTATCGTTATATTAAAAGAAAGACTTAAATTTAGAAAAGTTATGGTTTGGTGTACCTACTAAGTTGTTAAAGAATGAAGGACTTTTTATTGTTTTTTTAGTTATTTTAGGACTTGCCATTTGCAAATGTCATGCTCCAATCGATTGGCATAATACTATAACGTGTTACTCATACTTCACATGGTTGTAGTGAGTATACCACTCTTACTTCTTGTCGAGATTGCAACACTGTGGTCCCTAGTGTGCACAATTTCTACTTGGACGTGACCTGGCGCCCTAATTTATTTTTTTATCTTTTATGTACTAGCTATGAAATCCGACCTACGCTACCACATCTCCGAACTGAACATAGCCGCGATAAGTATGTGGATTTATTTCATTTATTTATTATTTCATTTATTTCATTATATTTATTTATTTCATACCATCCACTATTGCACACGGTTTCGTCACCACACTATACAGGTTTATACTGATTTTCTGGGGCACCATACATAACACTTACATTACAATACAATATTTGTGTAATGTACCATACGAATAAATAAATAAATACCGAAACTGAGTTAAGGACGTGCGGTATTTTCTTGAACCAACTCTGTTGAATTATAAAATAAAAGACAGACTTATGAGACAATTTCAATCACTATACTCAGTATACTATTGGCGCGGAGTAATAAACCTGTCAGAATTATCGAATCTCCGTATTGCAGTGGCGTAGGTACCTGATACGTTTGGAAAATCATATTTTTAGTAGGTAAATATATTATAATAGTAAAATCTACCTTGATATGAATTATTATGTGGTTTCTTTTATTGTTTCAATCCTTACTTTGTGGAATCTACAAATTTAACTTCTTACGTATTATATACCATTATTTTTGTATCTTGGTATAATACCCACATCTACGGCTATGATTCTCGTTTCGTCAGTACCTGGGCTGATGGCAACGTGTTTACACAGATTAAACCATTGTTCCCAAACCCTAGATGGGTCGATATGCTGCAAGAGCGGCACAATGATCGTATTTTGGTTACAATTTATTGGTTTTACTTAACCGTAGAAGTACCGCTTTCACAAGAAAATAAAGAATTATTTCAAGCAATTATGATTTATTACTCCGCGCCAATAGTATACAGACTTTAGTGATATTTTATTAGACTATTTGACTAACAAAATTAAAGGTCAAACTGTTCATATCCATTCTAACGTCGTTGAAAACATCAAAGTTGTTAGACCAATCACAATTTAAAGACAACTGGTGTTTTCGCGATTACACCAGTTGTCTTTGGTTTGTGATTGGTTAGATAATCTGAAAATTTTGATGTAAGTGAAATAGTCTAAAATATACATGTGGTCGATTGTAACGCGTGATTCAAAAAATTTTTCATCAAAGTGGATCATGAAAAAATTCACATACGTCTACACTAAATGCATAAAACTGGCTTAAATGTGTCAGAATTGACAAATGTACTGGGTGAACAAATAAGAATGCAAAGTGTTATATCTCAGGAACTACTCATTGTAGAGACTTGCGGTAAAAAATTTCATAACAAAAGTGGCCATAAGAAAAAGCTGGAAATTATTTTTAAATTATTAAGATGGCCGCTAGGGGGCGTAGCCGCCATCTTGAATTTAAAAATTTGGATTTAGTCGGGTTTTCGCTATATTAACACAACAAATAAATAAATGCTTTTTATAGTTGAGGAAAATCCTCATCTTTTCATTTAATACTTTTTTCCTATCTCTAAAAATAAAGTGAAGAGGGGTCTTCTGTCTTCTGTAAAAATAAGTGACTATTTTTTAGCCAAAAATCTAAAACTTTGAACATCGAAGGCGTGCTACTTGATATTGTGTTGTGGCGCCGAGAGGAATTCCGTCTCCGCCTATTGAGTCGCAAGTCTTTGCCGCAGACTACTGTTTCATGTTATATGTTTTGGTTGTTTTCGAAGTTGTTTCTTTATATTACGAACACACACGAGCTAAAACGGGCAACGTACAGGATTAAACATTTAGGTAAGACGAAAATGACTAGAGCTACATAGAATTACAAGTTAAAGTAAAGAGAATTACCCAAATATTTACCACTGCTACGCCACTGTCTCGTATATGCAATTGATATTTCGCGTACTGAAGGTACGCCTATGGTGAACTTAACCTAGAATGTATGTCGATTTATGGTACTGAGTAACGTTACAGATTACATGAATTTAAGGAAGACGTGTAAGGGAAGTTTTAAGACTAATTCAGTCACTGCGAAGTTTAAACGATTGTTCAATTTGACCTGTCTGGGAACGAGCTCGTACCGGGAGGGTCAATAGAACTAAATGCGTTCGGCTTAATTAAGATTGACGTTTAAATTCTTACACGACTTTTTTTCTACGTTCGCGCCTGATAGTTGGTGTCAAGGGGTGACTTCTATTTGAGTGATAGGTTGACTGCAGGTTCACGCGCAATTAAAAAGATATTAAAACCTCTGACCTTCCACGCAGCAGTAGTGTATTACTCTTGCTCTCAATGGTACTAACGGTTCGGAATGAGCCTCTACCGTGGTCTACGAATCTGACGGAGTATTCGTGGGTAGCTATTTCGCCACAACGCCTCCAAAAGCCATGAGTAGACCCGCAATAGCCGTACAAGTTGACGAAGGAACAACCGGAAGAGAATATATTCGTAATAGGGAGACATAAACCACCCTCTCTAGAATAAACATAGGGATGTTAGCGATAGATAAACCCCGAGGGCAATCGTATACCTGATGCAAAGCGTCCCCTAGCCTGAAGAATGCAGGACGTGCTTATTGAACAGTTCACGTGGAGCACAACCTTTTAGCAAATTTTAAAAGCCACTTTATGCGGTATCATATGTTTTGCCTACAAAATAAAGTTTTTTAAAACGTTGAAGGGTTTCAGAATCTCTTACCATCGGCCTGATTACCCCTTCAAGCGAGGAAGTTTTTAGATGAGGGTTTATCTTCTCCCTCGTGAACGGTTGATTTAGGACAAGCTTTCCGGAAGCGTTCAAATGCAGCGGACCAATCGTGGACAGTTTCAAGTTATCAACGCCGGAAACCAATACAAAGTAATGCCCGCGAAATTGGGTTAAGGAAGTGTGTACACAGGAGGAGCGTTTACACTTCGAACGTTACAAATGCCATTTTCCTCTTTTTGCTTTTTTTTAATAGTATCAAAACGATATGGAGTTTGCACGGAATGGGTTTTCGTTTATAAAGGTTGTTACAAAGTTATGCATTATGTAATTATAATTGTAGTTTAGTATGTTTCAGCAAAAGCATTGTGCTTATAGTTGCGGCTGCTGTAGTACACTTTAGTAAAATATTTCTGCACCTAATTAAAACTAAATTATTACATATTAAGTAAATGGTACCGTTCTAGATTTATATATTTTCCATTTCCCTATACTGTAATTAGTCGGCATCTTTTGCCGAAATTTTATCAATTATTATTTTCTACAAATAAAGTTATGTATGTGATAATGTTTTTTTATGGTATTATCAATGGTATTATATTTAGAGCACAATCACAGACAGTTGAGCCCGAACTCGTCGTCAGTTGTTCGTAAGTTTTTTTTTTACTACACGTGGACTTGATTGACATGCGTCTCTGCCTGCTAGCCATAACATTCAGCCAATGACATGCAACAATTAGCCCATAAATTAGAGAATTTCCCGAGTGAAGCAATTAATCGATATTGTTCTTTGTCTGACTTTCTCACTAGAAACTCAAACTCTGAAAACGTATATCTTTTCTTCAATGTCTGCAGTAACTTGTGACCTCCCGTTTAAATCTGAGTTGAAGAAAAGTGTGAAATCCCCCTTAACATCATGTGGAAGGGCGAAGGGAGTGTTGGTGATGAGCGAAGAAAGAAAATCACGTTTGAAACTAAAATTGCTCGATCAACACATCCACAAAAAGATTGAATCACATAATGTAATATTTGTAGCAATCTGTAGAATATAAGATGCCAGCTGTGAACTTATCAATATTGCGAAAAAGCTAAGCGTATATATATCGCAATATTTCAAATTCTTGCCAATCGAATAAAACAGTAGCCATAGATAATTTCAGAATTACGAACGCTACCTACATACACGTGTTTCGCCTTATTTGAGGGTCATCAGTATAGGGTAGCTCAAACCCAAGTCTAGCATATTCCGGTGATTGTTGTAGACTTGCGTATGTAGTTGCCGTTAGTAATTCTGAAATAAATTATCACTGGCTACGGTGTTATTTGGTTGGGAATAATTTGATTAATTTCACAGCCGGCATCTTACATTCTACAGTTTGCTACAAATATTAACTTTTATTAATTTGAGCGCATGGCAACTATCCATGATCTGGTGACACGAACTATCTTTTGTTTGATGAATCACAAATAATTTCAATAGGGTCTTGGTAAGAGATTGATAATTTTCTGCGTGTGAACGGCTACTATGGTACCTAATGGCCATTCCAGAGACTAGAAATCTAATTTTTGACATTACATCTCGAGTATTTTCACTAAAACATTATAATTTATGATTCGAAAGTTTTTTCATTACAGGTTTCGAAAATACGACATAGCCGTCAAGATAATGGTATACTTGTTTTATTAATATCATTCATTTCATCGTCTATCGAACCATGTTAATGAAAATATAACGTCACATTTAAATTTTTCATGTTAATGCACAATAATTGTTGTAACGTCATATAGCGCCTCGTAGCTGATGCTAAAAGAGTGATTCAGACAGTTTTTTTACAAACGATTTAGGAAAAAAAGATCTTTTCAAGAAGATTTTAGCGTTTAATTTTGTTTAGTTAAACGCGAATTCTTGTCATTTGAAAAAATAATGTTTGACTTTCCCCCATCACTTTATTTCATTAGACAGAGCAAAATACTTCTATCAAAAAAAATTGCAAATATCTCTTAACTTTATTTCTTAGAAAAATCCCGTTTTCTGATTGAATATGAGAATTGGGCCACCTGGCGTCAATTTTTTGTACTCAAAAATAATTTCCAGCAATTTCTCTTGACATATTTACCAATAAAATATTTTTTCTGCAAGTTGTCAGAGCAATGGTTACCGAGACATGGTCGGCATCCATTCTTAGTTGGTCACTCTGTACATAAAAAATTAAGAATAATAATCCCCAAATTTAACATCATTTTTGTTAAGAGTGAACAATTTCAGATTTTTTACTACCTTTACTGCTTTATCGTACGAATTTATTTCACTTTCACGTTCACTATTACTCTCTTCAGATTCTACTTCTTCTTCTTCAGGCCAGTCATTTAGGAATAACACTTCAATGGAATCACGTGTAAATTTTAGTCGATATTTACAAAAATGGCACATTTTTATTCCCCACATGTTGCAATAGTTTGGTCATTTCAGCAATCACTGATGATATCTCATCATCGGAATCAAAACTTAAATTGTTGTCGAAGTTGGAACCCAGCTTTTAAAAAAAAATTCTTTATGGTAGTGGATGAAACTTGTTCCCACGTCGTGTTAGTAAAATAGATATGGTTTTTAAGACGTTAATCGACTTAACTTACTTATTGGCATTATCACTAGTATCAATTTTGTCCAAAACGCGTTGTAAAATCAAGCATCTGTATACAGGGTGTATCATGACGTATTCCATTAGAAGTTTATGGGGAAGTAGTCCGAATTCAATTCTGAAATTTCTCGTGGTTAGGTTTGGACATAAGGTTTATCTGAAAAAAATGAGTGTTACATGGTATAACTAGTTGTATAGTACTTTACTTTAAATGCTATGTACATGTCCGTAATAGGAAAATTCTTTATTAAACTCGAAAAGATACTTAAATGGTAGTAACCCTCAAAGTGTGATAGACCGATGAATTTGGAATGAAAAGGGCCTTCAGAATATGATGTCAAAAAATAAGGGTTGCATTTAAGAAAAAAAAGTGTAATCTGATTTACTTTTATTTTTTTACTTTATTCAATTTTATATTGTGCTTATAGTTTTACAACAAAACAAAAATTTGCACCGGCATGTAGGTATTTACGGGAAGTAGGAATGGCACATTTTAAATACAGATTGACCACAAATATACCAAATTTATTACACAAAAATAAATATGTACAGTTGGGCACCACGTAATCTAATCAATTAAAGAATTAAACATATAACGTAATATTAAGATAATCGTTTTGGCAGGAATAAAGTAGCCAAAAACAAGGGACCGCCCATTATAATCAAAATTGGTAATAGCAGATCCGAATTCTTCCAATTTAATTACTTCCAATACTTCCAATTTAAATTAAATTTGAATTTGGTGGTAGACCAATTTCTATACAAAAGGTGAAAATGCTATAATGTTGGTGCAATTAAAAAACTTAAATTAACGTACCCCTGTTGTAGGGAATATAATATAATACAAAATTTGCTGCAAAATACCAGCCACATAATAATATGAAAACTAATTGTAAAGGTATATATACGAATACGAATAATCAAAACTTTAACGAAGCAATTTTCACTTCGATCATCGCACCAACTTCGCAACTATCAATGCCTTTTAGACCAAATCTCCTGAACTTGTTTCTAATCGCAAATTATATACACGGTGTCCCACCGGGAACGCCATCGATAGATTATAGGAAAACTGTGGATGGGAAAAATTTGAAAATTTGATAGCATACTAACATCGACGGGGGCAGTACCGTTAAAATATTTTCAAGATGGTGGCACTTCCGGTTATACCGGAAGTGGGTGTTAACTTGCTTATTTAATTGGAACACCCTATATATTATTCCATTTTTGGATTTTGCACAAAATTCTAGACACATTTTGTGTATAATGTCCTATACCTTAGTCTAACTGTTTTGAACTTATTTTAAATTTTAAGTCAAAAATGACATTTTTAGGCCTAAACAGAGTTATAAAATTTTCCTATACTAATGCCTTTGTTGTTTAATTGGAATGAGTTTCCTTGTAGCAGGGGACCTATTTTAGTGGGCTATGTCGATATTTTGATAATAAAATAATACAGGGTGATAAAAAAGGATTAAAATTAAATTCAAGAACACGTCAAAAGTCATTTTTTTTAAATGCAAGCACCTTGTTTTTATAATTTTATCTTATTTAGCATCAAAAATAATGTAGACTTTGTACAAGGTTTGTATAACCGGAAGTGCCACCATCTTGAAAATATTTTAACGGAACTGCCCCCGTCGATGTTAGTATACTACCAAATTTTTAAATTTTTCCCATCCACAGTTTTCCTATAATCTATCGATGGTGTTCTCGATGGGACACCGTGTATATAATTTGCGATTAGAAACAAGTTCAGGAGATAGGCGTTTGGTCTAAAAGGCATTGATAATTGCGAAGTTGGTGCGATGATCGAAGTGAAAATTGCTTCGTTAAAGTTTTGATTATTCGTATTCGTATACAGGGTGTCCCACCGGGAACGCCATCGATAGATTATAGAAAAACTGTACATGGGAAAAATTTGAAAATTTGGTAGTATACTAACATCGACGAGGGCAGTTTCGCTAAAATATTTTCAAGATGGTGGCACTTCCGGATATACCGGAAGTCTGTGTCAAGTTGCTTATTTTAAATGGAACATCCTATATATTATTCTATTTTTGAATTTTGTCTAAAATTCTAGACACATTTTGTGTATAATGTCCTATACCTAAGTCTAACTGTTTTGGACTTAATTTTAATTTTATGTCAAAATGACGTTTTCAGGCCTAAACAAAATTATAAAATTTTCCTATACTAATGCCTTTATTATTTAATTGGAATAGGTTTTCTTGTAGCAGGGACCTATTTTAGTGGGCTATGTCGATATTTTGATAATAAATTAATACAGGGCGATAAAAAAGATTAAAATTAAATTCAAAAACACGTCAAAAGTCATTTTTTTAAATGCAAGCCCTATGTTTTTATAATTTTATCTTATTTAGCATCAAAAATAAGGTTGACTTTGTACAAGGTTGTCTATTCAAAAAATTCATGGTTTTCGAAATATTGGCAACTTTTTTTTTGTTGCACAAATGCTATTGTATTTCTTTTAATATAAATGGTTATTCCTAGTTGGCCATGATGGCGTTAGAAAACAATCATCTGTCAAGGATATGTCAAACTTTTAAAAATTTTCAATAATCATGCCGGGATGCTTTAATTATACAAACGAAGATTACTTAAATTTATTTATTATTTATGGACAATGTGATAAAGTTATATTAAGAACATGTGTTACAGTTAACTGTACCGACTGTGAGTGTTAAAGTGCATATCGTTACCAAAGCGATAACTTTAAATGCTTGAAACACACGTGTGTTGATAAAGCCAGGTGTTCTTTCGTTGCGTGTGTAATACTGTACAAGTAATTACTTGGCTTTATCGACACACGTGTGTTTCAAGCATAATAAGTTATCGCTTTGATAACGATATGCACTTTAACACTCACAGTCGGTACAGTTAACTGTTGGCATTTCTTAGTTTGATACACACAGTTTGACATATCCTTGACAGATGATTGTTTTCTAACGCCATCATGGCCAACTAGGAATAACCATTCATATTAACAGAAATCAATAACATTTGTGCAACAAAAAAATTTTAAATTGCCAATATTTCGAAAACCATGAATTTTTGAATAGACAACCTTGTACAAAGTCAACCTTATTTTTGATGCTAAATAAGATAAAATTATAAAAACATGGTGCTTGCATTTAAAAAAATGACTGTTGACGTGTTTTTGAATTAAATTTTAATCCTTTTTTTTATCGTCCTGTATTAATTTATTATCAAAATATTAAAATAGCCCACTAAAATAGGTCCCCTGCTACAAGAAAACCTATTTCAATTAAATAATAAAGGCATTAGTATAGGAAAATATTATAATTTTGTTTAGGCCTGAAAACGTCATTTTTGACATAAAATTTAAAATAAGTCCAAAACAGTTAGACTTAGGTATAGGACATTATACACAAAATGTGTCTACAATTTTGTGCAAAATCCAAAAATAGAATAATATATAGGATGTTCCATTTAAAATAAGCAACTTGACACAGACTTCCGGTATATCCGGAAGTGCCACCATCTTGAAAATATTTTAACGGAACTGCCCCCGTCGATGTTAGTATACTACCAAATATTCAAATTTTTTCCAACTACAGTTTTTCTATAATCTATCGATGGCGTTCCCGGTGGGACACCCTGTATATACCTTAACAATTAGTTTTCATATTTTTATGTGGCTGGTATTTTGCAGCAAATTTTGTTTATTATATTCCCTACAACAGGGGTACGTTAATTTAAGTTTTTTAATTGCACCAACATTATAGCATTTTCACCTTTTGTATAGAAATTGGTCTACCACCAAATTCAAATTTAATTTAAATTGGATGAATTCGGATTTGCTATTACCCATTTTGATTATGATAGGCGGTCCCTTGTTTTTGGCTACTTTATTCCTGCAAAAATGAGTAGCACTTTAATTATAGTTGCCGTTAAGTGAAGCTTGATTCAAATCACAAGTGCTAAACTTTTATTGGAAATTACCAAAAAAACTATTACTACGCTAATAATCCACGATATAAAGCTAACAATCATCGACAACGATTCTCTTAATCTTACATTGTATGTTTAATTCTTTAACTGATCAGATTAAGTGGTGCCCAACTGTACATATTTATAAATATTTTTGTGTAATAAATTTGGTATATTTGTGGTCAATCTGTATATAAAATGTGCAATTCCTACTTCCCGTAAATACCTACATGCCGGTGCAAATTTTTTGTTTTGTTGTAAAACTATAAGCACAATATAAAATTGAATAAAGTAAAAAAATAAAAGTAAATCACATTACATTTTTTTTTCTTAAATGCAACCCTTATTTTTTGACATCATATTCTGAAAGCCTTTTTCATTCCAAATTCATCGGTCTATCACACTTTGAGGGTTACTACCATTTAAGTATTTTTTCGAGTTTAACAAAGACTTTTCCTATTACGGACCTGTACATAGCATTTGAAGTAAAGTACTATACAACTAGTTATATCATGTAACACTCATTTTTTTAGATAAACCTTATGTCCAAACCTAATCACGAGAAATTTCAGAATTGAATTCGGACTACTTCCCATAAACTTCTAATGGAATACGTCATGATACACCCTGTATACAGATGCTTGATTTTAAAACGCGTTTTGGACAAAATTGATACTAATGATAATGCCAATAAGTAAGTTAATTCGATTAACGTCTTAAAAACCATATCTATTTTATTAACACGGCTTGGGAACAAGTTTCATCCACCACCATAAAGAATTGTTTTTCAAAAGCTGTATACTACCAAATTTTCAAATTTTTCCCATGCACAGTTTTCCTATAATCTATCGATGGCGTTCCAGATGGGACACCCTGTATACAGAGTGTTAAAAAAAAGGAACGTTACAAAAGTTGATGATGGTTCCACAAAAACGAAATGTCGGATTCAAAAATTAGGAACAATGCGTTAAACAAAATAAAAAGTTGATGTGGAGAAGTATCATCGGAATTGAGATGTAGCTCTACTATTAAGGCCAGAAAAAAAGAAAATGTAAAATCGAAAAAAATATTCAAAATATCTCAAAAACGCAACTTTTGTCTCATTTAACCAAGTATGTATCTTCTACCGTTTCGGAGATACCCATAGTGGCCTTCCTTATCTTGGACACAGTGTATAAATGGGTCTAGGAACTTCCTATTTAGAACGCAACGAAATGTTCTTGATTTATATACTTCCTCCATCAGCGTAATGCTAAAAAAAAAGGTATTGCTAAGGAGATGATAATATTCCATAAAAACAAATTATGTGTGGGTTTTCCTTAGGCCGGTCGCACACTTATACGATATTTGTTCCGACATGTCGCTTCATTTACAACACAGTGTTCTTGGTGAGAATGAATACACCAAGCACACAAATAATATATGACACTGCTTGCTCCAATTTCAAGCCGCATTTGTTTCCGACCTCTGCACATGTATGTTCACAATGGAATATAATCCGTCACTCATCTTTCAATTTGTGCAAATCATTGAGAAGTATAATGTTCTGTATGATCACACTATGGAAGATTAACTCAAATCGACTAGGGCAAGGACATTCTATAAAATGACTGAAATTTTACTGGATCTTCAATCATTTCTTCACTAGTATTAATTATTATTAAGCAATTAAATATACTGCGATAAATATCACCTGTACGTTATGGATAAACCCAATATTTTCGAGCATTTTTCTTCTCTCTCCTTCGCGATATTATTTATTACGCTTAATTTTGTTATGGTACTTATACTAAATTTTGTTTCAGGGTCACAGCCACTTAAACATTTTTGGTGAGTAAATTTTGAAATCGTTAAATGTGTGCATGATAGATGTACGGTTTTTAGAACACTAAATTAATGCGAGTATATTTCTATCTTAAAATGTATGTGCACCAATGCGAGAGCTGAGATGCGATACGATAAAGTATTATAACAGTGATTACTTGGGTGATTACAATACCGCAATGCACAAAGTTATTTGTTGGTTTCAAGGACGTAACCAATGTTTATTATGAAACTAATCTTGCATGAAATATCTTTTTTAGCACGCGTTTGTACTCATAAACTATACGGTATATTTCATTTTAAAACGCCATTTATAATTAACTTTTAAAATACGTAGGCAATCGCAAACATTTACAGTTAAATTCTTTTTTATTTAATTAAATTAATAATAGGTTTTGTATGTATTGAATAATTCATACGATTTTGTTATGGCACAAATATATTCTATTACGTGTTATTGAGACCAAAAAGAAGCGATGTGATAAAAGTAAAGAAAGGAACTCAATTACTGTTTACTTAGTTTATTAAAAAAACAACTGGTAGTATTTTGACTCGCAAAAACTAAAAATAACAAAATTGATTTTGTCACACGTTTGAAGTTTGATATTAGCACAAGTTTATATTACAAATTGTAGTGATATATTTCAACATTATAATTCTTAATAAATTCATATGGAATAGTTATGCAGTTAAAGTACTGTTTTTATTTGTATGTGTAATTTTTATTTTGAATTCCACTCTTAAGGCGGAACGACACAGTTCTTAAAATTTAAACGTTTATACGTTTACGCGCTGACTTTTTGAAGGAATATGAAACGTTAGCAAGACTAAGAAACAAAGCGAAATATTTGCGTTTTTTATTTTGTAATTAATCAAAACTCCAGTTAAATATTACTAATATTTCTCAATGCTTTAACGGGATACTGGAACGATAAAAACTCTGTAGCGAGATAAACATGATCTTCATCTTTCAATTAAAACTGAACCCAGTAAAATTCAAAATACTAAAGCAACATTTAGTACCTATTTACGTAAACGTTAATTTTGAGAAAATTGTAATACATTTGTCTAAACTCCGGGCGCACTGATGCTACTATATTATTTCAGTCTTTCTAGACAGCGAGAGACGAAGAAAGTTACAGTTTCGTGCTTTAATATTAAAGCTATCCGATTACACATGATTCTTGATTACTTGAAGCCTCCTACGCAAAAGTTTGGCTCGGTGGCCTGTGCTAGCTATTTTCTTTCGTGTGCCAACATCAAAAATTCGATATTTTTTGTTGTAGGGCTGAGGTCGCTTTACCCCCCCAGATTCAAACCTCAATAACCCTGTTATGAAAGGTGTGCCAACATTATTTTTCAACTCTCAATAACTCTGTTATTAAAGATGTTCTAGCGTTGAGCAAAGTTGTGCTAGCTCAGCTCTTTAATGTTCAAACGTCTAAAGTTCGAAATTTTCTTGTGGGGGGGGGAGGCTAGCTTCTTAGATTCAACCCTCAATAACTCGTTATTAAAGTTGTGCTAGTGTTAAGCAAAGTTGTGCTAGCTATTCTCTTACGTGAGCAAACATCAAAATTCGATATTTTTCGTGGAGGGGCTGAGGTCGTCTTAGCCCCCCTAAGATTGAAACCTCAATAACTCCGCCAGTAAAGGTGTGCTAGGTTTGTGCAAAGTTGTGCTAGATGTTAACTTTTGTGTGCAAACGTAGGTACGGCAGTTCTTGTGTTCTGATTACGTTCCATATTCTCAATACTTATTTTGTAAAAGAACAACAAACACGCGTTGTCGATTCATCTAATTATTCTTTTATTTCTTTTTCTTTTAATAAAACAATCTTATTCCTCACATGTATGATTGTATATTGAGAATTGTACTCCAATTAAAATAAATGTATATTTAGTACCTACCTACTCTTAAAAAAATGTTGACACTATTTTTCTACTTTGCAGTTTTTTATCTGTAATAAAATACTTGGCCACGCATAAAGCCGACGTGCAGACAATCGGTGTTTATTGGATAAAGTTTTCTTTACGCACGAAAAGCAACTTTTTTTAATAGTTATGTCTCTGTCATTGAAAGTTGTTGAATCTGTGGCGTTCCCCCTTAAAATGTTTAAAGGGAGCTACGGCGCGACAGCCTTACACAACTAGATACCTGGACTCGCTGTTAAAGCAGTCATACTTAGCATACCTATAGGTGTTATTCATAAAAGCACAGATCTGATTATATTTTGGACATTGGAAATATTCATTTTTCTTCAAAAGAAGTTGCTTGTAAGTTAAGTATACACAACTTTTGCTTAAATTATTTTTTAATCCGATAAGTACTTACTACTGAAATATCACAATCACGTGACAGTAATTAATTTAACAATTTCCCAAAAAAAAATCAAACAAAAAAAAGTTGTTGGAAATTTTGTTGTCTGTAACTTTTATTTGAACTATTTTTTTCTGAAATTCAATTTCGATACTTTTTACACGTTTATTAGTATCGGAGCAATGTGTTCTGCCTAAAACGCTTGTTTTAAATTGTGTTTACTGAACTTCAGAACCGTTTCGATGAGATCAACTTTGTGATCTGATACTGTTAAATGTTAGAGCTGGTAATAAAACATACAACTATTTGAGTAAACGTTTTTATTTATATTATTTCGGAGAATTCAAGATATGGAAGCGATCTGTTGACTAATAAATATCATCGTCCAAAATAAATCAGGACCAAAGTAAGTGTCTAGAAATGTTCAATTGTCGATATAATCAGTATTGTTTTACTTTATCGAATTTCCATGATTAATTTCTTGTTTATTGAATTTCGATTTATTATATAACATGCGGAATGTTTAAAGTTTTAAGTTATGGCTTAACTTTGAAATTAAATTATTTCCTTTAATTATAAGTTTTTTGATATTGTTTGTGTTTCTTATACCTTTGCTTGTTAGCAAAACATTTGAAAACAAGCATTTTGGGCAGAACTCCACATCGTGTCATGTATAGAAAGTGTGTCAATACTTAGAAAATTTTTACAATACCATAAATATAAAAATAAAGTGTGCATCGAAAAATAAACTAAACGCTTCGCAACAAAATTTTTACAGAAAAGTTAAAAAAAACCACACGTTAAATATACTCAACTGTTTACTCTTAAGACGGGTCCAGAATTTGGATGTTCAAGACACCTACGTGGTCTTTAACCATTACGACTGTAATTCAAACTCTTTACTCTAAAAAAGAGGAAAATGATAGAAAAAATTGTTCAAACAAAACTTACAGATAACAATTCTTCCAACAACTTACCTTTCATAACTTTTTTATATAATTACTATTCTTGGAGATACTGTTTTTGAAGGAAAACTTTTATTTAAAGAAAACTGTGTAAACTGAACAATTTTGTAAATATTCTAAGAATTCGGAAATCTATGTAGGTTATGAGCCCTTTTGGCTAGACGGAATATGATCAAAATCTAAATAAATCTGCGCTGTTATAAATAAGACCCGTAGGTATGCAAAGATTCATAAAAATTGAATTTAGTGGAATTATAACGCGTACTAACTCTAATTCGGCTGAAAAAGTAAATAAAGGCTGTTAAAATTTTCGGTTTGGGAACCGTCACATTTCTCCATCTTTCTTTATAGAACATCATTCGTTTTCAAAGCTCAAAGTTCCCTGGGATCACTTGAACCGTTTTACTGCTAACCCCTCAAATATAAAATAGCTTTTTTCTATTTTGCATTTTGTAATACAGCGATAAACGCACTCAAAACAGTGCTATTATACCTGTTACACTCAAAGACCGAAAACGTTCGTTGAGCGAAAAAATTGTTCACAAGGCGTTGTGGTCACTGTAAAACATCTACAACGCTGCTTTAGGACACTCTTTGCTGCGCTCGTCGTGTTACCCGTGCGTGCGACAAAATGCTTCTTATAAAACTCGTACTCTTCAGAGGGAACTGTAATGAGAACTAAAGTTGGACTGCCAATTTCACATGGGCTAGTAATAGAACATAAACAATATAACGTATTCTTAAGAAAGTAATGATCAGGTTCTCGAATTCTCTGATAATAACCCAAATTTGATTATGTTTTGACTAAAATCAGGGGATACTGGGAATTTCAAACTAAAAATTTTGTTTAAAGTGTATTTTATGTACTACGTGACCTTGATCTACCAGATATTATTTATTTATTTATTATTATTATCCAAACGGAATACATCCTTTTCAAACAGAATGAAATAAAAATAAAAATTGCAAGGTAACAATAAGTAATTTTTCTAACTACGCTAATAAACTAGGTATACAACTATACATAAAAATACATCCATTTCAAAACAAAATGAATAACATTTGCTAGGTACCAATAATTAATATTATTTTCTTACTACGCTAATAAACTATACCACTAGAGGAGAAAATGAACTACAGATTTTGCTCTGCTACGAAAAACGTTAATATTTGGGTAAAACAGATCAAATTGGGGATCAGATTGTAAAACATTGACATAACGCATCATTCGTACAAGAGGAGAGTAATAGGCACACCAAGTATTAAAATGACCAATTCTGAACAAAACATTGTTTCTTGTATTACAATGATAACTTGAGTTCCAAAAATCAAGTGATTCTACAAGAGTAGAACATCTTATCTGCCCATGAACCAACTTGTATATAAAAAGCAAATCGGCCATTAGAAGTCTATTAGCTAGTGTAGACATGTTCAAATGCATTAAAATATTGTTAGTGTTGAATGCTGGTAACCCTAACTTAAAAGATATTGCTTTTAAAAATCTATTTTGAATTTTTTCAATATCGACGATCTGATGCTTAATGTAAGAGGACCATATTTGAGAACAGTACTCTAAGGTAGAACGAACTAATGAGCAAAATAGAATTTTTACACACCTGAAAGATAAATCTTTACCAATTCTCAATATAAACCCCAACATTTTCCAGGCATGGTTCACGATGTTACAAATGTGTGCACAAAAACTTAAATTGTAACTAAATGTGACTCCTAAGTCTTTAATAGTTTCTACCCTTCTAATTAAAATATTATTGATACAATATTTAAATTCTATCGGATACTTAATTCTATAAAATGATATGACTTTGCATTTAGTAATATTCAGGAACAAATCATTTCTACCACACCAATTTTGAATTGCATTTAAATCATTTTGAATCAAAATACAGTCCTGAATATTTTTACAGTTCTAAATATCTTAAGGTCGTCCGCATACAATAAACATTGGCAGTTAGTGATACAATCTCTTATATCGTTTATAAATAGCAAAAACAGTACAGGCCCCTCCGACAAAAAGGCATGATATTGCATGAGATTAGTTGTTGTAGCGCGACCAGATAAAAAGCCATGTTGCTCATTTATTATCAGATTTTTAGATGCCCACATCAGTTGCTTTGTTAGTATACAATCTAATATTTTTGGAATGATTGATTGTAGAGAAATGCCTCTATAATTTTTAATATCACGCCTGTCTCCTGATTTAAAAATTGGGGATAGATAGCTTAATTTCCATTTATCAGGAAAACAGTGATCTTGTATGGAACGGGTAAAGATTATGGTAAGAGGTATAATAACAGAATAAATACATTTTTAATACTACACTAGGGATATTATCAGGACCATGTGTGAAGGAGGTACGTAAATTGTTAATTGCTTCAAAAACCATTGCCCTATTTATTATAAATTTAAAATTGGGATCAACCTTTTCGTAACCAACGGTTCCAGATTTTGAAGTCTGGTGACAGATGTTGTAATTATAGACAGACGAGAAATAATCGGCAAATAAATTAACAGTACCTATCATTTAAATTGTTACTACGGTTGTTGGACAAAAACATTTCTATAGGCAAGCCTTTAGTTTCTTTTCGGTCATTTACAAATCGCCAAAAGTTATTTATGTTAGTAGCAATCTTTACTTCAATACCGTTTAAATATTCCCTATAAAGTATGGCACTAAGAGATTTACATTCGTGTCGCAGATTATAAAAAGTTAGGTAATCATTGTACCCATTAGTACTCTTAAATTTAGCATGCGCACATTTTTCTGTCTGGTTAAACTTATTAAGGACTTGTTAAACCATATAGGGTACTTAGATCGGATAAATGTTCTTTTAGGAACAAAAATTCAAACAGTTGATACATAATGGAATAAAATTCATCAACAAGATCATTAATATTTACAAATACCGAGGAAAGAAACTGCCAATCAATAGAGGCGAGAACAAAATTAATTTCCTCAAACTTTGCATCATGAAAAAATATTTAGTTATAGAACTAGGTACAGTTACGATTTTTTCTACCTTTACATTGATAGCATACGCAGAATGATGAGCACTATTAGGGAATAGTGGATCTAAACTATAAGACACATCAGCCGTAATATCACAAAACACTAGATCTAGAAACACACCACGTATATTAGGCAAATTATTTCTTTGAGCTAAATTTAAAAAACCAAATGAATTCTGAAGAATCGCAGCTCCTGGACTAGCTTCATAATTAGCCATGACTCCCATATTGTCATGTGACCATTGATCATTGGGAAGATTGTAGTCACTACATATTATTAATTTATTTGGGGAATGATTATCACATAAGTCTTCAACAGCTCGACAATGGGATTCATACACTTCTGAAGAACTGTTCGGAGGAATATAAACAGCCCCTATAAGCACAACCTCCTTGATGAATTTAACCTTTAAGAAAAGATGTTCCACGTTTGTTGTAGCGTTCAAGACCAAAGCACTAATAGTTTTGTTCACCGCTATCAATACGCCACCGCCACGTTTTTTCGTGCTTGTTGCTTCAGATCTGTCACAACGATATATATTATAATTAACCAGAGTAAATTCGCAATCCTTAACATAGGCATCGAGCCATGTTTCAACGATGATTATTACGTCATAACTACAAGAAGCTACTGCTATACAAAAATCACGAATTTTACTCTTGATACCCCCAGCATTGTGATAATAAATGTTTAGTTTTTGGTTTTTGAGAGTGAGAGTTAATTGCTGGAGTTTTCACAATTTTAGGAATACCACGAATATAACGAATTGTCAACTGCTCTTCACCCTTACTTCTTCGGTTTTCCAGTTCCTTACGCAACTTATTAAGATATAATCGATGGTTTAAAGTAGAATCAGATTTAATTGTAACGTTACTATTGCCTCGCTGAGAGCGATGTGTTTTAATTATTTGTAGACCAGACTCTTTCTTTGAAAATGAGATTTTCAGAGGCCTATTTTTGTCTGTTGATTTACCGACACGAAAGGCTTGTATGGGAGAAAAATCTAGGTTTAAGGATTTAATTATATCACTGCAAAATGCATTCTTGGCACATCTCGATCTTTCATCAATTTCATTGTACATTTCCTCAACGTTAGATATTTTTGTTTCTTTTAACTCATTTAATTCAAGCTTTAGATTTTTACATTCTGATTCAAGTGAGTCGATTCTCTTATGTAGATTGGAAATTTCATTATTAAAGGACGAAATTAACTCCTCTCTAAATAAGGATAATTGAGTAGTGATAGATTTGCGAATTGTTTTTTTTAATTAGTGACTCAATATGAGAGCTGGTAGGTATATCTGTGTTTTCTGGACTATCATCTCCCGGGATATCACATTCTGAGCATACCCATCGGTCCTAACGAGGAACAATCTGTGTGAGTCCATAACTTACAATGACGACATTTTAGAGCTGAGGCCCGAGGACTAATGATTTTCATACATAACAAGCACGACATAGTCATGACGATAATTGAAAAATATAATAAAATTACCTGAAGTCGAAATGTAAGTGCTTATTTGTAAAAGCAGACGGGTTGATAATGAATACGATAAAATTTTCAATGTCAACAGCTTACACAAATCACTTTAACACTATAAATACAGACTTGTTTAAAACTAGTTAAGTAAAAACAAAGTCTTATAAGACAACTGATCCAGTGGATGCAGAGAAACACATTATGTATAGTTCACAAAAAGATAAAAATTAATTTGAACAAAATACTAGAAAATGAAGCGAAAAACGGACCAAGAAAATATTTACGTCACACGCACTCGAGTACTATTGTTACTGTTGATTAAGGATAAAAAAAGTGATAAAAGTTGTTTAGTGATTAGTGATTAGATGTGTAGTAGAGCGCGCTCATTGTCTTTCATTCGCGGGTATGACAGAGTTCGTCGGTAATTTTCTGTATCTACCACAACCAACTACTTAATGAGAACAGCAACAATTCACTTTCATAATGATCTACTAAGTTATTCATAAGTCATAACAGTTTTTGTACAGTGTGCAATTGCATTTCAGTAACTACTTATCCTATTTAGGTTTATTATACCATATTGTCGTGGTAGATCCTATTCTATAATGTGTATCCTCCAGGCAGTCAATATAATTTGTTAGTGTATAGCTGCTTTTGGATTGTTTTTTAAATTTATCAGTTGTAAACTCGAGATACGTTATTTTTCAGGTAGAATAAAAATAGTAAAAATGTAGTTCATTTCATCAGTAAACATTGTCTTGTTTAATGTATTATGAGAGAAGTGCTATACAAATATCCTGATTTTTATTTATTTATTTATTGGATATACGAATTCTCGGAAACCAAAAATCGTTTAATCTGCAGAATAAAATGCACACTTAAGATAAACCTCCTAGTATTATTATTTAGAGTATAACACCAAATTAAACCATCGATTTGTTTGTCGATTAAATTATTGATGCATTCATAATCATTCCGGTTGAAAACTGATACCATTAATTGAAACCTTACGATTTTTTTGCTATTTTGCATAATTAAGATGTTCTGAAATTAGGTCGTTCAGTCTTCGATGTTGCGTGTAGACTGATGATTTCTGCTTCGCAGTTTGTACTTATACCGATTCTAAGGGGGCGGGGTTTGCATTGCGCCCGGTCAAATGCGGATATTTGTAAGATGGGGTTCGAGTGTTTTTGTGGATTGATTACAAATCTGGTTAAACCTCAAGGTTCCTTCCTTCATCTTTTCTCTTGAAGTTTTCTGGAGATTTCCATAGCCTCTCTAATCAATCTGTTGTGATAACCGCTAACAACTTGGAGCTCTCGACGAGTATCTTGTGATCTCCATTTCCAAGCGTATGTTCGTCTATCACTGGCTTCCCGCTGTGTTTCTAAACGATGGTTTTTTAAGTCTACGTCACATCGATCTTTTAGTGGTTCTTTTGTAGGTATACCTTGCCACAAGAACAAGGTATACGGTAAACTTCGGCTGTTGATCAAAATATCTTTGGCTTCAATTAATTCTACGTTTACATTGTACACTCCTTCGAAAATAGATTACCAACATTATCGACGCTCAACAATGACTTCGGCAAATCCCATTTCCACTCTCATAAAACAATCATGGCATCCCATTTTACATTTATTTGTTCTCTTAATGTAGTGAAGACATGTTTCCTCTCGGTTGCTTTGAGGTTGAGATTTACTTTAACTATTAACATATTGCACTGAAACAGTTATTTTAAATAATAAAAAAAGATTTTATTTTAAATCGAAATAAGAGTAATTAAATTTATAGTAAATGTTCTATTCAAATCGAACGTAAAATTAAGGTAATTAAAGTTAGTTAAGATTTCTAGATACCGACCTAAAAATAATAAACAAAGGAATTTGATTTACTTTAGTTAACAGGATACATTCATTTAGTTACAATTGGATGTTATTTTCTAAACATTTATTTTTAAATTGTTGAATCCGGGTGATATAATAGGCATTTTCTTTAAATGCAAAGTCGCAAGTTTGCGAATTTAAATAAAGTGCCGATTAGTTTGGCGTATAGCAGACGTGATAAAGATAATCAGTGCAGGTGTGAAACGAATAATGTTTTTAGTGCGGATGCACCGGTGATATAATTAAATGTGGGGAAAAAGGTGAACTCACTCTCTATTTGCCCACTGAGAAGTCAAAAAAATTGAAATAATTAGACTTGAGGTTTAGGTTTTGACAAGTCAACATCGAAAATAGAATAAACTCGTTTTTAACTCATCAACAAATAAATAATAAACTCTGATATTTTAGCAATCAACGAATTAACATGGAATAAATCAGTCATCGAAATTAAAAATATGTGACGAAAAACAATAAAATCGCAACGTTTAAAGTGCGTGAAAGTTAATCGAACCTGAAAATTTAAAGATGGTTTAAAACATTGAAACAATTCCGAATAATCACTACGAATAATTAATAAACTAAAGTGACTGAAAATAAACTAATTCAAAATTTAAGAAGTAAATTTGAGCAACGAATTAAACGAAGATTTCATCATCCCGGCTGGAACAATAAAGTTAAAAGGTTAGTTGAATAAGTTTATATTTAATTCCTAATGCTATGTAAACGAATGTATTAGATTTAATTAGATTTTTTATTTTTTGTTCACTCATCATAATAAGGCCGTTAATAGTAACTAATACGAAAATATGAAGATTTGATAACTAAGGAGTTACGACCGGAGGAACGAGGAAGTGTTATTAGGTGAAAGATGAGAAACAGCAAATTGGGTGAGGGAAGTGCTGGGAGGAGGAAAATATTGAGGGGAGGAATGTAATTTAAGTTAACTATTAATGGGTAGTATGTAACCTAATGTTTTGTTTATTTTAAAGAACAAATAAAGATTATTATTATTACTATTACATTAATGTTTGTATTTTATTTGTGAAATATTTTTTATATTAGATTGAATTTGTTATTTGATTGAATCACAATTTTATTTAAACGGACTCAAGCCCTGAGGTTAAAACTAAATAGTTTATGAGAGTCGCAAATTTCAATTAAATAATTTTTTTTTTTTTAAATAATTACGATCCGTTGCAATATATATATATTCAAGGATAAAAATTCTAGTATTTTAAATTTTGAAGTTTAAAATGTGCGTTTTCGTTAGAATACATTTTCAGTAAAGGTAAAATTTTGACAAACATAATTTACCTTTTGTACCATTTTTTGAAAGGAGGTCAAAAAATAACATCGTTAATTTGTTTTCATTTGCGTATAGTATAGTATAGGAAAAATAATGAGTTATTTTCAGCAAAATATTTAAATTTGTTTTTGTAAAGTAGCGGTATTATTTGCACAAGAAAGGGCAAACCATTAATTGCACTGTGAAATATTAGGGACACTCGATTATACTTGATACTAATCAAACACTACCAAATAACAAAGTTTTTAATTATGTTTATTTATATTATGAAGGGTGGATAAAAGGAAAATTACACTTTTTCCTATATATATGTTTGGGGTTTAGACGGCAATTTTCTATTTAAATTAGCAATAGATACCACGACGTTGGCTTATAAAAAATTCACCATCTCTCCGTTGTCACGTCATTGTTAGCTCTTGAAAGTAAATTTTTCAAAGGGTTTCAGGTGTATGACTTCCTTTCCATTTAAAAATACATCCTTGATAACGTCGCTGCATATACAAAGTATTCCGCAAATGTGTTTTCTCTAGAGACGAAATTAAATATTGTGAAGTCGTACATAAACCACCATTAGCTGTTAGTTAAAAATTTAATATTTTGCTATCAGTATGAAAACTAAAATTCCAAAGAATTTTTGAAAATCTGTCATGACTCTTCCTGTACAATTTTCAAACTACCTTTGGGAATAAAGAAATATTCATTTTTCCATATTTTGTACGTTTTCTATTTGTAAGTAGTATTTTTGGGAAGCATTAAATTTACATTACAATAACCCTCTTACAATGATTAAATAATGCACGTGTAAACATTTTGGAACTAAAACACTTTTTGACATAAAAGTTCTGGTTTCGCCAAAAATATTAATTAAAAATAGTTATGGAGGAAATGTTGATGTAAATTATATTTTATACAACTTTTATTTGATATAACGTATCAAATTTTTCACTTTTACCTAGTCGGTAATCGATACAGAAAAAAAACACATTTTTTAATTGATACGTAATCATTCTCTACTAATCAAGAAACTTACCCTGTAATGGATAAATTAAATTATAAGTTAAGCTGTAATTTGACGTTTCTTAAACTTTCTAATTGACATAATGTTTGAAACTTCTAATGTACTTGGGTAAAATGTAATCAATAAAGAAAAAAATGTAATTGAAGTTTAAGTATTCTGCGATTAGAGAAAAAACGCGTAATCAAGAAATTGATCTAATTACATAAAAGAAATCATCCTTACGTATGAGAATGATGTATCACTTACTTTCTAAACTTCAGTCATTGTGATTTAATTTTATTCTTAAATTATTTTCCGCAACACATAAAATGTGTTTTATAAACCTAATATAATACGGTGTTCTATGACGAGAGGAAGATACTTGAGGAGATGATTATACAAATCATTTCCAATAAAAGAGCCTTATAAATAGTCCGATTTTTAAATGTTGCCGAGGTATTTAACTTTTACTATTTTCTTGATTTTTGCAACATCGCTCAAATTTGCCAAAATTCCGAATACTGTCGTATTAAATTATAATTGATTAAAATCACGAATTGATATTTCTTATTAATTTATTGTTTAAGTTTTTTCTTGCTGTGTGTTCATAAGTTTAAATTAATCGCTCAACGAAATACAGACGTATATGTCAAGGTTACGATAGTTTTCCAATGACATTGTTTATATTATTTGATGGATTTTTGTAAGGCATTTTTTTCTCCATACAACAACGTAAATTATACACTAAGAAAAATGCCAACAGTTCAACAGTTAACTGTTGGCATTTTTCTTAGTTTATACTATTCACATGTCAATGTTTACACGAGATGTCGCAAGACACACATTTTACGTAAATTATACAGTTGTATTACAAATTTAGTTACATAAAACTTTTGTTTAGAGAAATTTTGTATCCAATAAAGCCGGAGAGATACCGTGATCAAGTGCCATTTTTTGTTACTATATCTTCAAAAATATTAATTAAACAATGATAGAATTGAGGCTTTCACGGCCGGAGTCATCATTGGAACAAAAAGCCTTCAGGAATTAGACCGTGTCGAAAAGGTAACCGTAGTTGCCAACGTTTCGCCATCTATCGTAAGGGGCTTCACCAGGGCGAGAAACTTGAAACAAACAAAAGAAATTTTAAGGCAGACATTTGATAGTCAGGTAATCAACTTGTGACCAAGCCCGATGTTTCGGAACATCACCGTTGTGTTAGGTTAAAACACGGTTCCAAGTCTGCCGTGGCTGAGCAGTTCGATTTTAATGTTCCAAGGTGGTTTTTAACATTTGGTTTGCCAAATATAGAAGTGCAATAAGTTATTAAGAAAAAAAGTTTTTGAAGTGAACATGAAGCACTTAAATCTATAGATGTGTTACAGTTCGATTTTCCAAGGTAGTTTAGAAAAAATATTATTTAGAACAAAATTTTTTGGATTGCTTCTGTGATAGAGAACATGAAGCACTAACATAGCACTTAGATCTATATGTGTGTTCAGTTCTATTCTAATTTTCCAATATGATTTCTAACATTTGGTCTACCAAAGATAGCAGATCAATGAGTTATTTAAAAAAAGATTGTTAAGTTGTTTTAAGGTAGCAGATCATTGAATACCTCCAGAACTGCGCAGCAATTACATCGTAATTGCGGTACTTAAGTACTGCGGCATTTAATTTCTAATGTACAAAATTGTTAATCTGCTTCAAGTGGTCTACTAACTTTAAGGAGGTCTTTTATTTATTGTATAATAAACAAGTTAATGTTACCCAAAACGATGAAAAATAATTGTAATAAAAATTGGATAGACAATATATATTTTACAACAACTCTCTTTCCCTCTAATGGTCTGCTAACTTTAAGGTTATGAAAGAAAACAATTTGTTTCTGAAATGTACTTTTTGAGCAACATTTTCCTGCTCATGGTACTTGATAGTTATTGCTTTTAGGGTTATTGCACTTAAAAGCGTATCCATGTAATTAAAATTTATAGTGAAATTTTAAAGAAAATTATTCATTTTGTACACGGGCACTCCTTCGTTTGAAACAAACGAGAAAATATTTTGGGAGTTGCGGTAGAAGAATAATTTTGTTCATATACAGGGTGATTATTTTCAATGGACTATGAGAAGTATTGGGAATCATTTACATATTTTCTGATTTTTGGTTTATCGTCATGTGCTCTATTTAATGGAAATATTTTCAATTGTATGGTACATCCGCTTATACTGAAGTAGATGTCAACTTCGTTATTTTAAAAGGAACACTCTGTATATTTTTGCAAATTTGATTTTCTCATGTCATGTTGTTAAATACTTCATATGCCTATGTCCAACCGTTTTGGAGTAATTAAGTATTTTTTGTTAAAAAAAGAGGTTTTTACTATTTTAGAAATATGGCAATATCTCTAAAACTAAAAAGCAATATAATTACAGTTTACACTGTTGCATTAAGCATAAAATTAAATTTTGATGTTTTCATGCTTTTCTAATATGTTTTTTTTCAAATTTGATCATTTAATGACGTACATAATTTCTTTAAATGAAATCTTACATCAATTTTTAAATTGTATTTAAAATAACGAAATTGACATTTACTTTCGGTATAAGCGGAAGTACTATACAATTGAAAATATTTTCATTAAATAGAGCACATCGAATTAGGCCGATGAACAAAAATCTGAAAAATATATTAATTGGTTCTCTCAATACTTCTAATAGTCCATCGAAAAGAATCACCATACAGGGTGATACAAGATGCAAAATATTTGGAACTATAATTTTCTCCTTCTTATCGGGATATCTAATGCCCATAAATAAACTAAAAGCTGTAAACCGTGTTAGGTTATTGGATAAATTCAATCGATATTAAGAATTGCAACAGTAAAACCTTTGAATTATTTGTAACTGAAAGTTAAATTAGTCTTGTGTAGGGAAGTGAAATTACAACTTGTCTAAGAAGAATACCACTTTTAATTTCATAGTAAAAGAATATATTGTACCAAAACATATAATACGTATATTAGACACCCTGCAAATACCATCACATAATTACCCTTACGTGATAGTAGATGCAATTTGGATCTTCTAGACTTTAACGAGCCCTAGGTAAGGTCGAAACACGTAACTGTTGGTGGTCTATTGGAGAATTATTACTAAAGCGGCGTTTACATTGGGTTAGTTACTTGTACGAGTACTAACTTGCAAGACAGGAACTAACCCAATGTAAACTTGGTACTAGCACCAGTACTTGTACCAGCGGACTAGCGAGGTTAGTCAATAGCTTGCTAGGTATTTACTTAACCACTAGCCTTCCCCCACTTTGCTAAAATTTGACCGTCCGCGCTACTTGTACCTGAACTTGCCTAGTGTAAACACATCTGTGCCAGTGGATTGAATAGTTGAGCGAATACGTGGTTTAATTAATTTATGTATTTACACAGTGAAATTTGTTAAACTTTATAGTGAGTATCTTTTGGAATGTAATGAAACGTGTATGTAGAAATAATCAAAAACGATTGGCATCATTAGAAAAAATGGTTGAAGCGATGCGAATGGAGAACTTTACAGTTGCGGATGCGAGAACGAAAATTAAAAACTTTTAGAAACACATATAGTCAAGAGTCGCACAAAATTGAGAAGTCAATTAAATCTGGAATGAGTGGGAATGACGTATATGTTACACTCAAACGCCGAAACCGGACAATGACCGAAATTTGTACTCATGCCGAAAGGTGGACATTGAATTTTACCGACTTCGCGAAGTGAGCATTTTAGTCGGTCATTGGCCGATGCAAATACTCAGTTCGCGTAGTGGGAAAAGATAACTACTCAATTGCCGAAGTTAACCGAAGTAAAAACGTTCTTCGGAAATTGAGCAAAACCCTAATACCCACTTTGCGAGGTGGGCATCACTTTTACCCTCCTCGCGTAGTGAGTATTGCGCAAACGCCGAGGTTGAGACATGTTACCCCATGTTACATTAGTAACAAAGTGAAATGAAATGCAGTTTTCAATTGAAAAAGCATGTATTATAGTAAAACAACACATAAAAAATATGTTATATCAGGAAAAAACGGTTCTTGGCACTTCACATTCTAATTAATGTTATTTGTTTCACAAGAGGTGCTGCCGTGGCATTTGGAATTACACTTTAATTGTGATTTTACACATTTGCAAGATTTGCAATTCTCCTTGCAACCACATCTAGTGAAACCGGATGACATCATTGTTTCTTTACGGACGTTCAGTTGTTCATCCGGTACATCGATAGTATTAATAAATTTACTAGGAGCAACCTGGAACTGGTTTTTAGAAAACTCTTTGTCTAGAACTCCGTGCTTCGTACCAAGGGTAAAGAGGTAATTGCTCTTATTTATGACTACTGCCATTACATTTCAATGAGCTAGTCGTCCCCGGTCAACATGAATATTAACCACTACATTATCTCCGACTGAAACTGGAGTTAGTTTTCTTTCAGTGTTCTTCAACATTTTGGCTGCCTGACTGTTTAAGGCAGTTATAGAGTTTTCCTTGGTTGCTTCTATGGCTGATTTTTTAGAACATAGAGTGCACAGGGGTAAGTTTAGGTCTTCTTCATTTGAAGCTTCATCATGAATGTGTTGACCACATTCAATATAGCTATTTCCTTTGTCACAATCGACATCACAGGGTGTGATGGTATCACTGGACATTAGTTCTGTTTCCACATGTTTGTTGTTGTCTACAGCGCTTGGCACTATTTCCGCAGCAGATTCATCTTCAGTATTTCTTTCTTCGTTGTCTGAGGTGAGCCAAACATGGCTTCATACGGGGTTTCTTAATCCCACAGTGATAGCTGTTGTTCCTTGTATTTTGTACAATCCTGAGACCGTTTGCCCAGCCTCGAAAATCTGGATTGGCCCGTTCGACAGACCCCTGACTTTGTGAGTGTCTTGGTTTTCCATGTACTAGTTTTATGGCACTCTATTTACTGGGTAGTTTCTCAATTACCTGAAACCACACAATTTATTAAAACAAGCTGCAGCAAAACAAGATCCAACAAAGACTTTTCATTTTAAAATTTAATTTTGAAAAGCAACGCTTTCCGTAACACAAACGATATTAGAAGCATGAAACGCAACCCCCCAAATTTACTTTATGTCTGTATTGGTATTATTAGTACACCAAATTAACATTAGGCCCTTCTAAAATTCAATATAATTATTGTAGTAGTCAATGCAAAATGCGTGATTAATTTCAGTTTTACTAGGTCTGTAACAATTTAAATTTTATTTTTTACACTCACCTTCTTACAAAATTCTCGTCCATTGTCACTGTGCAAGATGTATAGAGCCCCAAATAAGCAAAATATACCTAAAAGGATAAACTTATATTCGCGGTCAGGCCCTGATTGCATGTCAATTAGATTTACCTAAAATATTAAAACTATTTATTACTATACAAAATATTTAGGCTTAGTTAGCAGTCGGGAAAATACCAATGGCCGCCATTTTGAAGAGGAGTGGCCGATTTTATTAAAACCTAATATCTTACCTGACATCGGAAATTCAATGCTGTCATGATGATGGGTTTAACCACTAGCCCTTTACTTTTCGACTTTTTCTTAAGTACGCAAGCTTCGCACAGATCTAAGTACGTTTTTATTACCTCCTGGTAATGAAACAAAATTTCTTTTAGCTTGGCTTCCATTGCTTTTTCTTTTTATGGCCAACTCGTAAGTGTGCTGTATGAATTGTATCAGATTTGATCAATGCGACAAAAATTTTTTATATCTGTCATTTCTCCAGTTGTTTTTCCTATTAGCATTTCTTTGTCGCCTATGTTTAAGATATCGTACCGATTGATTTGGCGATAATCTTTAGACGTTAACGACTGGCTATTTTTCCTCTTCTCTTTTGCCTCCTTTACTTTGCTGATAATTTTATCATATCGTTGGTTCTCAAATATATAATTTCAATTTTAGTGGCCATCTTTCTTCGAAATTAGCTCTTCCAGCTTGGTGTAAAATAATTCCTTCATTGATAACATGACACAAAACTCAACTGCATTTATAAGTCGACACACAGCACTTCAGCTCTGAACAAAGAAAAAAACTTAATTAATTGCGTATCACAACGTAGAAACGTACCACAGTGCACTAGCAGTGGATGATGGGGGTAACATGTCTCGACCTGCACGTTTTCTCAGAAAAAAACGCTATCTGGCGTTTGCGCAAAGTGAAAATACTCACTACACCACGAGGTGCCCACCCCGCGAAGTGGGTATTATGGTTTTGCTCAATCTCCGAAGAACGTTTTTACTTCGGTTCACTTCGGCAATTGAGTATTTTGCATCGGTCAATGACCGACTAAAATGCTCACTTTGCGAAGTCAGTAAAATGCAATGTCCACCTCGCGGCGTGAGTACAAATTTCGGTCATTGTCCGGTTTCGGCGTTTGAGTGTAACATATATACTCCATCAATGAAGTGGTATAAACACATTTATGCGAAAGACAAAGGACAAAAGGTCGACAAAAGTAATATGGTAAATCCAAAATTTTTTAATTAAAATTAAACTAACACTGGTTTTGATTTAAAACAGAACAGACTATATAAAACTACGTACGTAAAACATAACATAATAGTCACTTTATTGTTATAATATAATCTTTAAAATACATAAAGTTGATAAACAAAACAATTAATTCATTTTCGAAATCTTCGGAAATAAACTTTTCTTCAATAAATTCTGCTTTCTTGCGATGGTACTGAACCTTCATGATTAAAGTACCTTTTCAAATCGTCTCTAAATTCTCTAGAGATGGTTTGTACCCCGAATCAGGTTTTCTAAGTGATCTTATATTTTGTACCTCAGTTCTCCACTTTCCTGGAATGATTGCACCTGTATCTAAATGTTCTTCATCAACGGATCCTGGCGGATGCGGAAGTTTTTCTTATCCAGTTGTGAAGAGCACAACATCCTTGGATAATTTCATCTACAGTTGGCAGACTGCATGCTACTTTTTTTTCAAAAATCCTAAAGGTGTGCTATTATATGATTTAGTTAAGTAAACTTTCAGCAAATATGCATCATCAGCGACAAAACAACTACCCTCTGGAAGCATACCACTTTCTAATTCTGTGTACAAAGAACTGTTTTGAAAAACACCTCCAGATATGATTCCATTACATCTAACATTGATATATGTAAAACAGTAGTTGTGGTCTGCAACAGCCATAAGAATGACGTTGTTATGACCTTTATGGTTAAAAAATTCGGTTCCACAATTTGGTGGAGCTTGAATCAGAATGTGTTTGCCTTCGATGGCTCCACAGCACATAGGAAAGTTCCATCTATTTTGAAAACCTTGTGAAATTTTTTTCCACTCTTCTGTATTTCCTGGAACCTGAAACTTAAGTTTAGTGTTAGAGTCATGTCAGTATATCTGGTATTAAAAGTTTTAAAAGCTACTACTAAGAAGTACGTTAGGGCAAATATAATCTTTGCTATTTGTTTCTTTACTTCCAGGATTATCAACCTAGTCAAGGAATCCAGGATGAAGATTTCGAAGGTGATCCGCATATCAATGAAGAAATTGATACACAAAGTGTATAATAAGTCATCAAGTTGTGTCGTCACGACAAACTATTTTATCTCAACCTTGCACACCACAGGTCTCCAAACAGTCCATCCCATCAATCGTTTCAAAAGCGCCCGAAGAAGACGATTTTGATACTTTTGGACGATATTTAGCACTAAGCTTTAACAAAATGCCAGTTTACCTCGCATTACAATCCGAAAATGGATTATCAGAAACATCGTCAGGCTCTGATTATTCTTTACAGAAACCTTCCTCCGGACTCTTTTTTTATGGTAACCTCTTCTAATGAGAATGTCTGCAATCAGGACTGTTTTGGTAGACTTGTAGCAGAAGCTATTGCACAAAATTAAAATGTTTTGTTTTTGACGATAACACTTAAGTTGTGCTTCATTTATGTAACTATTATTTATACAGATTTTTTCATGTCCTAGTTACTTTAAAAGGAATGTATTTTTTTTAATTTTTATAGTAATGAAAACTAAGTTAAATTCAAACTTACCTTTATGGAATCTATTAGCGCTTCGAAAATTGCATTGCAGACTTCAGGAACGAACTTTGATGTTGTGGATTTTGGAACACGAAACGACTGCTGAAGAGTTCTGTAACTATTTCCTATCGCTAAAAAATTAAGTGTTACTTCTAACTTCATGCGAGCTATGTATTGCTTCTCTGAATTGAGTTGCTGAATTGCTGGTGATACAAGAGTTAATAGCAATCCAAACTGTTCCGGGCTTAAACGAAGGCACAGTCTGAATTCCTCAGTATCCTAATTGATAGTTCCTTTAAGAGCAAGGCAGATGCTCCTCTGGTGTTCCTTCTACTAACCTATTTTCTACACCATCATCTTTTGTAGAGTAGATTCTTCTTCTTCCAATAGATTACTGATTTCTTCCATTAAACACAGAGAAACATTTATAATAGGAATCGATTTTTGATCGCGAAATATGACGATTACGAAAAGCCAACTGTTATCCGCTGCAAAATGCTACTAGTAAACAAGAATAGGGAAAAACATTTTAAATTAAATTACCTTGGACTAGGCTAGTCAACTGGTAAGCTAGTTACTCATAGCAGTTACTGGTACCTGTAACATATACACTTTTAAAAGTACATCAGGCGATATAATTTATAAGAATTTTTGATTAAAATTGCAAAAGCTTTGGTTATGCATTCGGTAAATTACCCAATTAGATCTACATATAAGTTAATCCACCAACGGTTTATAACTTTCCTGGGGAAATCGACCAAAAATAATTAAACGGAACTGTGAAATTTGGGCGCATCATATTAAATATATATTTTATTTGTATTTTCTTAATTCTTTGCTAAATGCATTTCAATTAGTTTTATGTATGGAAATCTGTAGAGTTTTTATTTAAAATAAATTGCAATTACACTCGTCCTATTAAATTTCTCCAGCATTTTTCACATGATGTGAAAAATAAAAAGATCAGAAACCGCTGCATGATATCTTTTTGCACCGTTAATTTCTTCGCTTTTAAACACATTAATTAGAACTTTCTATGTTTTTAAATAAACGATTGTTTCACACTTATGTGCGGGTTACAAGATTGTACACTGTTTGATTTCAAAATACTTCCGTACATGGTTGTATTAATAAATGAAGAATGACCGTTTGTTGGGTTTTGATATTACTACTGCTCTTCATGGTTGAGTTGGTGATATTTTTGTAATTGTCTAATAAATCTCCCTATAATTGCACTGAAGTTCGAATATTTTCTTTGTTTTTAAATACAGTGCACGCCGCTTACTGGAATTGCGGAAAACGCTATGCCTTGAAAAGTTTCTATAGTATATGCGAATGACTGAAACTTGTACAAATTATTAGTTCACTTAAAAAATGTTTTTTAACTTACATCATTGTTTTTTTTTTGTTATACTCAGTATACTATTGGCGCGGAGTAATAAACCTGTCAGAATTATCGAATCTCCCGTATTGCAGCGGCGTAGGTACCTGATACGTTTGGAAAATCATATTTTTAGTAGGTAAATATATTATAATAGTAAAATCTACCTTGATATGAATTATTATGTGGTTTCTTTTATTGTTTCAATCCTTACTTTGTGGAATCTATTTTTCATAGTAAATGATTTAATTCAGCAATATTCCACCGTTTAATAAGATATAATAGATACAAAACTTTTGTAAAACACAGTATTTGAATATAAAATTAAACTCTAAAATCGATAAATGACAAATGTGTCGTTTCTCAATTTGTCTATTTTAAATTTTAATTTTATATAGGTACGTATACTGAGTTTTACAAAAGTTATGAATCTATTTGTATCTTATTAAACTGTGGAATATTTCAAAAAATTATTTACTATTATGTGGTTTGTTTCTTATTATTACAATTAAGAATCGATATAGCTAAATAAAGTAATTTTAAAACAATTATTCTTTAGCGTCAAAATGTGTGTTGGATTATCTATCATCAGGTAAAGTGGGGTCGTTAGCGCAGTCATTACGGCAGACGGGTTGTAATTTCTGCGAAAGATTACAGATAATTAGTTGTTTGACCGAAGGGCTTCGTATACTTTCTAAATGAAAAATATGTTTAGTTTGTTATTAGCAATGAATCGGCTTGTTTGTTTGTTTGTGTGTTAGTGCAAATAATTTTGAAATGGAAAACTTTTCACCAGCAAAACGTGTTAAAAGTGGTGCGTTATCTGCTAATGAAAAATTATAATTTTAAATGTGCATGACGCTGTTCGATGTCAACACCCTGCAAAAAGTGTCGATGATATTGTAGGATTATGTTCTGCAATGACGGGAATATCAAAATCCACCATTTATAAACTAGTGAGGGAAAGAAAAATTTGGGACAAGTGCTTCACCCACTTCCATCTCCTGGTCGGCGCCCGATGGAATTAGATGATGCAATGAGGAATTCTGTCCGTAGAAAGGTTCACTCGTTCTACTTACGGAAAGAGATTCCTACAATCGATAAGATTTTACTAGCAGTAAATGAGGATGAAAATCTACCCCAAATGAGTCGTAGAACACTGATTTGGATGAAACCTGGATCAATGCAGGACATACCGTAAAAAACATGGCATGATAATACCGTTACGAGTGCTCGACAAGGATTTATAGAAGGGCTATCGACAGGATTTCGACCGCCTTCTGGGAAAGGAACACGGTTAGTTATTACTCATATTGGCAATGAAGATGGCTTTGTAGATGGTGGTTTGTTAGAATTCGAATCAAAGAAAACTGGCGACTACCACGAAGACATGAATGCTAATGTGTTTGAAGAATATTTTGAGCAGATGCTAGATTTGATACCCCAAGGATCTATAATAGTTATGGACAACGCCAGCTACCACTCACGAAGATACGAAAATTTACCTACCAGCGCTTGGAGGAAAGCAGAAATTATAGATTGGTTATCTGTTAAGAATATAACTTTTGAGGATGACATGGTGAAAAGAGAATTATTGGATATTGTTAAAGTTCATAAGAATAAGTATATACGTCATGTTATTGACGAAATGGCAAAGAATCGGGGCATTGAAGTACTGCGTTTACCACCTTACCATTGTGAGCTGAATCCTATAGAGTTGGTTTGGGCTCAAGTAAAGGTGACGTCGCTCGTAACAATACCACTTTTAAACTCGACGACGTGAAAAACTTCTGGAAAATGCATTAAACAAAGTAACACCTGAAAGATGGAAGAACTGTGTATCTCATGTCGTTAAGGAAGAAGACAAATGTTGGCAACTGGATAATTTAGTAGAGATAACATTGGAGCCAATTATTATATCAGTAAACACACAAGACAGCGATTCTGATTCCGAAATGGAAATTTCAGACGAGGAAGAAAGTTAAATGACCAAGCGTAATGTGCCTGAAACAGTGTTCTACTCTCTAAACACCATTTATTGTAACCATGAGTGAGTATTGTCAGTTATTTTTAAATATACCTATTTTACCTACTAATGTCTTGTTATTTAAATGAACATTTTTATGCCTGTTACTTTTATCTATTCATTTTGATAAGTTTCCATGACAACCACATAATTTTATAATTGAGCCAAATTTACTTTTGATGCCTAAAAATCGGTCCCCGCAAATTAATTGTAATTGTAATAAATGTACTGACGATATCTGCATTACTATTTTATTTTATATTTATGTCATATATTATTTATATGTTATTTATTTTATTTGTATAGTAGATCACATTACAAATTTTACTTCTTACGTATTATATACCATTATTTTTGTATCTTGGTATAATACCCACATCTACGGCTATGATTCTCGTTTCGTCAGTACCTGGGCTGATGGCAACGTGTTTACACAGATTAAACTATTGTTCTCAGACCCTAGATGGGTCGATATGCTGCAAGAGCGGCACAATGATCGTATTTTGGTTAGAATTTATTGGTTTTTACTTAACCGTAGAAGTACCGCTTTTACAAGAAAATAAAGAATTATTTCAAACATTTATGATTTATTACTCCGCGCCAATAGTATACAGACTTTAGTTAAGTATAGTTAAGTTATTGGTGCAAATTGAATTGCTTCGAATAATAAATGTAAATAAATGTAAAATAAATCACGTTTACAAACAAACTGAAAAAATTATTTAAAGATCGCCATTATAAAATTTAATTGTAAATGTAGAATATTAAGTAGATAATCACTTCGTCTACATATAATTGATATTTCAGATAAGACAATGAAAACATTAGAATTTTTAATAAGAAATACTATATACTAATACATTTTTCTAATGTTAACAAGATTCGGCAACTATTCTATGCGCTTTTCTTGTGCGTTCTACCACAGAATAATAAATAATCAGAAGGAAAACTTTATTTTAACGGCATCAGTTCGCGCATCCAACTGGCGCATGCGAGTGTCATGTTTTGCGAGTAATAGTGTCACTTTACGTCTACTGTTCTTAACGTTCGAAAGTTCAGTGGCAGTTTGCGTCTTAATAAAGTATATTTGTTTTACACTCTTAAAATTATGAACAGGGAATTTACTTTTGTATGTATGTAAAATCCGAAAAAAGGGTAAATAAATCTATTGTCAAAATGCTTGTAAATCAGTATGTTTAATCGCAAAGGAAAACAGTACAGTACAAATTGCTGGTTTGTAATTTGCTGGTTAATGTAATTTATTCGAGTATGGCGTTTTTTTAATTAAAAATTATTTTTTTTGTTTGTTTTTTTTTATTTTTTTTTAAATGATCTAACCAATATTATTGCGAAAAAAAATAATTTCTATGGCGGCGGTGTTATGTTTTAGACACTTTCTTGTACGTATGATTATTTGAAAGTGAAAACAAAAAGTAAAGAAATATTATTTAGTTCTCCTAGACTACTTACGTAGAAACCCAAAACCTCATTAAAAAAAATTGAATCATTAAAGTTTGCAGCCCTATAAAAATCTTACTCTCTTGTGGCCTTGGCAAATGCCCTATTGTTTGTGTCTAACAAAGCGTAGTGTTGAGCCCAGCTTTTTTTAAAGATTAATATTTGTAATTATAAAGGAAAAATAATATTCTGAAATTTGATGTATTTAAAATTATTAAGGAAATTGGGAAATATTTATATTAGATATTTTCGAAAGTTTGTCAGCTTATGTAATTTATGCATTAAAAGAATTATAATAAGTTTCAAACAATAAATATCTTTTTTTTTTTTTTTTTATTTTAATTGGCAGTAAAGTAAATAAAAAACAATCGGCACTTTAAAGTGATCCATTAATAGGAATGTAAACCATTTTCAGTTAAACCACATTTTTTCGCCGGTAGAGATGTGTAAAATCTTTGTAAATTTGAGAGGGCCAAAAAAACCCCCCTTATTTACCGTTATAAAAAAAAAAAAAAAAAAAAAAAATAAAACTTTACCAAAAAAAACCAGATTTTAACATTATCGCGCATGCGCGTTCGTCTTGGTTATGAAGACAACAGGGCATTCTAAAATAATGCATATTCCAGCGGGAAACGTTTGACGTAAAAAGACCCCAAGAAATAATAGAAGTCAAAACAAATTATTATTTCTTAAAATAATTTATATATAATCTTTTTTAAAAAGTTATTTAATTTTAAACATAACTTGGTACTTAATTATAATTATGTAATAAATTTTGTAAAAACTAAATATATGTTGACAATAAGAATTGCCTTAGTTTTTATTTTCACTTTTTATATTAACTACAGAAAAATGAACGTCATAAAATATACATTTTGTAAGGACTAAATATTATGAATAGAGAGTTTAATGATTTTTTAATAACTTACAATAATTAGTAGGTTAGATTTATTTAAAATAAGTAATAATCAGTAACCCAAATAACCATGTTTAGTTTTTGATTTAATTTAAAAGTTGATTGCTTGTAGACGTTTTTAAATCAAAATTATTTCTAATTTTGATTTTGTAAACATTTCCTAACAAAATTTTGATTCGATAATATAATCGGCTATGGTGTTTTAATTAGGATTCACCTTCAAATATATTCTTTAAAGAAAAATTAAGTTAAGCAACGTAAATTACCTATTTTCTAAAACGTGCTTAGTGTAATGATTCATTCTACAGTCCTTCTATAAGATAACCCCTGCTGAGACTACCTGCTGTTAGAATTGTAAATGATACCCTTAAGCCGCTTCACAATGTGCAAACTTTTGTTTACAGAAATTGTGGTGTCCAAGTTTTAAATTTCATATGTACGTACCTCAGCACTAAAGTTCTTTTTCTTTGAAAAATCAAACTTTAGTGCCGTGATACATAATAGTATATTAAAGAATAAGTTGCAGAAGAAGCTTCGCGGCTCGTTTCGGAATTTCAAATTCGTGCTTGAAGGCCCTTCTGCAACGAATACTTTATACAATTTTTTCTATTTTGCCATTTTATACCGTGTTATCAATAAAAAAATTAAAATTTCACATCTAGGGAATTTTGGTTGGTGCAATTTTTCTGATCTCACTTTAGGCGGCTATGAAACAAATTTAATTTAAAAGCGTCACTTTTCTTTATATTTTCGTTTATACGTTCTGATGCAATTTAATAAAATGAATTCTGAAGAAAATTTATCACAAACACCTCCTCAAATGAGAAAAATTGCTCAAAATGCTATAGAAATTTTGCTACCTGACAAGTCCAAATCCCAGTATTAAATATAACCTTATTAGAATATAACCAATTGGCACTTCACATTTTAATGTTACCAACTCGAATACATTATATTTTACTATTTTATTCACGCACTCTTATTGTTTATTCTACCACTGTTTTGACGTCACTACGGTGCTAGAATAGACTTATTATGAACGCAAAATAGAAAAATAACTATTTTATAATACTCTTCTAAATAAAGGATTTTATTGAAAATAATGGAATCATTTTTCGAAAGAAATCAAAGTTATTTTCTGTTAGAAAGGAAAATTAAAAATTTATTTCATCCACTTCAATTTGCGAGATCTATAATGTTATTAAGTAAATAACCTCTTGAAAAGATTAAGAACGATTAACCTTTGCTACATTCGATGATGTCACATTTATTTTGCTGAACTTTCTACTATTTTAAATTAATTTACATAAATATTTATGATTCCTGAAATAGAAATTTATGAAGACGTACTGCATTTGAATATTGTTATTATAACTATTGTTTTATGCAAAACTTTTTCACTTTATTAACTTGTCTAAAGTTACCTTTTACTTTCTGTTTATTTTCATCGTCTAATTTATTATTCATTTCTTGTCTTTTAAACTACTTAAAATCTCTTGTCAAAGGTTAACCAATTTGTATGTAACCGCCACATTTTGCTTTGAAACTTTATACTCTTACACTAAGTTTAATCATTAGTTTGAGATGGTTGTAAATAACTCTTCATGATTCTCTAGCAGTCTGGAGGTTTTAACAGTTGAACTTTGAATACAAAACGTACATTGCAACTGATTTATTTTTTTATATTTGGCATCGGTTACACACGCTTTTCCTTTTTTTATTACCCTTTGTGATAATATAACAACAATTAATGCACATTGTTCTTCAGACGTTATTATTAATATTGAATCCACACTGTGTTTGCAAACTATGTCTGTCGATCATGGACTGAACGTGTGTATTGATATTAGTTGAGACGTCCGGAAATTATCTCATCCGGCCAAAAACTGACGGCTAAAATCGTTCAGTAAAACTGAACTAGTGTGTTGATGAACGATAACGCCCGGCCGGCCTAGACTGACAGTCCACGGACGACCGGCCGACCGATCGTATGTGGGCCTTCTTAAGAAAAGTTTTGTGTATATTTTTGACAAAATATTTTACGTTTTGTATGTACTTTTTTATTATTTTAATCATGGTTTTTCTTGATTGCCACAACGCGTTGTAGTCCTGTAATATGATAGCCACGACACGAATTCGCTATATGGACTTTTTTTTAATTAACATAACGCGTCGTGCGCGTTTTCATAAAAGCCATAACACCAATGTGGATGTTTTACAGTGTCCACAACGCGTTGTGCGCAATTTTTTCGTTCTATGAGCGTTTACGGTGTTTGAGTGTAACATAACCACAAAATTAATTATTACCGCATTTGTAAAAAATAATAGGTCACCAAATCAACCACTCATGGTTTTCTGTGCTCCAAATTCTATATTTATGTCAACTAACCTAACCATCAAAATGAAAATGAGCACCATCCATCACAATCCATTCAATGAACTCGACTCTTGATGGGGATCAGTAGCCTTCAGTTTTTTGAGTCAATAGAGCTTTGTAAGCATGAAATATCAAATTTTGAAAACAGTAAGCATTAATTTTTGCAAAAAATTTTTTGAATACGTCTACTTTGTTTTTAAAAAGTGCATTTTTCGCTTTGTCACTTATGCTGATAGCTCTTCACCACCTAATCTTTTTAAATGTTGTTCTCTACGTATTTTTATTCAATTTTAAATTCTTAGCATTGTGTGTAAGTTACATACCAAAATTAACACAAAACTTTATGGATTGTTGATTGAGAGTACTACCTATTTAGGAATTGATAAGTTGCATTCTATGGAAACATAGCCTTATTGAATCCAATAAGTAAAAATCAAACGAATATTTTGTCGGGTGCGCTGTCAGTAGGTCCAAAATAGCTTTTGCTTTAGTTCGGTTGAATACTGGCTATTCGTTTGATTGTGCTTAGTAAATAGTAAAGTATGGTGCGGTTAAGTGAACAAGAAAAAATTGAAGTATTGATGATGATTGTCTATAGAAATAGAAGTCAAGCATAACAAGAGGATTCTCAGTATCTAAATAGACCTCCCATTACACAATTCACCATCAGGCTCGTATTACTGGTTAACTCCAAGTTCCAGTACACACGCTGTTACATATTTTGTTGAGTGTAGAAGAACGGCATTACACGTCTTGTAACGACGTTACATTAGATTTACGAATTTTTAAACCATCGGTTTGGAAGTTTAAAAAAAAACAAACGTCATTCGTACAAAGTAGAACTAGTTCACGGGCTGAATGAAGACGATCCTAACCCAGAAACTATGATTAATCGGTTCAACAACGATCCACAATTTGTAAACAGACACAGCACCTTTTACGCTACATGGGTACGGAACTGACAAAACTGTAGTACTAAATTCTCACTGAATCACACCCCAATAATTAACCTTTCCAATCAAAGGTTATGCAAGTAAACCACATACTACTGAAGACTTAAGAGATAGAGTAAGAAATGAAATACAAGCAATCCGTCCGGAAACAATTCATGTGTTATGAAAAGAATTTGAAGTCTAAAGGTAGGGGGATTTTTGGGCACTTAATTTGATATTAGTGTTATACATTTTGTTTATTAAATGCTGCAGGCTGCAGTTCTTAACTTCCTTCGTATTTTCTCGAAAACAGTGTTATGTACAAGTGTATACCATTGGAACAAAGATTGAATACAATCTACAGAAAACAAAACAATTAAAAAAAAACTCCTCCGTTTTCTCGTACTCGGTCATTTTCGGTCATCTTTGCATGCATTTTTTGGGTGTTAAATACTTTTTATCGAAAAGATTTATGCTACATCTCAAAAAATGACTGATCTACAAATTTTTAAAAAAACCCAAATATTTCACTCTTTCCGATTGTTCTCGAAAAGTTATTACCTGATCGAGTCGAATTGGTGCTCATTTTATTCGTATTTTTATCCTCTACAACTTTTCTTTTTATACCATTAACATTGGTTCGTTACTTTTCATTCAGGAAAAAGTTGAGAAAAAACACTTTATTTTTTCATGTAAATGTTAATGAACAAGATAATGACAATTCATTTTCGGTGTAAAACATGAATACTTTGTACTATTTTCATTTGCATGGCATAGGCAGTATTTACTATTATTTTTATCAAAATTATATTTCTATTTACTGCACTATTCACAAATTTATGGTAATTTGAAAAAATATCCAAAGTTAAGCCAATTTGAAGTAACAACTATAAAAGTTATTTTTGAATATCTAATTTGTGAGTTTGGTACTAAGGTCCATATCATCTCGCACATCACTTTCTTCAATTTTACCTTGCTCTGTACAAATTATTAAATTACGGTTTTTTTCAAATCCTGCTCGTTTTGGCCTCTGAATTTCAATACGAATTCTTCTGTAATATAATTTCGGAGTATATGTTGAAATTTGGTCTTGTAGCACGGATTGAATTTGTCTTCTTTGGTATCGTTTTCATTATCCACAAAAAATGCATATTATACATAGAACGAACTCAAGTAAAATATTTCAAAAATAGGATCTGTTTATTGTTAATCAAGAGCTAGAAAGCATTAATTAATTATATTAAAAGTTTTTTTTTGGTAAAACAATCAATTAGTACAGCATGAGTTGCTGGGCTCTTATTAAGATTTTACAAATCTGAATATTTGATTTGGAATAACAACATTCAAAATGCAGGAGGCAGTACTGTCGAATCCGACAGTAATGTATCGGTTGCAACAATAGTACGAGTAATTTCAAAAAGTGGTGTTACGTATGGGTATAATAAATTTGGTTATATAATATGTTTTATTTCTATACTTGGCAATTACTTCTAATACTTTTCTAAAGGTAAAAACCAATTATAATTACACTTTTTCTGTAATAAGCAATGGGTCTTCAGTAGGCGATTACGTTTACGGTCAAAGAAATTAAGAATAATTGCTATTATTTCCTGTTTAACTCTTACGTTATATGTTCTTGACAATTAGGTTTTCAATACCTTATTGAGCAACTTCCCACATGACAGATGTCTCTTGTTTTAATTGCATATTGCTATTAGGAATTTATAGTAACATTCAAGGTGAGATTGACCATGTCGAAACCAAATAATATGTTAGAAAGTTTATCAAGAATTAATCGGTTGTTACTCACACTAATCAAACCTCATGTATGTCAACGGTGGTAGACGATTGCATGATTAATTATTGTTGAATTTATTTTGAACTGATCCTTGGTCTGTAAGTATTTTGTTAATGCTTATTAAAGGCAAAAATATGTCAACCCTTTTGGTTTTTCTTGTTTTTCTAATGTTCTGAAAATGAGTAAGTGATAACTACTTATAATCGTAAGTCTCGTCACGGTTGAGGCATTTAATTATCTACTGATCAAGTTGATTAGGTATCAATTTTTAATTGTTTCGTTGTTACACGAAATACTGGTCATAATTTCACCATTTTTATTTGTGTTTTGAAGAATAATGATTCAATGTAATGCAGACAAATTTTAAACTTATTTTGTGCTGAAAGTTGTACTTGGTTTAATTCAGGATCAGCAACGGACTTGAGTGGTATGCAAAAAAAAAAAAAAAAATTTTGACGTTTGAAGAAAAAATAATTTCCATGTAACTGAAGTGAATCAATTTTCTTTACAACTTTCTACGCTATCAGAGATGGGCATTTCAGTTTAAAGTAAAACGTTTTCAACGTGTTGTAAGCAAATCAGATACTGTTTTTCTAAAGTAAAGCACTTTGTAGAATTTCAATTTTCGGTTAAAGTTTTAGGAGGGGTTTGGATTCTTAATTAGGTTGTATACAGGGTTTAACTAAGTAGCGATGGTGATTTGGAACATATTTTCTTATGTGTCTAGAATTCCATCGATTTTGTTTGATTTTTTTCCTTGGGCTACGGGATTGGTCAATATTACTATGAACGATATAGTCATAAAATAATAAGAGTAATTACCTGGTTTTAAATCCCATTAATAAAACAGAACGTCCTTAAAGGAATAATAAATTTTACTACTTACTCGAATGACCTGGGTATGATTTTAGAGCGTATTACAAATATTTTAATACTCGTGTTGTTACATATAAGATGTAATATTCAATGTGCTTACAAAACGCACTTTTCACAAGTTCCCAGGAATGTGCCCCTATTTTCGGACCATTCTATTTTTTCTTCTAAATTAAACGTGATTTTTTAAGCAATAACTTATGTCCCACATTGCATTTTTGACTTAATGTAATAATTTTGTTTTTGAACATTTAAAAATTGTTGTAATTAATAATTGGTTGGGTACTTAATAAATAGTTTGAATAAGAGCGGTCTCCAAATTTTCACGAAATTGATGGTGAACCGAAAAGACAGTAACCGTTATAAATAAAGAAATTTCTTTGAATGTAATATTGGATAAGGGGAAGAATCTGAAACATTCAACACAAGAATTGGCTTTAAATATTCAATTCAAAAGATTGCGACTACAGGTTCACTGTAAATTCAGGGCCACTTGATTTACTCCTTTATTATCCATGATAGACAAAAAGTTTATTAAGAAAAGTTTTACAAGTATACAAGATGAATATTTTCCAAACTTTGCACAAAATGGCAAACTTCCGGTTTGACCGGAAATGACATCAACTTTATTTTTTAAATGAATCATGTAGTACCACCACCGCCAAATAAATTGTTCTCATAGAATTGTTTTGTAGTTACATATTGTAAATCATTAATTTTTGCATATATTATGATTTATTAGCCTTATTGTTTTATTTGTTTAGTATTATATTTTGTATTATATAAGAAGTAAAATGTTTAACTTGTTATCCACATACTTGTTACCTACATTATTACGATGTATATTAAGTTTTGTATTGGGCACTATCCCGTTGATTTAATAATAAATAGATAAATAAATAAATTAAATTAAAAACACCCCACAAATAACTTCTAATAAGGCATAGATGCTGATGCTGTTTTAAAAAGTAAATTAAAATAGGTAATCATGAAACAAAATCTGTAGGTTTCCATGGAGATTAACAAATAGGAATAGGTAACTGTCAACAATTTTAATTTTGATGCTAAAAAACTTCGTTTTTGATTCATTTTGAATTTTGTATTACTTATTTTCCAAATTTGTGCGTAACCATCAATAATGGCTTACACTAATGCCGATGCTTACGATATGCTCGGTGTCTATTTTTAGTGTTTCGAAAATGATCCTATTGCAGCACGTGAATATGCTGTCAGATATCCAAATTTAAGCACAATCGAAATGTCCTTAGAAGTAGGAATAAGTTACGTTTCGGTGTTTCAAATTTTAAAGATTTTAAACTACATCTCTACCATATGGTTTTGCACCACGCTCTGTCAGAAGCTGATTATGACAGGCGGCTCGACTATTGCTATTGGTTAAGAGAGATGCGCAACGAAAATCCTCAATCCTTGTCTTTGGTTTTATGGACTGATGAAGCCATAGGCTAAAGTGATTCTTTGATAAATTTTCTTTAAAAAACTATGGCACAAGTATAGCGCTATGGTTACTAATAAATTAGTTATTTATTATGCAAAATCTAAAGGGATGATTTTGATTGGTACAATTAATCTTAGGAGACTGTGAAAACTAATGTACACAACGGTCAGAATACGATTGTTAGTAGTCTTTAAAAAACTATAAAACAGGTATGGCGTTTAAAGTCACGAATTACGAAATCAAAATTTAACAGCAGTCGATCATCAAATTAATATTTTGCAACTTATGAAAACAGGAAACAGCTAATATAAATAACAGCTTAAAAATATCTCTAACCAAACAACTAGTTTAACAAATGTTCAAATGTTCTGACCGTTGTGCACATATTTCACAGCCTCCTAAGATTAATTGTACCAATCAAAATCATCTCTTTAGATTTTGCATAATAAATAACTAATTTATTAGTAACTTTAGCGCTATACTTGTGCCATAGTTTTTTAAAGAGAATTAAAGAATCACTTTAGCCTAAAAAATACTACATGATTCATTTAAAAAAATAAAGTTGATGTCATTTCCGGTCAAACCGGAAGTTAGCCATTTTGTGCAAAGTTTGGAAAATATTCATCTTGTATACTTGTAAAACTTTTCTTAATAAACTTTTTGTCTATCATGGATAATAAAAGAGTAAATCAAGTGGCCCTGAATTTACAATCAACCTGTATAAAATTCATCTATTACAAGATCTGGGTGAAAAGATTTTGATATCACAATCGAATTTTGCAAAGTTATTAAGAAACGGTTGAGCCAAAATTGTAACTTTGTCAACTATATTTTGTTTTCTGGTGAAGTTACAGTTTGTTTGGAAGGACAAGTGAACCGACGCAACTCTAGGTATTGGTCAGACGAAACCCACACGTGGAAAACGGCCATAGCCAACGACCCCAAAAAGAGAATGTTTGGTGCAGTGCGGTATAATATGGTACACATATCGGAAGACCATATTTGATAAACTGATATTTAAACTCTACCCGATATTTGGTACTTATGCGGAATCAATTGAGTATTTTTCAACTCTTTATAAAAGGTGTAAAATCGAAGGCTATTCACATAAAATACGTTCGCCAATTATAAACTTTTTTTTAATTACTGGGTAGGTACTTTTAAAAAAGTGTATTTATTTCAAATACTGAAAATTGACGCCGAAACAGGTAGTAGTTCGTTGTTTGATTAGTATGCGATTGTTTTTTCAAGCAATAAATTGGTGGTGTTTTACATAAACAAACCACCATTTATATTTGATTTATACGAGTATTGACGTCACGACCAATGACAATGCGTTTAAAGATATTTTTAAAATGAAAATATTGAATACGGATCACATTATATTTTTTTGTGGTACTAGGGTTTTCTTCGGCTCTTTTCTAGATCTCAAAAACTATCATGAATGAATGAATGAATGAAGAATTGAAATGTCGAATATAATAAACATGGTGTTCCACTAAAAAAATTCTTTGGTGTGCCACCAATGAATACCAATAATACCAATCCTGTATAATGAACTATGACTGCCTAGTAGATACTGAAAAGACATAAAACTTTTTTCGATATCTTATATATTTTACCCGATAATCGACCGTTTCCAGAGTTATCCGCTTACTCTTGCCGTCACTCTACTAATCGAATAACACTTAACTTAACCATAACGTAGACACATTTTTTTCTACATGAATATGACTGCATAGAATGCGTTGAATACTATTTACAGTAGCACACAACTCAACTCAAAATTTAACAGTTAAGATTAAATTTTAAATACATTTTTGGACTACATCATCCCTTGGACACTTTTCTGACATAAAATCAATCCGTTTAGGAAAAATCTCTAAGTGAAAATGGAACACCTTATTATTTAAAAAAAAATATTAATACTAAGACCGTTTTATTTTATGTAACGTATGTCTCATCATGGTATTATTTAATTTTTTCCAGTTGTTGATATGCAAGTCATGTCAACTTAATTGAAACATATATTTTTTCTCCGTGGTGTTGATTAGTTGTATTTCTGTTATTATGGAGAACACAACCATCTCTAAAAATCAATTTAGTTTATTTTGGTTTTCAGTTGCTGTATCTTATTTACTTTCTGTTGTTGTTGTTATTTCATTTTTAGAATTTGTTTATAACAGATTCAGCGGATTGTCATTGCATTTTGATTCTACAAATTTCAAACTTGTTTCTTCAATTGCTTACTCACAGTGGGTGGGCTTTTGTGAAGATGTTTATATATGTACCAATAAGAAGAAAATATAGCAATTCGTACTGAAATGCGTAATATGATTATTATTCCATCATGAAAATTTGAAACAATTGTGTTTTAAAGTTATAAAATATTTGCTTATATGAAACAAATATTATTTTGCTGTAACTCACGATGTTGTATCTGCCTTTAAAATTACTTTTTATGCCATAACTCTCCCTTTCACATATTTTTTCTCTGACATGTTAACATTTCACCATGTTTTACTAAGATGGTATGTTTGTATATGTATGACTTCAAACTCGTACTCACATGCATTACCGTATTACCATACAAAGAACAACTTCGGTTGAGAATGTAATAATTACAACGGTGGCGTACTATTATAGTAATACATCTTTTATTACCGATAAATCTTTATTTCCATTTGAGGGTTAAATAAAGGTCGATTTGCTCATTCCTCAACAACTACGATCAAGTAAAAGATGTTTTTAACTTCAGTTTAGAGAAGTTTCATTTATATTTTTTTCTGTACTCCTACTTGATATCGAGAGGATGGTAGTGACGTGACTTTTTAAAATAACCCCAGACAAAAAATGACAGTATGTAGATAAATCACACTCTATACAAATTTAATTATCCTCTAAATGTGAACTGTGTTCTAACACTTATTACTCCACATCTAACATAAGATGAGAAAGTTATGGGATGGTTTTAAACCGAAATTTGAACAACTCTTTTTTGTTGCCGAATTTGTTTAGGAAAAAGTAATTACCGAGATACGACATACACAATTTATTGTTTTAAAAATATCTTTAAAGGGTAATGGAAGAAAAGTTATAGGAAAATATGTTATCAACAACTTCGATTGTAATTTTTTCTATATGCTTTTACACGTTTATTAGTATCAAGGCGATAAGGAGCTGTATGCGAACAGCTTGCTTTTCATTTTTTGGTAATTCGTCATACTCACTTTCTATTTGTACAAAACTAAATGCCAAGTTGCACAAAGCTTTAGTGGGTTGTTAATTTAATATAACTATAGAATACTTACTATTACCACATCATAAATGACAACAGTCACAATGTTAACGACGGTTTGTTCTTCATTAAATCAGTTAACACTTGATTACGTAACGTGATATTATCTGAGGTTTTGTGCAACCAGGACTTGATTCAATAACAGAACACATGCATGGAGTCTAATCTTACATTGAAATCAAATCACATGAAAAACTGTTTTGAAAGCAATGAACAAAAATTTTTAAAAAAACAGACCGGGAAATGAAGATGTTCAGCGTGGTTTTTGAAGCACAAAGTACTGGTGGTATTCCCATAAATGGTCTAAGATTATCTTAATTGACCAACCTTGAAAAAAAATTGGCTAATTAATATTACAGATAAAAAATTAGGAAACAGATCAAGGTGTGAAGTACCAGATGTAGTAAGATGTCCAGACAAAGGCGACGAGAATGGATGGAATGTACTCATAAATAGGGTGACAAAAGACAAAATTGTTTGAGCCACAAAAGACAACATTTCAAGAAGGAAAAAAATAGTAAGAAGACCGGTCACAAACTCAATCTGCTTTTGGAGTTGGGTCTCATGAATGAATATTAATTAATGATTTGGATTCCTAATTTAAGTTCCGTATTTAACATGTGCTATATGTCTATAGTCACAAGTGTATAACTAAAATGTTCTTTTGAGAACTCCATTTGATGTACAAAAATTTAAAATTATCAAAACTTTAACATGATTTAAATTGTTTTTATAAATGATGTTCTTCAAATGATATCGAATTAAATTTAAGTAAATATTTAATGATTTCATTTCATTATATTAAAACTTCTATTAAATTTTCCTACAAAATTAATAAAAGGTTTTTTTAATTGTAAATTCTGTTAATGACCTAGGAGCACTTAGAGCATTAGGCTTTATTTTTAGATACTCCATACATACCCTTAATCTGTATACAATAAATTGTTATACATTTCACTCATTCGCTCTCAGTTAGAATACTGCCGTGTTATCTGGTTACCCTACCATTCAACTCTGATTACTAAAATAGAAAAAATACAACACCGTTTTCTTCCATTTTTTTATATAAATCTCGATTTCCATTTCAAAATTACATCCAAATTCATTCATTGCTTGGTATTAATACTTTAAACTCCCGAAGAATATATCTAGACCAAATATTCTTCCATAAGTTACTTAATGGAAATAATTGTTCATTTCTTCTACAAGAAATAAATCTAAACGTCCCTTGTAAAAATCTTCGAAATAATAATCGGTTCTTTTTTAAATGTTAGTAAACAAATTTTCATCAGAATTCTCCTATCTTAAGGTTAATGAAGACGGCAAATTCTTACTCTAAAATAAACTTTTTGATAGTGAATCTAAATTTAAAATACATTTCAAAACAGAGTTATCAAATTTTTTTTATTTGTTATTGCTTTTCTATAGATTTAAGTCTATTCTTATTATTATTCTTTCGCATAAGTTTAACACTTAATTTGTAAAATAGAATTGTACAGGGTGTACCATTTTCGTTGTAATTGCCGGGTATCTCGGTTATTAGTGAAAGCAGAAGGAGCTCGTAGCTCAACTATCTGTTGACTTATCAGAAAAGTAAAAATTGATTCTTGTTGAACTGTTTGCGTAGAATTCAGTGGCGTGCTTGAAATTTTTCTTGGATGTACCGTTTTTAAGATATGACTCAAACCTGTAATTTTTAAATGAAAAATATCATTTTCTTTTCTCTTTAAAACAATATACAGGGTGATTGTTTGGAACCGTACATTAAAAGAATCTAGGGATGGGGAAATCGTATGACTCTGAAATTCTGTTGTTGGCCGAAGTTTGTTGTGATCTTTGTAATAAAAATATTTTCAAGATGGCGACACTTCCAGAAACACTGGAAGTGGACACATACTCTCTTATTTCAAACACGATTACATATTTGTTATGGCTTTTTGGTTTTAGCAGTTAATTTTAGATGAATTTTTATCAGCATTCCCTATACCTAACTGTAGCTGTTCTTCAGATATTTAACTTTACGATATTTTTTTACATTTGTAACGTCACGTTTGACGTCATATACCGTCGTTACCTTTGCAGATATGGCGCTAAAATTGGGACGGTGCGCAGCAGGAGTATTGTTTTTTTATCGCCATTATGCAAAAGATATAGTTTCTACAGGGTGTCCGATATTTAATTTCCAAACAAGACAATTTAAAACCACAAAGACTTATTAACCATCTTTATAAAAGTTGTGAATGCGTTTGGAAATAATTAAAAAGCATGTCTTGGAAAAAAATTCTCACATTGTACGTCAAAATAAAAATAAAATTAAATAAAATCTGCTAATGTTCGTCAAAACCTCTAACAAATGATGAAACTAGAAAAAACTAAAACTTCTTAAAACATAATGTTTTAACAAAATGTAAGGAAACGGATAATTAACTAAATCAATAGTAAGCTAATATACAAATAAATATGCTATAAATGCTCTATATGGCCTCCATTTTCTTGTAAACAACGGTTGATCCTTGTATGAACAGCTTCTGTAAATATGTTCTGGATTCAACTGACGGAATGCTACCCTGTCACTTTCCTCCAATTCTTCTCTGGTTTGAACTAGGCCCTCATACACCCTGTTCTTAATGAGACTCCGTCAAATCAGGTGACCTTGGTGGCCAACGCATAGAACTGTTGCGGCAAATCCAGCTATCCTCGAAATTCTGTGTTAGCTCTCGATCCACATCCCGATTGAATGAGAGGGAGCTCCGTCCATCTGGTACCAGGAATCTCGCCAAGTATTGAGGAGAAGTTCTAGTAGAAAGTCTTCCACTACACCTCTTAATACAATTTTGATCTACCTTTTGCTTGTTAAATTTCCATCATAAATTACAAACGCATATCGGTTTCCCATGAGCAGACAGAAAACGTTAACACTGAATTGACGTTGGAAGTGATTTTCACGCTTCAAATGCGGGTTTTCAGCAAACCAGAAATGAAAATTTCGTTTGTTGACTAACCCTTTTTTACGAAATTTAGCTTCCTTTGACCAAAAGATTTTTCGCAGAAAAAGTGTATCTTCTTGTATTTTAAAAAGCATTTCTTCGCAATATACAATTCTCCTTGCATCGTCTTTGGGGTGAAGTTCCTGCACTTTAGTAAATAAGTAGTTGTGCATTTTATGTTATTTCAATATTGCTTAAATAATCGAATATTTTAAGCCCTGATCTTCTGTCGCAGATCGAATTGGATGCTGGGAAAATGCATGGAAATATCCTAATACGTTAATTTCATTATTTTTATTATTTGGTTTTGACGACCATTAGCAGATATCACCCTTCCATACATTATGAAGTTCAATTGTATTCGGTGAAATTTTTTCTGATTCATTGCAGGTAGATGAGGGTATCTCTCATTGAACGTACGGCATGTTCTTTGTATAGTTCTATTACATTCTCCTTGGATATAAAATAAATTCAAAATATCTGTGCTTGAATATTGTTCATTTTCCATCTTAAATGATTTAACAATGACAATTATTGATAAGCAGTATTGACAATTACTATTTATTTTGACGTAGTACAACGTACGATTTTTTTCCAAGGCTTGCTTTTCAATTATTTCCAAACGGATTCTTAACTTTTATAAAGATTAATAAGTCGAAAACGATGGCAGATAGGTATAGGAAATGCTATTAATGATTGATTCCTTATTTAATTTTGTATCGAAATCGACAAAAAAGTAAAGGATCGTATTTAAAAATATCGAGTTTTTGTGGTTTGAAATTGTCTTGTTTAGAAATTTAATTTCGGACACCCTGTAGAAGCTATATCATTTTGCGTAATTGCGATAAAAAAAGAATACTTCCGCTGCGCACGGTCCAAATTTTAGCGCTATATCTGGAAAAGTAACAACGGTATACGACGTCAAGCGTGACGCTACAAATGTAAAAATATCGTAAAGTTAAAATATCTGAAGAACGGCTACAGCTAGGTATAGGAAATGCTGATAAAAATTCATCTAAAATTAACTGCTAAAACCAAAAAAGTCATGAAAAATAGGTAATCGTGTTTGAAATAAGAGAGTATGTGTCCACTTTCGGTATATCCAGAAGTGTCTTGAAAATATTTTTGTTAGAAAGATCACAACGAACTTCGGCCAACAACAAAATTTCAAAGCCATACGACATCCCCATCCCTACATTCTTCTAATGTACGGTTTCAAACAATCACCCTGTATAATAGTAGATATTTTCTATTTTTAAATATGTCGAAACTTTTTAAAATAATGAAAATAACATCCCATTATCATAGTTGGTTAAACGGTTTGTAGATTTCCTGAAAGAAGGCAGCCGAATAAAGTAATTTTTTCTAGAATTAAGTAGAATTTGATTAATTTTGGTTCATTTTCGAAACCCAAGTCAAAAACCTATAGTAAAGCGAACAAAGAAAATCAAGAAATGGCTGTTCTAGCTAGTGTAGCAGTAACTCCGCAAACTTCTTGCAGAAAAATTGAAGAGAATATGGGCGTCGGAAAAACTCAAGCACATCGAATTTTAAAGAAACTCAAATTTACTTCTTACAAGGTTAAAATTGTTCAACGTCTATACCGTGGTGACGTAGAACGCAGGGTTATTTTTTGCAATTGGTATTTGAATCAAATTCGGCTAAACAGAAACTACGGTAGGAAAGTTGTATGGTCAGATGAAGCTTTTATAAGCAGTGTAGGCATTGGTCTCAAGAAAACAATCATATTATTTTTTATCAACAACAAGGGCGATTTGAATTTGGGGTATTCTGTTTCATCCTAGGAACCACAATTAAATATTTCATTTATGAGGTAGTTTAACAGCCAATTGGTATCTACAAATTCTTGAAAATATTCTGCCTGAAATTCTGGATGAAGTTCCATTGTCCAACCGAAATAACATAATATTTCATAATGCGTTAATTGTTAGGATGTAGCTTGATAATACCTTTCCAAATCGTTGGATAGGTACTTATGCCAATCGACATAACAACCTCGAAGAACAGCGAAACGTAACCCGTCAACCTTACCAAGATTTAGAGGGACGAAATATTGTAATTTTAAAAGCTTTAAACAGAATTACGAAAGTTTATGAATTCTGTTTACTGGAAAACTGTAATTATTTCGAGCAATATTTTTAATCTGAAATTTTATTTTATTTTTTTGTCTACTTACTAAAATGTGCATATGTGTGCATATGTGTAAACGCATTCTTTTATTTTTTAACTAAAACCTTTTAGCCAACTACAAAAATGGAATGTTAATGTTATTGCTTTAAAAAATTTTGACATTTTAGTAGGTATAGTTTTAAAGTGAAAAAAATATGCAATTTAATGACATTAAAATAATTGAATTAATTAATAATATAGATTCCTTAAAGTGGAGGGAAGAAATAGAGTCACTACCCTTCATTCAATGTGCCGACGTTTTGCCCGATTTATGCAGGCTTCTTCAGGGCTTCTTGAAATTTGGAGCGTGACAGTCACATCTAACATAATATTTAAAAACCAACAAAATTATACACTAAATTAATCACCAAGATTAACAGCGGTCACAAATTAAAGTTTACAAATTAAATAAATAAATATATATAACACACTATAGTACGAAACGGACGAACAATATAAACTCTATTTCTTCCCTTCACTTTAAGGAATCTATATTAAGATATAAGTCTATGACATTAAAATATGTAGGGTGTCCCATTTATAAAATTATAAGTTTGGGTCATATCTCAAAAACTATACTTCCACGACAAAATCAACCACGTCACTAAATTCTACGCAAAAATTTCTATTAGGAACAATTTTTATCTTTCTAGTGCATCAACAGATAGCCGAGTTACGAGGGGTGCTTGTAAATGTAATCTTTTCAAAAGTGCCCTGTATCTGAAAATCGAAGAGGGCTACGACAATTCTACTTACGGCATCTTTCGTTTCATAAACCTTCACTAATAACCGAGATACCCCGCAATTACAACGAAAATGGGACACCCCGTACACTTATTTTATGTAAAATATTTGTTTTATTGGGTTTTCCCGTAAATATATATATATTATTATTATTATTATATTTTTTATCTAACTTTATTTGCTTCATTTTTGTCACTTCAATGTTGTTTCCACATTCATTTGATTTTTTCTTCTCAATATTCACAATAACATTCTAGCTTCTGTTCCCGAATTTTCACCCAGTATATCCTTAGCAATGTCCACTTTGTTAGAAATTGACTCTTCTTAATTGATCTTCTACGTTATCGATTGACATCTTCAATAATTAACAACATCGACACCTACCTGACGTACTCAAAATTAGTGCGACCTGTAATGTAAAAAATTAAATTTCATTCTCAAAAAACAAATTCGACCTACCTTCATCATCAAGAAGTTTTGAATTCTTGGACTTCAAAAAAGCGATTAACTTGCCATATTGTCAAATAACTGTATTTCCGTGCAGCTTTAATGTCGATCTTAACATGCTATATTTTGTCCACATTGAAGAGGCATGGAATCTTTTTTGACATTAAAGAAGTAACCCAAAAAGCATGTATTCGCTTACCCTACAAACATTGTTTTCCTGTTTCTAGTTATTTAAATCACTTGTTTCTTATTTATCATAAGTATGTCTGGATTTCTTCGGTAGCAAACTCGATGTAGTTTCTTCAACATCTCTTACAATTTTTTCATCATAGACTCACTAATGTATAAAAATTTCGGGTTTTGATGATTTTTTAAGAACTCTTACGGAAGGAAGTGTTGGATAAAACTATGTATTAACAAATAAGTCGCTCGATAAATATTAAACATTTACATCACTTGGTTCGTCGGTAGTCATCGATAAGGATATTCGGATCAAACTAAATAAAATTTGACTTTATTCTACCACAGCTTTGTGTGTTTTGTATGATGATTAGAATTATTGAACTGTAACTATTTCTTAAACTTCTTAAGTTACATAGACATCTATGATGCTCATTTACAATGGACATGCACTGTTAATGTATGAACGTATTCTATGGATTACTGCCATTCCAAGTACGACGTTCAAGTTACTTCAGCATATTTGTTTTTTCTTTACTCTCTCAATGCTCAATCTTATTACTGTTTTATGTTTTCTGGGGTTTTCTGGATATAGCGCTTTTAAGATGGCGCTTGCACATCATCTTCATAATCTACTTCTAACCCAAACATTTTCTTGTTTTGTTTTGTCTTCAACTTGTTTCTATTTCATTCCATAGTACTCTAGTTTAACAAGAAAGCAACAATTAACAACTTGATTCATAAGAAGACTACATGCTTTAACATGTTGCTACTTATGTTAAATAGGTTGTTCAGGCTCTTTCCCTAATTTTACACACGTTCTGTTAATGTCTATCGGAACTCCAAAAAGATTTGTTTGATCGTATCGAGATTAGTTTGTAACGGTTGTTGTGTACAAAATAACAAAAAAAAAGCGACGGCTCTAGTGGAACAACCTGAGAAACAAAACTAAAGGGAAAATGAATAAATAAATATTTTTTTTTACCAGAAAAGGGATTTGGCAAAAAATATTCCTACAAATTTATCTTATTTTGAGGTGCTAGTAATAAGATCTGACTTTGTTAGACTTACTCATTTTGGTAGAGAATGGGATAAAAATAGGTTTTGCAGGTGTGTTAACATCGATAACCGAATTGTGTAAATATTTTATTTTCAAGTTATCACACTAAGTGAACTTGAGAGGTGTTATTTTAACAATGGTCTGTTTTGGTACGTTTATACTTACAACCCTTTCTAGATATTAGACAAAAATTGAGCGTTTCTTCCATTTTTATGAAACTGTTCATATTATAGAAAAAATAAATACTAAAGTCTGTCCAGAAACGAAGCGAAGTAATAAATTAAAATAGTTCATTTATTTTACATATAAGCGGTACACGATTTTGTATCAAATACATAAAAGATTTTAAAAATAGTTTTAGGATATACCGCTTCCATACTATAGTGTTATAACGTAAGTTATTTATGAATAGCTCCTAATCCGTTAACAATGGGACGTACCTGTTCTTGAGGTCTAAACTAAAGATCATAGGCGTGTACATGGGTTTTGCTGACAAAAAAAATTACGATTGCGTTTTATTGTGTTTTATTGAAAGTAATTTTAAACATATCATTGTAATTATAAAACACATCATTTGTTAGAAACCATTTTATAGAGTTTGAAAATTTAAGGTATAATAAAATATAGCAAGAACAAACTAAATTTATAGGAAAAATAATAAATATATAATTTTAAAATACAGTTATTCTGAAAATTCATTTGTTTCTTCGGAAGAAGTATCATTTGAAATTACAATAGGCTCTATAGTAACTTCTATCAAATTGTTAAGTTCTCACATTTTTTGTTCCTCTTCATTACGTGTTCTATACACTTTTCCCATTTTTCCGCAGTCACATCACTTAAAGAAGTCATTAAAAGTTGTTGAACGTCACTTAATTTAAACGTGGTATTATTTCTCGATAATGATATTAGCAATTTCTGATACACAAGGTGATTCACTAGTGGTGGCCAAAAATAAACCCACATATTATTTGATAAAAATTTTAAATTGGGTTTTTCATATAAAGTTTTTATCAGGAAAGCTTTGGTTAAAAGTTACAGGGTGGTAAACTTAAAAAAAAAATTAAATTTTTTTACAATACCTCAAAAACTAGTGACTATAATAAACCGAAATGTTTAGACAAACCCATGTGTCAAATTTCAGTTTATTACAGTCAGTAGTTTATACCATTGCATGGAAGTAGGTGGAGGTCAATCTGAAAATTTAATAAGATGAAATGTGTCAAAATAATTAATTAATGATGAAAGGTTACACATCTTCTACATTTTTAACCCCCTTTTCGAAAAAGTATCAATACATCGGTACGCCATTGGAATCTATTAAACATGTTGATTTATTACTTCGCTTCGTTTCTGGACAGACTTTAAAGCATTTACGTTAGTTAATTAATTAGTATCCGTTATTTCGATTACTTTTTTTTTTGTAAGAATATTATGATTCTCTCATGTTACTACTTATAGACCGTCCTTTATACACAAAGCATCAAGTTTATGTTTTGAATAATTATAGCAAATAAATAAACATTTTACATACTAACTTTAAACAATTGAAACGACAGTTTCTAATCCCAATCAATGAGAGCTTAGTTTAAAAAAAGGCACTGAATGTTTAACAAGCTTCGTAATTTAAACTCCATTTGATAATGATGTGAGTTATAATGTGTGTATTATATTTCAGTGGTTTTCAATGGGAATAAACAATTCCATAATGATTTTTTTGTTAATTTTTTTCTTGTTAATTCCTTCAAATTAATTTCGATTTGGATGAAAAAACACGCATGTTTTTTTTTCTTAACATTTTATCGATTTGCTTCGAATGCAAATGACTGAACTAAAATACATTTAATTGTATTTTCCATTTACGTATTGAGAATACTTTGACTTTATTTGCTTAAATTACTATTTGCATATTGTTGTCTGCAAATGTCTGGCTACCGTAGGTATATATAACCTACAGCTTGAAATAATTCATCGATCTTGCTTATAAATTATAGGAGGATGTAATTTTCATTTTATTGCTGTCAACATGTCTGAGTTTCTTTATTTACAAGAATCAAGTTTGTAAATAGTACTACGTTGTAACAAGAGATGATTTGTGTATTATTATACAGAATGTCTCGTACGTTGTAGTCCAAAGGGGTAATGGAAGGGAAACACAGACACATATTGTTTTAATTTTGTAACTATTATGTTGCTCATAATGATGCAATAAATAACATTTTAATTAAGCAAACAGATTTCTGACTAACTACCATTTATGCCTCTTCTGATGTTGACGCCGCTTTATTGGTCTTCACTCATTTTGTCTACGTGTTTGTCCATTATTTTCTTCTTTGTCTTACGAGTTTTGCTACATCCTGTATTTTGCTCACTTCGCTGAGGTCTTCGCTTCTTATTCTGTCGTGAAGTGTCTTATCATCTTATTACCTTAATTTCTACTGTTCTCATAATTTGCGTCGTCTTTGATGTGTCTGCTGTAGCTTCTGCCGCGTATGTCAGGATTGGTCTTCTATATTTTCATTGCTTTCATTATTAAAGTATATGTTTTTCCATATTATATCTTTCATGTATCCTGATATACGTGAAGCTTTCATCGTTATTTTTTTTACTTCTTTTTGTATGTTTCCGTTGCTTGTTATTTCTGATCCTAAGTAGCTAAATTTCATGACTTGTTCCATGTTTTTCCCATCAATTTTGAGCTTACACCTTATTTGTTCCTTAGCTGTTACCATACATTGTACATATCTTTTCCGCGTTGATTATCATGTTTAGTCGTTTTGCTTCCTGGTTAAATGCATGCAACAGTCTTTGTAAGTTGTTCTCGGAGTCGGGGATCAGTAGCTTCGTCTGCATAGCATATAATATGAAAGTAGGTATTTCCCATTTTATATCCTACTTCTTATCCATAATCATGTTGAAGAGAAATGGGCTCAGTGAGTCTCCTTGTCTTATACCATCTTTGATTTGTATTTGTTCGCTTGTGGTATTTCCTACTTTTATTGCTGTTTTACATTTGTTTGTTAATTTTATGTATTATTTGTATTATTCTTTGGTTTACATGGTTTTCTTTCATTATCTGTATGATTTATTCGATAAAATCCATTTTTTTTTGTAAAGTAGACTACGAGGATTGGGATAACAAGTTTCTTACGTTTAAATTGTTTCCGTGATTTTCTAATGGGGGCTTTTGCAGCTGAATAAAAAAATACTTGCATGTGGTACGTTTATTATATAATCGTGAATGTATGAATGGACGGCTTGATGCAGGTTTGCATGTGCCTCGTGTGTCGCTGGTTTAGTATTTTAGTTTCTTCTAATTTTATTCTATATTCTGGACTCGGCAGGGCGCAATTCGGTCTTACATACGGAAAACTTAAATCTGTTTATAATATTACTCCTTTTAAGGATCTTCAAGGTAGAGGTTAAAAAAGAAAACCCTCTGCAAAATTACCTGTCGTTTCGCCCCTAACAAATGGGGGTTTCTTTGAAGGCTAAATCTGTCTTTTACGCAATGTTGTCAATGAAAAAATTGACATAAGAAACCTGTTATTCCAATTCTCGTACTCTACAAAAAAAATTGGGTTTTATCGAATAAATCAAAAACTGCTTATTTCAGGTATAGGACATGTTGGATATTTTCCCATTGATTTTCGAAGGAGAATTTACTAATGACATAAAAAATGTTGGTTTTCATTTGAAAAAATTGAGTTTACAGGTATTTGTGATGCCAAAGTTTGAACCCAATTTTTCGGACGCCCTGTACAATATTTTCGGGCATCGAGAATGGTTTTTATTAGGGCCGTACTCAGACTTTAACACCTAACAAAATAATTTTGATCTCTACAATAACTTCCACGGTACACTAATTTCTTTGATACCGTACATCTATTAAAAACTCTGAAGTAATGCCAATAATTTGATAACCGCTAGAGCTAGTTATATAATTACGGGTCAAATTTACGCAAAATTCCACGAGTTATTCGACGGTTCAAAAATAAACAGGGTATTCCATTTAAAGAAAATCAACTTTGGTTGACTACGTTTGACAACTTTTAGTCTATTTGGGAAGCCTGCTCACACTTTTTCCGACAAGTAGTCTGAAAGCCCATAATCGAACAATTACACACTGTATACACTGTGTCAAGATAAGGAGGGCCACTATGGGGGTCTTTGAAACGGTAAGAGATACAGATAATTGTACAATTACACACTAAATGGACACACTGTATAAAGATGTGGTCGTCAATTTCTTTCGTTTTTTTTTCTCGTTTCGTTTCGCGTAGTGCTCATATTACGATTTTGTTTGTTTTTATTTCGTTTATTCCCTTAAGCAAAAAAGATAATTATATTATAATTTTCTTCGTCTTTCAATTCGAACATTTTAATTCTGTTCACTATACATTCTAAGTGTTTTTTTTTAAATCCGGCGCTGGCAGATTCACAATCGCAAAATGTAAACACCCACTTTGCAGCCGTATTTAAAAAGAACACACGTTAATCAATTACGAGCAGTTTTTTCCCAAAAATTACTATGTTTCATCACATTTTAATATGCTGATATCATATACTACTTTTGGACCTTTCATATTAGAAAAACTTTTAATTTTGATTCTAATTTTATACTTAAACTCAAATAGGGATTTGCTGATTTGCTAAGTCAACTGCACTGTGTAAAGTATATTACTTTCTAAATATAAGATAGGAAAATTAAATATAAAACCAATCCTTTCTGTAAAACATCAATATCGCTAAATAATATTTAATATTATACAAATACATATTTTAAAATCAACACACATATTTTATTATAGTGTTTTGCAACATCAAATTATGATTCTAACCACGTAATTGTTACGGTGAATTTGTTTAAATTTACGTGAAGTAGTGTATGTGGGTAATAACGAAATGAAGAAAACACCAATGACTTCCGTGTTAATAAATGAAATTATTTGTATATTTTTTCTATTTTGTTGATTGTTAGCGCCACATGTTATAATTTAACGATCTCAGTCTATTTATGGTTGTAAATTGCGCAATTCAAATTGACATTAAAACACTTTCGGTATTTCCTTATCTCAGCATGAAGTTTACGTTTATACTAAATTATTTATTTATATTCCTTGTAAGTGATAATACGTAGTAGTACACGAAACCATATATCATAGATAGCAAACATTACTAGAATTTAGTACCATTTTTTGTTTTTTACAGTTGCCAATGTGATATATTTTTAGAAGTACCTACTTGCATATGTATAGATGTTTTCGGCAAAAAAAATAATTTTCTGGTGACATTATCTTCCTGTTGGCATATGTTTTTATTACGTAGCGTAATGTATCTACATTTTTGTAATGTGTAATTTAGTGTGTCCAGTTTTAAATGAAGTACATGGGAATATCCGAAACCGTCGGTTACACAATGGCGGTTAAATGGAACTAAAGTTGGGTACCTACTTGTATGCCTATAAATAATCTGGGTTTACTTTATTAAAACGTCGCTTAAGTATTTAAATACAGGGTGAAAACCAAAAATCAGTGTTTTAGAAAGACCTTTCACTTATTATAAGGGGCACGTTCATCAATTTTCAGAATAGATGTAAAAGATCGTTACCATTCCGAAAAATGTAATAAAAAATGTCTAGGCCTACTCGTTTCGGCGCAACCATGGTCAAATTTTATTTTTCTTATGTGCGTCATATTGGGTTTTTGTTTTGAAATCCTTATAAAAAATGCTTATGGTTTCTGATATCCTCATGTACTTCATTTTAAACTGGATACACTGTATAAACATATAGGAATTTGTTGCAGATTTCTTATATTATTTTCTAATCTTACATATTTCAGAAAAACCCATAGCCATAAATCCATCCATAAAAATGATTTTTTTCTGTAAATATTACCTATATCGACTTAAATGTTTTTAACTACTAAAACAACAATTAATCAACACAGATAATTCATATTTTAACATTTGTTTATAAAAAATTGTTTAAACAAATTTTCAAAGTACACTTACCCCTATCGAACTTTAAGGTCTCCTTTTATAGTATTGACGTGGATTAATTATTATGCAAATATAGTAATAAATAGTTTTTATAATTATAAACAACATATCAAACAATTAAAATGATAATATTATTTAAATGAAAAATATTTCATTTCAACGTTATGGCTACGCGCGACGTACTTAAAGTGTATTTGAGGGTGAATTTGAACCTGTTGGCGTGGATCAATTTTAGGCAAATTAAATAATAAATATTTTTTATAATTATAAACAACATATTAAATAATAAAAATGCTAATATTTTTTAAAACGAAAATATTTTATTTCAAAGTTATGACTACGCGCGACTATGGAGTACGTTTGAGGGTGAATTTGAACGTGTTGGCGTGGATCAATTTTTAGGCAAATTCAGCAATAAATAGTTATTATAATTATAAACAACATATTAAAGAATAAAAATGCTAATATTTTTTAAAATGAAAATATTTGATTTCAAAGTTATGGCTACCCGCGACACTATAGTCCATACGTAGAGTATGTTCCAGCGTGAATTACAGGTTTTCTCTTCTATGCTTTTCCTTTCTATTAAGTAAATATTAGCATTTTTATTATTTGATATGTTGTTTATAATTATAAAAACTATTTATTGCTGAAATTACCTAAAAATTGATCCACGCTAACACTTTCAAGTTAATCCTCGAACATACACCATGTATGTCGCGCGTAGATATAACTTTGAAATCAATTATTTTCGATTTAAAACATATTAGCATTTTTATTCTTTGATATGTTGTTTATAATTATAAACATTATTTATTGCTGAATTTGCCTAAAAATTGATCTACGCCAACATGTTCAAATTCACCCTCGAACGTACTCTACGTATAGACTGTAATGTCGCGCTTAGCCGTAACTTTGAGATTAAATAATTTTGTTTTAAAAATATTAGCAATTTTATTCTTTGATATGTTTTTATAATTGTAAAACTATTTATTACTAAATTTGCATAATAATTAATCCACGCGAACACTATGAAAGAGGGCTAAATATAGCCAATATTTACATAGCGTTACAGAAAATTTTATTTTTATGGTTGGATTATGGCTAACTTTACATGGGTTTCAGAAAATGTTTTGCATATTTTGGAATAAATGAATGCATATAAATGCACTTATTTTCCTTTTAGGTCTCTTCACAGGTTAGAGAACTCGAGTGTACCTAAGTTCACTATTATTGGGTGTTAACAGCCATATTTCATTCTATCGTGATTTATTGCCTCGCATATTACTATTGTCGCATATATAGATGTACTTTTCGTCATTACTTTATCTCATAGAACGCATTTTAGCTACATCATAACTGAACGAGTACACAATAAAATAAGGATTTATTTAAACAACATTTGCATATAGATGTAAAATTATAGAAACTTTTGTTGATGGATAAAATTGGCGAAGAATGTGTGGTGTGTAATATTTAAAATTGACGAAAACGAGCATGTAATGCTTACTTACTATTAATAGTTATTACATGCGAATTGCACACACTATTTTTTTACGGCTCCATAATGTTAAATACAAACACTAATTTTATAATTGAGCACTACTACCTAGTTACGAATTCTCAAATTTGCTAAATTTATGTTTGACTTTTAGCCACAGCACCAGTCGATAAGTGCAATAACCAACGGTGTATTTCTATTGGTTCTGAGTTTGTATCCTACTCATGGAACATTTGATATTTACGTAATGCCATAATTCTATTGGTTCTAAATCTATATCGTACTAAAAAAATTGTATCATAATGAATTTCATTAGAGTACAGATTTTAAAACTCTAATTAAGTAGAGGGAAGGTGAAGGAAGTTTTTGTTCACGCGAATTGAGTTCGCCCACGAAGCAAAGCTGAGTGGTCGATGCACTTCAAGTGAACGAAAACGACATTAACTTCTAAGAGCCGAATTTAGAGAGCGTTCTAATATTAAAATCACACTCAACGGGTTAGTCACTCATTGTTGACTCATTGACATTCATTTTTGGTATTCAGAAGAGTTCAGATATAAACGACCAAAGTGAATAACATATGAGTAAAGAATCTGTCAAAAATATTGTGGGGGTAACAATTGGTAATGGAAATGTTACTAAATAACTAAATCGTAAACTTCAATACAAATAAATTGATCTAGCATAATAACTTCACTTGTTTTTACCGCGCACCTTGTGTGTGTAGTTATTTGTTGATTTGTTATGTTTCATTCCGTTGATTGCTTTACTTGTTATTACTTTTGTTGTATTTACTCTTGTTATCGCTATTATTCATATTGTTGTTACTGTTATTTACTATTTATCTCTACCCAACCGTGATTTCGAAAAGGGCATTTTTGACAGGAAAAGAGTTTTTTAAGGAACTTGTCACACAAAATGCTAAGAAGAACGATGCAGTATCGGTCTCTGAAAAAAAAACGAAGATGAATTCCTATTACTCAGAAATTCATCGCAAGAGGAGAGCATTTAAATATTTTTTTCTGTAGTTTAATTATGATTTTATACCACTTGAAACTTATTAGAGAACTCCAGCACAAGTACATAAAACGTGGGAGAACATGAAGACTCGTAGAATCAGTCATACTGTACACATATGAACAAAAATAAAACAAGGTATACAATAAAATTTGTCGCACTGTATACGCGACGTAGTGGCCTTAGATGTTGCGTATTTTCTATCGTGTTGTTCGGACATGTTCTTATAGCAATTTGAGCATCTACGTCTGCTAGTAGTGTTCACTTCCTCATGTAATGTCTCTCTACCAATGGAGGATTTTCCCTTGATGTTATATTTAGCAAGTTTTTAGCAATATCTTCTCTAAATTCGGTTATTGTGAATTGTGATATTTATACCAGTAACCTGTTTATATAATATAAACGTGTTTACGATAGTTGAACCTAGAAGAATTTCTATTGCCAATTTGCGATACCACTTGATGCTACGTCTGAGGCAGGAAGAGTAGGCTTTTAGTTGATCAGAGAGATCAATGAAACTTTTGTTTTGGTTGTACGAGGGTCGTCCCAGAAGTACCTAGCCTAACAATGACAAAACAAAAATTTTGGCAAAAATCAGTTTTATTTCTCTACATAGTTTCCTTTCAACTCTATACACTTAGTCTAGCGATGTTCGAATGCTTCGATCCCTTGCTTGTAGTACGATATGTCAAGCTCCGCAAAATAGCCACCAACCGCCGCTTTCACTTCTTCATTATTCGAAAATCTTTGATTACCCAACCATTTTTTGAGGTTTGGAAAAAGAAAATAGTCTGAGGGTGCCATATCTGGAGAGTAAGGTGCGTGGGGTAGTAGTTCGAACTTCAACTCGTTGATTTTGGCAATTGCGACAACGGACGTGTGACAGGGAGCATTGTCATGATGGAACATGCCAAATGCGGTCGTTTTTTTTTATTTCTTCGCTCAAACGTTGCAATAAGTTCGCGTAATATTGACTGTTGATTGTTTTTCCTGGCGGAAGATAATCAATAAAGATAATGCCCTTTGCATCCCAAAAAATTTACGCCATGACTTTGCCTGCAGATGGAACAGTCTTTGCCTTCTTCGGAGCTGATTCTCCTTTCCCAGTCCACTGTTTTGATTGTTCCTTGGTCTCAGGCGTATAGTGGTGGACCCAAGTTTCATCCATTGTGACGAATCGGCACAAAAATTCGGTTTTATTTCTGCGAAACATCGATAAACACTGATTTGAAACATTTTCACGGCGCTGTTTTTGCTCTGCCGTTAGCAAACGCGGCACCCATCTCGCGCATAGCTTTTTCATTTCCAAATTTTCGGCCAAAATGCAATGTACCGGACTTTTTGAAATGCTTACCATGTCTGCTATCTCACGTACTTTAAATCGGCGGTCATCAAGTACTATTTTGTGGACTTTTTGGATCATGTCCGGCGTTGCGACTTCACTTGGGCGACCACTGCGATGTTCATCTTCGCAACTCTTTCGACCTTGTTTAAATTCAGCCACCCAATATTTTATAGTCGCAAATGATGGAGCAGACGCTCCTAAAGTACCATCTAGCTCGGTTTTGATATTGGTTGGATTTAACCCTTTCAAATGAAAATATTGTATCACGTAACGATGGCCAATTTTTTTCATTTTTATGAATACGCTAAACACGTTCACTGAGAATCGCTACTGTTCAAATATTAAACGACCGAACCCGCTCAAACTTGTCATGTACACTTGCTAAGATGCGTGTTGTCGAACGCGCTCTGTGTTTTCAACCTAGTAGCGCCATCTATCCGTAGGCTAGGTACTTCTGGGACGGCCCTCGTAATCTCTAATACATGTTGGTTTTTCTTTTTCAGTTCAATTTTGGACTTTACCGTAACCATAGTATTCGTGTGTTTTGTTGTCAACATCAAAACTTCACGTTTATCACACCACTTCAGTATCACCATTCCAGAATCACTTTCCTTGGCATTTAATTTTTTTTGTACTATGTCTTTTGGGATTTCCTTGCGATTTTTTCTCAAGGTGCCGACCAGATGAGTTTGTCTCTCTAGTAATTTGACCACAAGTTCGATACTGGTATAATAGTTATCAACAAATATTGTTCGACCACTATCCAATATATTTTTGCAAAGCCCCATAACAATCGACGTTGGTACGCTGTCAGAAGTATTATTTTTTTCTGTTCCACAATATATTTGGAAATCATACGTGTAACCTTGTTCAAGACAAAGTTTGAAAACTTTTACCCCGAACTTGTGTCTTTTGTTTTTTATATATTGTCGGAAGCTAAGACGTCCTCGAAAGGGCACGAGGGTTTCGTCTACGCAAACATTACGTGAAGGGGTTACTGCGTTTTGAAATTTTGATTTATATGATTTAGAAGGGGTTTGATTTTGTAAAGTCTGTGTGAAGTATCTGTTCCTTTATTGTCAGAGAAATGCCAGTGGTTCAAAAGGAGCTCAAATCGATTTCTAGACATTAGTGATTTTACTTCGTTTGAATATAAGATATTCTTAGACCAATAGGATGTCACACTCCGCATCTGAACTAAGCCCATCTAAATCTGTATCCCCAAGAATATTTTCAATTGTCAGTAGTAGTATCCTTCCAATATCGAATCCGAGCTTGACGTAAATTGGTTCCTTCTGCTTTTTGCGAAGCGTATTTGTTGGTTTCTTGTACCATAAGATTCATGATATCGTCATCCACAAACAGCAAAAAAAAATCAAGAGGCTGCTTATCATGCATACCTGAGATATTCTCATTTAACTCTTGCTCGAAAATAGGGAAATGTTTCAAACTGTCCCCTATTACCTCATTCCAGTTCAACAATGTAGAAGCACTAGGTATTTCATCAGCTGTATCACTATCCCACTCAAAGCTTCTAATAACAATTTCAATTGTTTCATCTATTACATTCGTAGGACTGCTAACAGGATTATTTTCCATGTCGTCAGCACACTTTTCTTGATGAACGCATTTGCTTTGTACTTCAAATGATGTGCCAGGTTGATCTCTGTTATGAGAGTTATGAGAAACGTTGAGTACCTTTTTTTCTTCTTTTTTTGAACAGGAGATGAATAATTAGATGATTCGGAATAATCACTACTTTCGATATAACTTTCCGAAGAATACTCAAACACCTCTTCATCTGAATCTGACAACATATCAATTAGTTCTTGTAGTTTTCTTTGATTCTTTTCATAATCACCCATTTTTCTCTATTTCAGTTACTACACGATAACAAGTCAATGCGAACTGAACAAATACACTGATTAGACTGAACTGTGTGACTGCAATATGCAGGTTTATTCTTGCAAATTTGCGAGGCATGTGTGCATCGCATGGCCTCAACTTGACAATTTTATTTCTTAGGCCGCGCGATGCACACTTGCCTCGCATTTCAAAATCATATTTAGAAAAAAAAATGGTATATTTAAGAAATGAGTGGTTTTTTACTGCATTTTTAAGCATTTTAAACAACAACCAAAAATTGGCCTGGAGGAAAGCAAAAAATTTTATCATTATGGCGATCAACGTGTTAAGTACCACGTTGTTTGCAACTTGTTGTTCCACATATTGTTCGCCTAGGTTTATAACTATGTTGTGCAAGACAGCTGAAGCTGCGATTATTCGGGTAATTGTTTGAGTTTTGTACTGTAAGGCATGTGTTAAACAACGAAATCTGCTTTCCATAAGCCAAATGTTCTTTTAACAACATTTCTCTCTGCTCTTTATCTGTGCTGAGGTCTAGTTGTCGGATTCAGAAGAGGTGTGTACACTTACGTAATTTGTGCATATGCACTATGCCCTAGTAAAATCCCCAGTAAATCACCACTTTGTAGGCGCATACACACGGAACTGCTATTAAAAATTCTGCTGTCGTGTGCTGAACCAAGCCAACGAATCACGATGTCAAGGATTTCACATCGAGGTCCAGCAACCACTTGCACATTTAATGACATCCAGCCTTTGCGGTTTCTGTATACTTCTTAATTTTGCTCACCGGAGCTTTTTATTGGAATGCGAGTTTCATCGACACAACCAAGGACTCCAGGAAAACCTGATATTTAAAAAAAGCTTGCGTTACTGTTTGGAAAGTTAATTTGTTGTATCAGATATCTCGATAATTCGACACTCACTTCATAAATGATTCGAGACATCGATGACTGACTCACCGTCAAAAGATCACCATAGACCCTCTAAAATCATGGAATTAATGAAATTACATATTCAACAATTATTTGACTTACTTGATACTGGAACTCCACATAACGAATAAATTCTCCAAAATCGTTATCTATAATGATGTGTATATTGAAATATAACGTAAATACTAAACTATAATAAAAAATATGAATGTAAGGACACCTCCACTAAACTATAATAATTTTGGAACAATTACATTATTACAGAAAATATTAATGCTATAAACTAGCTCCATATAATTTTACATACTGCAATAAGACAAAAAGTACGAATAACTAATTTTTAAAATTTCTACTAACAGTTTTTAAAAAATTCAGAGAGATTTCAAAAAACCTCCAGAGGCTTGGTTGTGGAATTTTTATTAGAAATTATTTTATTGAAATAATAAATCAATTAAACCGTTTTTGAAGCATCGTTTCCCAAACGATAAAAATTGTCAATTAAAATCTAAATTAGCCTTAGCCAAAGTAAATGAATAAAAGTGGATCCTTCACCAACTAGTAACCTTGGATACCAGCAACTTTCTAAGAAGGTGTCAAACAAATTATTTTGATTTGAAAATTTGGATACGGTTGAATGTTATTAGGGAAAGTTAAAAAAATGAATAAAATATTTAAAAAGTCGTGCATGTAAAACGTGATAAGTAAAAGTTTATACTTCAAACTATGCTTCAATAGTTGAGCAAGTGTTGGCACCTCAAATCATCGTTTAGGTGGGTGTCATTTTGTACACACCCAATAGCTGCCAATCAATTAATACTTTATGTTAAGTACATTTTGCTTGATATTTAAGGTTTTTCGTATTCTCTATCTTTTTGGCAATTTTTTCCAAATAATTTTGCCATTTAGTTATGTTATCTTCACGTTAGGTAGTGTACTTTAACAATTCAATAATATTATTAAGTTCACTGTATCAGATTAGTGTGCATATGTTACATAATCTTATCAATTACTAAATTAATTGATAAACACATGAGATTGTCCAAAATAACAACGTAAACAAAATATGATGACAGTAGGAAATCATACTTAATACCTACCAATTAATACTTTTACTCTCAATTCGAAAAAAATAGAAAACATCCGAAAAACAAAATAGGTAAATTGAATAGGAAATGGATAAATCTGAAAATAGTTGGTGATGAATATCCAATCAAAAAATCAAGTGCCACCACAAATATATGAAAATAATTTGTTTTAAAAATACTTCACTTCAATGTTTTGCTTGTAGTTAAGTTATACACTTCATGTGTCAGAAATAAACTATTATATTTAGGTAACAACCAAATCTCTGCCTTCAAATGAATTAATTAATCAGTACTTACTTTTAACATTTTTTAAATTTGTGGGTTACACGTCCAGAAAATATTATTTTCAGGGCTATTGATTATAGTAACGATGGGTTAAAATATAAACGGATCGTGGCAACTCAAGAATCAATTTTCTTCGTTATCAGAAAAATTTTAATTGGTTCAAGCCTGCCCTCGTTCAAATCTCTTGGACTTCCTGTACAAAATAATCTCTTGAGTATTAAATTAAATAAAGTGATTAAAGAAGTAACACATTTATAAAAAAATGCCACTAATTTATCATCAAAAACCATGTCAAATGTTTACCGTAAGAGGTCTTTACTTGGATACTGATGTGTTGGACAACTACAGCCATAAAATAGCCATTTGCTCACCCGGCCTCTTGGTATTGTTGAATAACTTGTCAATTTATCAAATGTTCTGTCACCAAATACCAAAATTTTAAGTATAAATTTAGACTTTTTTATATTTAGAATTTTGGTAACAAAAATAATAGTATGTATCGAATGTCTAGAGACACTGTTGTTTATTTACGAATAATGGATATGGTGTATGTTCCTTCTAGGTGGAATATAATTAAAGAACTAACGGCTATTGTTTTGTATAAAACTGCCCACGTTTCGCCCTATCATGCGAGAGCTTTATCAGGGCTTAAATTTTTATTCCAATTAGAAAACAGTACAGGGTGAGCCATTTTCGACACTTTTAAAGGGAAACTCCTTCATCCAATTGAGATAGGCAAAAACTGATGTCGGTGTCTACAGCTTTTTTTAATGAAAAACACAATGACGAAAACCGCATGGCGATATTCATTGTAGTGTCGGAGATACAGGGTGATTTTCGAATATCTGCATTTTAGAAAAATGTCTGTAAATTGTTTCCTGTTGGAAATTTTAAATTTCTGCAAAAACATTGCTTCAGCACTTTTTTACGTAGACTTCAATGCCGTTTTCAAAATGAGTATACGGGGTCACGTCAAAAAGTAATCGTACCAAACTTACTTTTTTTTTAATAGAACGCCCTGTATATTTTTATCTATGTTATTTCTCTCATAAATACCCATTTCAAAAATATAACACACTTTATGCTTTACTTTATTTTTTAAGCATCTTAAATTTTTGCGTGCGATTTTAAAAGGCGCATTCTGAATATGTCGTCCTTGAACGGCGTAGGCATAGCTTTGTCATTCAGTTTAATGAGCCATGCAATGGAGATAACCACATATCGTTATCTATTATAGTTTTAAAGATACAGGGTGATCCAGTAAAATCTGGATTTTTGAAAAATGTCTGTGGTTTTTGAAATGGGTATTTATGAGAGAAATAAAATAGATAAATATATACAGGGCGTTCTATTTAAAAAAAGTAAGTTTGATACGATTACTTTTTGACGTGACCCCGTATACTCATTTTGAAAACGGCATTGGAGTCTACGTAAAAAAGTGCTGAAGCAATGTTTTTGGAAACAATTTACAGACATTTTTCTAAAATGCAGATATTCGAAAATCACCCTGTATCTCCGACACTACAATGGATATCGCCATGCGGTTTTCGCAATTGTGGTTCTTATTAAAAATAAGCCTCAGACACTGACATCAGTTTTTGCCTATGTCAATTGGATGAAGGGGTTTCTCTTTAAAAGTGGCCCACCCTGTACATAGGTAACAGTATATTGTAGACAAAGCAACACACTAGACACTGTGTCCAAGATAAGGATTCTCACTATGGGGATCTCGGAAATGATAATAGAAATACGAAACATCCGATTGAAAGACTGACTATGCCATGTTAAAGTCCGTAATAAGTTGTCACGACGAAGTGTTTGTATTTTTCGTCTAGCATTTATAATAACCCTAGAAAAAAACAAAATAGAAATTTCAAAAATTCATTTTTTTTCAAATATCTCAAAAACAAAAAATACACCATCCATTTTTTTATGTCATTTTATTGGTCACCTACTTACACAACTTTGTTTTCATTTAACAGTAGTTGTATCTCTTATCATTTCCGAGATCCCCATAGTGAGAATCCTTACCTTGGACTCAGTGTATGGTAACACTAACAATTACAGTGATTGTAGGCGTAAAACTACATTATTCAACAATTTTAATACTGTCCAAAAACATTTTTTCTTAATTTTATTATTCTGAAATTACAGTCTGAGATCTTCATCATTATTTTTTTTTAACTTTGTTGTAGAACATCGTACCAAATAATTTAACATTAGTCAAAAAAACGAAGAGAAAATGGGATTAAGACTAGATTCAGCAATGAGATCACTACTACAATTTCTCAAGTACTGAAAATTGGGAGAAGTCATAAATGTAAGAATAGAATTTTTTTGTGAAGGACTGGCGGATGAGGTAATCAGTCTTAGTTGACAGTTAAATCGTTCACATATTTAAATATGATCAGTTCACAAATCAATGTATTACATGTTAGCCATAATTTACAATCAATTTTTGTGTGTAAAAAAATAATATAAAAGCAATAATAAATAAAAACGACATACCATAATGGTCATAATATTGTAGCAATCACGAAAGCTCGCGTATGACTCATGTCTTAAAAGCGTTGTTTTGAAAGTATGGACAGACAGACATTATTATTTTCAGTCTCTTTTCTAGTGCATAATTCTCAAAAGTGTGATAGACAACTAAATCTTATAAGTTAATTATTGTCGCTTTTTTAGACTAATCATACTCTTGCTTTCGTGATTACTACTCTAAAAGAAATGAAAATTAAATACTTATTAGCCCCATATTAAAATAACTTATCGATCACATTAATAATAAATACTATTTCACAATAATTCTGAAACTACACATGCTCGTCAAAAATTCGAGTCATTTCTAAAATTAACCAAGGCGCCACGTAAAACCAATGACCGCTTGAAAATCTAGAATTGTAATTTACTCCCAATTTAATAATTTAATACATTCGTTTGTATTGATAGGAAGTAACGTTGCCCTGGACAAATTTCGGTAAGCCCCTCCCACACGATTCGAAATTATTAAAACCTTCCCGGACGTTTTAGAAACGTAACACGGAAATGCTATTTGAAGAAATAACCGCAAAGTAAAAATAGCTACTGTCTGGAACAGGTAATGTGACAGATTTAACCTGACTCTGTCACAGTTACAATGACCTAATCGCTTTCAATATTATTTGTTATAGTTTGTGACATTCGTTTATGATTAATTTGATTGACGTTATAAGTTTCTATACATAACAGGAAATGGAAACCCAAATTATGTTTAATCAACGTACACTGAAAATACTATATCAATATATCAATATTTTTATTGATTTAATAATAATTTTCATACGAAAAGTAAAATCGGAAATAATTGAAGAATCAAGTTGACGTTTTGTTTTGTAATTGATCTGATTGAAAAACAAATTCAGCTGAACAAAACATAAGTATTGTATCTAATTAAATTAGGCCATAATATACTTACTCTCCTCGTTTGGAGTGAAGCAAACATTGTGGTTTTATAAGGATTAATTTCAATTTACAGTTTTAAACTTTTCCAATATGTTCAGCTTAAATCCTGATGTTTATCTAAAAATTGATTTTGAAATTCATTTTAAAATAATCTATTTTAGGCTGAACTTTTTTAGAAAATGTTGTTCTAAAAACTTAATCGAAAAATTATTGTAGTTCACTAGGTTCAAAAAATATTTTTTGTATCTTACACGACTGTAGTAGACCATTTTCATGGCTCAATGTCAAGGCGCGAAAATTCATGCTTTCTCGGCTAGGCGCGAAATGGCGTAAATGAATATAAATAATAAATGAAGTCCGCAAATGTAGCAGAGGGTTATGTTGATGACTTCATCCCAAATAAAGTTTCCGTTACACGTAAAATTCTAAATACTGAAAATGAAACAAGAGATGAACCTTTTGCAACAATAGCTTTGCCATTACCTGAAAAAGAAATTCATCTGTAACAACAATTTCAGAAGAAATTCAGCTATCAAATTTATTCAAACAGGGTATTGCATTTCCCAATTGCATCTTAATCAATCCTGTTTTCAATATGAACATTTCTAATAATTAAACCAAAAGTTGTATGTGTTAAATAAATTTTTTTCTGTTCTGTTTTTTTGTGTTGTAGGATAAAATATATCGTGTGAACCATGGCGAGAAAGTTATTATTTATTATTGACTACTACTCGCTGCTTTGGAAATGACGTTTACGTAGCACTACAGCTAATCAGTTCTCGAAAACTACAAAAACACTGGACTTTGAAAACATTTATATAATAACATCGTAACACCATTTTAATTTTTAGTTATTAGAAACTTTAATTTCTACACTTTTTATATAGTTACCAACTACAAAAATTAAATCCCCAATGCCTTTCATTGAATTAATAAATAATAACTGTCTTTATATCTAAATTTGATGCCTAGCCTGCTAAAAGTTTACTGTTTTTATCGTCTGTTGGTATTATAGAATAACTCCTAAATATTTATAAATTTTTAAATATTTTCTGATTTTATTTTTACTTTTAATTCCTTTCAGGGTACCTAGTTTCATAAAAGTTGTTATAACTCAGATTTTTGCATATGATACGAATTTATTTTATAAATTTATAAGAACGTATGAACATAAAATTTGAAGAAACGCACCTGTAATTATAAAACTCAGATAAAATTATTCACGCCAATTAAGCACATGTTTAAAGAATATTTCTTGGCCTTCAATTTTTTTATTTTACGTGAACTTGTATTCCTACAGCTGTTACTTATTTGAAAAACTTCTCAGATACTCATTGCTTTTTTAGCAATCACGATGCTAGCACCCAATTAAAGAAAGGGGAAATTTCTTATAAAAGTAACCATGTTACAAGTATTAAAAGTATGGAGTGCTCTTGTCTCGCTGGTCGAGGTGTTTGCCATCATATGGCTGCATTTGCGTTATATTGTCATTATAACCTAAGCGCCACAAGTGTACCATGTACTTGGAGTGTAAAGAGCAACATCCAAACAGATTTACTAGAAATAAAGGAGATGTTTCCTTCAAAACCCTATTCAGCAAGTAATCGTAAATTCAAAACTGAGGAGGTGGATAAGTTTAAGCAAAACTTGTTAATGTCCAATCCTGTAGGGTTTTCTTGGTTGCTGTCAGCAGAAACAACAAGCAATTTTTTGAATTTGCTCCCCCAAATTGATGAATTGTTATTTTCAAGTCAGTACAATGAAGCTACTGACAAACTTTTGTATTTTGAAGTGTCGATTAACGGAGGAGCAAATCAAGTTTATCGAAAGAGATACACGAGGTCAAAGCAGCAATGAAAATTGGCTAGTGAGCCGAAAATATTCATTAACAGCCAGTAAATTTGGTCCTGTTTTGAAAGCTATGAAGAACTTCAGCACTAACACTCACAGATTCTTTGTACATTGTATATTATGAAGATGAAAATTTATGTCTAAATACGAACCATGATTATTACGATAAAATCCGGAGCTCTATTTATCTAAGAAGCAGCAGTGTTATCTAATTATTTGGATCCCAACTGACATAAAAATTCTGTTAATAGAAAAAGATGATGATTGTGCAATTAATGTACAACTTTTAAAAGATTTTTATACTAATTTTTTTATATTAATTGTACATGTATCTTGTATATCAATAAAATTGGAAAAATAATATAAGTTTTTATTAAATTCTCAGATTATAAATAAAGCATTATTTCTATTACCATAAAAGTAGTTAATCTGCATCTACATAATAAGCTTCGACTTCTTCTATTAGAGGATATTGGAGATTCGTTAATGCTGCCACAGCTTTAACAATCACATCAGCATATTGTTGGAGACTGTGTGGGATGGTACTTAAAATTTTTTAACATTTCACGCGTCTTATGGCTCGTTCTACATGAATTCTGGCACGAGCAATAGTTTTTGTTTATTCAATTTGGTGAAGTGTGAATTGTGGACTTTGTAGAAGCGGTGGTATATTAAGAGAAACGCCTGCAGGTAAAATATCTCTGATAAGAAAACCTTTATCTGCAATGATAAGGTCTTCTGCTGAAAGTTGATTAAATAATCCACAATCTTGTACATTTTTTTTATCCGAGACCGAACCTCCATAAAACTTGCTTACGTATGTAATAACACCGTTAGGTGCAACACCAACTAGTACTTTCATAGTATTCCTGTATTTATAACTACTGTAAGTTGTCCTCTGTGTATTCATGGATTTTTGTGACACTATCATAAATATTTCGGTACAGTCGATAATAACTCTACAGTTCGTGAAAGTACAAAAGCATGGTGTAGGACAAGACTTGTTTTGGTTTGTCGGAGGCACTTTATTCATGGACTGGTTAAACAAAATTTCTTTTAGTAAGTGATCTAGGTGATTATAATGTTGTACACCGTAGCTCTTGAAATGTCATCAAAAGTTGGTCAGTTCGGTTAACTAAATTGACTTGTGATTGAAATTTATAATTTATCTTAATATTGTCAAATATTTTGGCATCTGGTATGCCAGTATACAATAATACCAACTTATTATCCATCTTAATAAGATCATAGCTAAATTTTTCTCCACCCCGTAATGTTTTGATTTTTTCCTCGTCCAACTCTAGTCGCAAAAAATAATTTTCAGCTTCTAGAGCCACGGGAGAAATCTGTGGAACAGATACACTGACCGGCTTAACTGTGGCCTCCATCGGTAGTTGACAAGGTGTATATGCGTTTCTATATTGTTTGATTTGTTTGTACTACAACAAATTATGAATATTATTTCGCATTTTAATAGAAATTACTCAAATTACATTGTAATGGTAGATCCAATTGCTTCATTTAAGTTTGTAGAGCTTTGTTTAGGCATAGGCACTTCCTCATTTGTAGTACAACAAAGATTTTTGTTTAAAAATAAAACTGCTAATAAATGTCACATTTGTTACTTCACAGCGACTTCTTCATTCAGTGTATCAACATTGAGTCGGGAAACATTAATGGAAGCAGATTTTCTTACTCTGCGTTTCTTCTTTTCTAGTGTAAGGTAATGAACTTAAAATTTTTTTTGTTTATTAAAAATCATTAGTTCAGGTAAGTTTTCTTTTCTTCCATCTCGGAAATGACAACTGCAAACACATGCAAATTTCCCAGGAGTTTCAGTGCGTCTGAAAATTTCCCAATTTAAGCTGTTGCCGCTACTTAAACCAGGTATACCTTAACAAAGCCACTTCTTACGAAGCTTGGGATCTTTTGAAATACGTTAAAATCGACAGGTTTATCGTCTGTTATAATGATGGCATTCATACGCTCAACATAAAACCATTTTTTTACTTTTTCGTGTTAGTCAAAATTTGGATCAGAATACGAAATTTACCCGATATTTATTTTTTTAAGGTAAACTGTTAAACTTTTAAAGTAATTATAATTGGGATAGTTTTATAAATGTGGTATTATTATATATCACTGGAAAGTTAAAAGTTTATGCAATACAGTCCAATAAAGATACCGTAACTAACAAACTAAGAATGTATTCAATATTCTTCGAAAAATTATAACGTGCATATATAAACAGCAGAAACAAAAGTTTATTGTGCCACATACAATTTGACATTTAAAAAAATGACCCTTATGACGTCACAGAAACGACGCGTATTATGGGATAAACATTTAAGGTAGTCTACAATTAATAGGTTTCGAAAGTTTTCCAGAGCCTTCTGGTGCTGTTATCGGCGTCTCGATATTTTAAAAATTTTTTAAATTAGTAAGTATCTTTCCCTTTCTGTACTTTTTGCCAGTCTTTGCATCTCTAATTCCAACTGGAGACTTTTATGGCTACCTTCTTGGCGCAGCGGATTATACCCAAAAACGTATCAGATCTTCGGCATTAAATATGACATCTGCATGCCAAGTTTTATTAAAATCGAACCAGCGGGTTTTTAGATATTCATTTACTATATACTAGATGTCGCATCACTTATTAGTCGTATACGATGTGCGCACCAGTGGATAATATAGTCGACAGCGCGCATTTGTACTATAGTGAACTTACACTCGAGTTCTCTCACTCCTGAAGAGTCCCAAAAGGACGAAATACCTGTCGAGTAATTCTCGGTGTTTCTTTGCTATTGACCATATCTTGCGAACTTACATCAGTCCATTCCAGATTGTTATTTGTGCTAACACTTAGTTGGCTATAATAATCGAAGAATCGACTTATGTAACTGCTTAGACATCTGTCGACAAAGTTGTTTTAATCCCAAAATTTAAGTTAACGCACGACTGAAATACTGGCCGTTAGTGTGAGTATTTTCTTAACCATATAGTTGCAACGAATGTAATAGTTTTCTGATTACCAAATAAATAAAGAAAACGGGAGGATGTTGACAAACTGCTCTATATACATTAGTTATTTGTATCACTAGGCCAGAACTGACCTTTTGCGAGCACTCGCAAAACTGTTTCTGGCCTAGTGATACACACGATTTTTTGGGCCGACAAATGGTGAAATTTGCTGAAACTTAAATTTTCAAATATTTCTATATGCCAAAACATTTTCAGTTGGTAATGCCATTTGGCAGCTGTCAACACTGTGTCATTGATGTTTTTTTCAATGTTTGCGTTTAAAAGGCCTATAAAATCCTTCAATATAAGATATAAAAGAGTACTGCAACGTATTATTTACGTATACCAGCATGAGGATTATACTGATTTCAGTGTCATGAGTATAATGTAATATTGCCAACATTTAGTAACTTTTTTCCTGGCCGAGGCCAAGAAAAGAGGTGTTTCTGGCCGCTTTTGAGTGATGCAAAATCAGTAATTATGGACGGAGGACCAAAACATTACATGTTATTGTCCTTTTTGGAAAATCCAGTATGACACCTGAATTTTGTGTACACTACAAAAGCTGTGACAGAGACACTATTTACACTATTCGGATTTGAGAAACAACAAAAAGCAACTAAGGATAGCAATAAATTGGAAGTTCCGAACAAAGAACTGTTTTTTTTCTGTTTTATCATACAAGACTAAAATTCTTGCAATTTATAGAGTTTTAACTTAAAATATGTATGTATATTTGTGTATAATTTACCTAAGCATGTCTGAAAATAGACCTCGCTTTTTTGTGCATTTTTAAAATTAATATCAATGATATTTCTCCTTAAACTAAATATCAACAGATTTAGCATAATTATTTTGGAAAAAATAGAAATATAATAAAAATAACCACTTGTCTCAAAACAAATACTTTTTATCTTAAATTTCAGTAAACAAAATTATCTTAACTCGTGTTTAAGTCACACTGTAGGTTGCATTTCTCACTTTTAATTTAATTGCAAGAGAAATTAAAAAAAAACACGAATACTATTAAAAATTATTGAATTTAATAACAATCCTTTATCTTAAACGAAATTTCTATTTTCATAAACATCCAATTTTCAAGCAAGATCCTGAAAACTACGAATAAGGGATTTTCGTCGCAAATCCTCTGCGTCTAAGCGATTATTGGAAAGATTTTACCTAATAGCTTTTTCCAAACAATATTTTCTTTAGTTTTATCTGGAGTAGAAAATTGAATTTTACAAAAACCATTTAGGTAAACCTAATATGCACCTAAAAGTGTAAATATCATGAGTTTTATATTCATTTTTTTTTATAAAAATTTTTACAATGTTAATCCGATGGTTAATCTTTGTGATGCTAACGCAGCTGGGATTAAATCCGATGAAAGATATAATTTTCTTAAACATTAAACTGTTTCATAGTTATTCCCAATTATACTTTGGTATGGTTTCTTATTCTGGAAGCAATTGTGCGAAATGTTTGTTTTGCGAGGGATCTCCTATGACTAACCGTCTTCATTCTGAAATTTGATAGCAACTATCTTATAACCCTAACACTGATCTTAATTGAAGTATATATTTTTTCGTTTTAGATTGGAAAAGTCCTGGTGAAATGAAAAACTTCGATAAGATACTGTGAACAACAAGGTAAGAATTTCATGTTTTAATTATGCACAATCTTAAACAAGAAACAAGATAAATTTAAATGTAAATCATTTGTAGAGAACCGTCTACTTGCTTTAAACTAAACTTTATAAGAAGTTTAATTTCATTCCATACTTTACTAAATTAATGTAAAATTCAATTATTCCATCTTGAACCCAAAACTTTGCGAATCTTTGAAACCGAGTGATATGAAAAAGTGTTTGTTCATAATATCAGTCTAATTAATCTTCAAACTTTTTTGTTTCCTTTAATTAGTTTCTTCAAGCGGTTAATTTGAATTTTTATACAGGGTGGACCACGCTCAACGGGACGGAGCTTACTGGGAAAACGAAAAATGATTGTAGTGATTTGAAAGGAAATTGTTTAACCCTTTTATTGCAGTAGTAAAATACAGGGTGTTCCATTTAGAATAACGTAGTAATTGTATAAAATATTGTATTGTCATGAACTCTAAATTAACAACACCCTGTAAATAAACTTTAGATTACAATAATTTGTATCGATGCCCCCTAATTGGGAATTATTCAAAAATGCGTTAGCTAATTTTTTGGCGATTAAGTGTAATGAATGTATTTAAACCATACTAATTTCGCAAACAAAGAATGGGTACAGGCAAGCCTTAATAAAGTGACATTATTTTGTTCAGTATACTTCAAAAATAAAATAAAATGCAGGGTATTCCATTTTAAAAACATAACTTTTATATAGCACGCTTTTTTGGAACCCGCTCTATATGTCTGACTAATTTAGAAAAGTAGCCGTCACTAACCTACGTACTCATGCCAAATAACTTTTTTATGTCATTTTTCGTTTTCCCAGTAAGCTCCGTCCCGTTGAGCGTGGCCCACCCTGTATATTTTCATTAGTGACTAAAATAGGAATGATAGAAAATCATAATTGCATTATTTGCAGTGAGTTTCTGGTCGACCGTACCGTATCGTTCCAGTTCCAGTTTAAACTAACATTTAGTAACAGGTACTTTTAAAAGTAATTTTATTTTATCTCTTAAAATGAAAATGGGTTGTATAATGACTTAGAAATCGAACATTTTTTAGAACACTTTTTTTTTGTTTTTGTCGACGTTTTAAAAAAAAACGCATGAGTTTTTTATTTCCCTCGAAGAGCGAAAGAACAGATACTCTTATTATCCTTCCTGTCAAGGTGCTGCTCTAGCATTAGGGAGCTACTTTATTTAGAAAGGGAGCACGTGTATATGCGCATGTACAGTTAAGAAAACAAAATTTCGGACACTGTGATACTACAAGTAAAATGATTATAGCTACTTTAAAGATTGTTAATTTAATAGAAATTTTTGTTTAAATTAGTTAGAATAAGATTGAAACTCGATGTAGAGAAATTGGCGAAAAATCTAAAAATTAAAAAATATCTAGGTACAGGTATATTTCCTCCTTAGGTTTTAGCTTTCTGTTATTGCTTCACCTTCTTTTAGGAGGGGCAATCAAACACAAAACTAACTTGTGATTTTGGCTAAGTTTCGTGCTCTAAGTGACCACTTGCTCAGGCCAATTTTATTTATATTTTGTGATTCAAACCAAGATATTTTTATTTCCATACAGAATTTTAGCATTAATTTATTTAATAATATTGCGTTTTTGTTTAGTTTTTAATATTTTTAATTATAATTCGCTTAAAATTTGTATTCCGTATACGTACATTAAAAATGACAAGATAAGACAAGATGTTATTGTCATTTTTATGTAACGTTTACGAAAATACAAATTTTAAGCCAATTATAATTAAAAACAATAAAACTAAACAAAAACACAATATTATTAAATAAATATAAGTGAAATTGGTCTGAGGAAGTGTTCACTTGGAGCACGAAACGTAGCCAAATTTTGAGATGCAGCATAAATCTTTCAGGAAATAAGAGGTAATGATACGTACTTAGTGTGTGCAAAATCCTGCAATTGTCGCGCATTTAGTTCATGCAAAATTGCGATTTAAAATTTTTATAGCAATATATTCACTCGAGGTTGAATGCTGGTGTGGTTGCCCGATTGTCAGAAATAAAAAAAAAATGTGAAGTTGAAATAGAAAGGAACAAAATGTATATTTTCATTTTTTGATAAAATAATATTTAACACGCAAAACATGCATGCAAAGATGACTGAAAATTATCGAGTCTGAGAAAACGGCGGAGTAGTGGGGATACCCGTCCGCTAGCGCCGTTTGAGCGGACTGCGATTTATATAAGCGTGCTGAGGACGGGTACTCCCACTACTCCTCCGTTTTCTCGCACTTGGTCATTTTAAGTCATCTTTGCATGCATTTTTTGAGTGTTAAATATCATTTTATCGAAAAATGAGAATATACATTTTGTTCCGTTCTATTTCAATTTCAATCGTTTTTTTATTTGTGACAATTGGACGACCACACGAGCATTCAGCCTCGATTGATATATTGCTATAAAAAAATTAAATCGCAATTTTACATAAACTAACTGCCCGACAATTGCAGCGTTTTGCACACTGAGAAAAATATTTTATACGTAAGTTTGTAAACCAGCGTTTTATCCGTATTTTGTATGGCATATACGAAATAAAGACGTAATCTATAAAATATAGCACAAACGTACAAACACTACTTAGTTCATCTATATGGTACATCTCTTTGCCAAAGTACATTTTATTTTATACTTGTCTAGATAACACTTCCGTTTGCTGGACATAGTATATTTTGGTTTATAGAAAAACTACATTATCTAGACCTAGACAAAGTAAACTAATTGACGTCACATTATTTATACGTATACTCTAGACAAAATGATCTGAACTAAAACGTATACGGTTGTCAATGTTGTCATGAATATTACGCTTTACTTTAAAGTGCATGACACATTTAGTACTGTTAAATGAGAGATTGTAACGTTTTAGTATTATCAACCCCAAACCCTAATACTAGAGTAAAGTAAATGGTCATAACAAAATGCATATTTTATTCTTTATCGGTTTATTACATATCTATCTGCATGTATTGAATGTCCAATTACACATCACTGGGTCACCCTGTATAATAAAATATAAATCCTTCTTCCCTCATGATGCATCAGTTAACAGCAAAAAATGGTATAGGTAAGCAAGGAAAGCAGGAAACGTTGTTTGTGATCAATGCGTATTACTTCTACCTGACTTAAACGTAAATTATGATTATGATCAGGTAATCTCTTTTGAATCATGGCCCTCGCTTACCATGTTACCATTAATTTGGCCTATTTACTTCTTTTTGTATGAAATCCAAGTACGGATGTGGAAAATCTACTGAATTTACAGATAATTTTACATTGTTAAGATGATTGCTATAAATATTTGTACGTGTAATCAAGACATTACGTATAAAGTTGCGTCGTCTAGAAAATACGTATGATCCATGGTATGATAAAGTTCCATGTCTGCAAAACTGCAAATGCACCATTTTCATTCTCATTTGCGTTCAATCGTTATTCGTAAGATACCGTCGTGGGTTACAGAAGTGTTAATAGTGTAAGTAATAGATAGTGAGATAAAGTTTTTATTGCAAAATGGACGAAGAAACTATTTATTTATTAAATCATTGGGGCTATCACAACCTAGTGGAACTGTTTCAGGGTAAGTTTCTCTTTTTGTTTTCATTTTAATATACATATGATAGCGGTTTCACATTAAAGAAAATCTCACAGAGATTTTATCGAATAGTGCTTATTATTATTATTCTTAAAATTTAAGTTGTTTTAGCTAATAAAGTAGACGTACGATCGCTGCGTTTATTACAAGAAGACGACCTTCGTTTTTTGATACCAGAAATTGGCATAAGGGCGCAGTTTAGGCAGGACTTAAATATTTGGAAAAATTCCTTGGAAAATGCACACCAGTCCCCCGAGAAAAATAATCAGGTTGGTTTTTTTATTACATTATGTATTATGTACCTATTCAGCTAAATTATGCGCGGGACGCAATAACGCACACAGCGAATTTATCCATTATCACTGATCCAACATAAACATTCCCTCAAGAAAATCAGATGCTTACGTTGTAAAATTAATAATAACCCTGAAATAAAATCTGAAGAAATAATGTAGGTATACAAACAATTTTTATTTTAACTTTTCCAGATAGATGATGCCTATACAATCTTGAACATTTCCGAATCGAATTGTCACTACCCTGAGCTGACTCTACCTTTGGAAAGTACGACCATTCAGGAACCTTTACAAGAAGTGAACTGCATTGAAAACCAAATTTCAATAAACTTTGTAAGTAAATAGTATAATAACAATAGTAATCTTTTCTACAAACAACTATTAAAAAGTCAATTTTAACATATCACTTCAATTAAAAATACAATAGCAGCGTATTAAAAGTGTCAAAGTGATTTACTTTTAATGCTAGTCACAAAAGTGACAGTTTAGCACCAAAGAATTTGATTGCTACATTATTTTTTTGTTAAATAAGTTTTATACAATTATGAATCATATAATTATTCCAAAATTTTAAATTTAATAAAAACTATTTTTGACACTTTCAATATTTGAATTTCGCGAAAATTGCAATAAACGTTTTTATTCTAATTTTGATTGATTTGTACTGTTTGTACTTATAATAAATTAAGTCGTATACTTTGAAAACGTTTATAGTATTTTTCGGATGATTGATTTTTATAGTAAAACTATTAAAATTGCCATAACAAACTTCTCTGTTACATTTTAAATTGACTTTTGTTACATGCTTCAACATTTGGCAAAAAAATAATTCTTTGTAAAACTACATTCTTTACAATGTTGAAAAAAATATATGTTGCAGAATTGTGCAAAACATAGTAATCGAATTTTTAAAATCGTTTTTGAAAACTTTTACTAATTTTTATTATTTGTATGTGGCGCCAAAATCAATTTTAAAAATCCCTTAAGGTTTAGGGTATAATTTTTTTTCCTTTAACAGCATTTTATAAAAAAATTATACACGTAATTGAAGCTGAGCAAAAATTAAACGTATAAACTACGTTTTTCGTCATAACTCTAAAACACCCTAAATCTAAACTATATTGAAGTATTTGTATATATATATGCTCTATATATGTAAAGCAGTTCAATAATGATACATATCTTGGCAGGTGCAGAAGATACTTAATGAAAGTGTAGAGGGTAAGGCACTTTTGGCAAACAAACATCGTTTCCTAAGCGACAGTGAAAGACGAAGTTTGTCTCGCCTAGTGGTAAGGACCATCCTGGATAAGAACCCGCTTCAACGAATTGCCAGTATTGATTTTACAAAACTTGCATTGCAAATCATAGACATTTTTAATAAGGAATCCGCTGCAATATATTTTTCACCATCTGTTGCAAAATCTCGTTACCAAGATAAAAAAACCTCTCCGGCTCTTTGTATGAAGCTTATATAACTCGAAGGCGTAAATTACATGCTTTAGGTCAGATTGAGTTCCGTAGTAAATCCAGAAGCAGCAGAGCAAGCACATCAAGCACTACCACTAATTTTAATGAGCAGCTGTCCGAAGAAGGTACGTACATAATAGAAGTATAAACATCGTTTTGTAATACAATATTTAACGTTTGTGCAGTACTAAATGAAGCTGTTCTCGATTCTTTGGATTGGTTGCAAAATAGCGTCGAGCCGTGGGCTCTCGTCGAACTGAAATGGGAAGAAACCCGCATAGTAAGATTAGCAGACGTAGCCAAAGGAGAAGGAAAAGTTATAGATTATTTTAAAAAATTCCTGCGCTTAAACAACCTGAAGGGTATACATTGGTAAGTATAAGCTTGCAGGATTTTTTATTCCAATTGATATACTATTTTTAGCTCCTTAAAGATTTTTACATTTGTATCCCGAAAAAGAGTATTATCTACAGTCGAATGTAGTTTTAAAAGGACCGAAATAATAGAGCTAGCAAAAGCTAAAGAAAAACAAACTCGAGACAAAAATCTGAAGCACTCGATATTACAACTTCTTTCGTATATTGAATGTAAGTTTGTAATGAGTACTTACCTTACATTAAAAATTATGTACTCACTTTTTTAGGCAACAATGATGATTCGAAAAATGCGGTATCTTTATTATTAATACCATTATTAGTAAATATACCACCTGCAAAAGGAAGATTAACGATATAGTTTGGAAACCATCTCGAACAGAAATTAGGGATGGATTTGTGACACATTTAACATCAGAAGCCGATTTAAAAGCTACCATAGCAGAAAGAAAAACAAATTAGCTCGACTAAATAGAACTTTCCAGCCGTTGGTATTGTACGCGGGTGAGTCTCCGAGCAAACCAAGCAAGTGTTATGTAGTGATTGATGACACTGTTTATTCATTTGGATGTCTCGTCCAAGCTATTGATGTAGCATTTAAAATATTTCATGCTACTGAGCGAGATATCCAGAAGAATCAACAGACATTTGGTTGATTATTCAATCCGCATTTTATAATATCCAAACTAAATACGATAGATTCAATTCATCTAGTCTAAGTTTTCTCACTTCACTTAATGTAAATCTTTAAGGTGTGTTACAAAGTTATCTATTTTAACGTATCTATCGTTTTTGTGCGTTTAAAGTTTATTCAGAATTATTGTTATATTATAAGAATGTATCATTGCCATCATTGTGTGGAAATGTTTAAGACCTCGGGTTTATTAATACGACATCTACAATTGGAATGTAGACAAAGAGTTTTGAATGCTAGTTTTGATTATCGTTGTGGTGAGCAAAATTGTTTTAGACATTTTAGTAGTAGTGCCTCTTTTCGAAATCATTTGGCAAGATCTCATCCGACACCATCAGTTCTAACTAACACAAACCATTTAGAAAATACAATTTCCTGTATGATAAGCTCTAGCTCAGAACAAGTAGTAGTAGATGGTAGTGTTATAGATTCACTGTCCATTAAAAATGATACATTTGCGAAAGATTTTGCTTTATTTTTATCGGGTTTATACGCTGATCCATTATTACCACGTAAAACCGTTCAAATTATTGTTAACCAAATGAAAATCTTGCTTGAAAACTCCGTATCAAATATAAAAGCACAATTTAATGATGTAGTTGCGAAAGACGACCAAACCCAAGCACGTTGTGTCAATTCTGCTCTCGAGCAAGTTTTAGATAATTACCAGAAACAATTCAATCATTTTCGATCACATTTTAAACGCACTCAATATTATGAAAGACTTGGTTCATATGTAGCCCCAGTCGAAGTTGTGATTGGTGAGCGTTTAGAACGACGACGATCACGTTTTCGTAATACATATATTCCGATTCGCTCTACAATGCAAGTTGTGCCAATAGCTGAAGTACTTAAAAATTATTTTCAAGTTGAAAATGTATTATGTGAAACATTAAAATACATGAGTAACTTAGAACAATATACTGAACCGATTGTCAACATTATTCAAGGCACTGTTTGGAAAAAATTTTAGAAAAAATCAAGGAGATCACTTAAACCTTCCGATAATTTTGTATTTTGATGACTTCGAGGTGGGAAACCCATTAGGAAGCAGAGCTAGTATCCATAAACTTGGAGGTGTGTATATATCTTTACCATCTCTTCCTCCTTACCTTGTATCTCGTTTAGATAACATTCTTCTTTTGGGTTTATTTCATGCGTCTGATCGTGTAAGATTTGGAAATAATATAATATTTCAAAAGATCATCGAACAATTAAATACAATTCATTGTCATGGAATATCAGTTACAACAAATGTGTACACAGGTGTCATTAAATTTCACGTTGTAGCTATTACCGGTGACAATCTCGGATTAAATGCTATTTTAGGTTTCGTACAGAGTTTTGTTGCTCAACATTGTTGTCGAATTTGTAATGCAGATAAATCTCAATTAAAAACATGTATTTTCAAGATGATAACTTATTGAGAAATCCATCTAATTACAAAGAACAACTGCTCATTAATAATCATACTTTAACTGGTATTAAAGAAAAGTGCATTTGGTTCTCCATGGAGGGTTCTGACTTATTTCAAAATACTGCAGTAGATTGTTTTCATGATTTCTTAGAAGGTTGTGCACGTTATGTTATTCAATTTGTGGTTAAATATTTAATATTTCACTCCAAGTTAATTTCATATGATGTATTGAAAAGTAAATTACAATATTTCGATTATGGTCCAGATTCTTCCTCTAAACCATCAGATGCAATTCTTTTAGACGGTGAAAATGTGATTATAAAAACGTCTGCTTCCGAAATGTTAACATTAGTCAGATATTTAGGCTTAATTGTGGGATTCTATGTGCCAGAAGAGAATGAAGTTTGGCATCTTTATCTCAATTTGAGAAAAATTATGGATAGGCTATTAAATCATAGGATCTATAATGATTCTTCTGATCAATTAAAATATATGATTGCTACTTTGAACGAAGCTTATTGTAAATTATCTAAAACGTATTTAAAACCAAAATTTCACTTTCTAACACATTATCCGGATATGTTATTAAAATTTGGCCCACCAACTCAGATATGGACGATGAGGTTTGAAGCAAAACATAGAGTTTCTAAAATAGTTGCTCGTGTTACAGCTAATAAAATAAATATCTGTAAAACTATAGCAATAAAAATCAATTCATTTTAAATAATATCGTTCTTTTAAATAAATCTCCGTCATGGTTTAATGCTGGTAAAAAACACGGATTTCAGATCAAATTGCCAGTACTATAATAACGAATTTGTCGTTAAATAATTATTCCACTAACGATTTTTATACAGTACACTGGGTTAAAATTAAGGAATCAAGTTAACATCAGATTATATTGTTACTTTAGATCTTTGTATGGAAACGTTTTTACCATCTTTTGGTCAAATCAAGCAAATATTTGTCACAGAAGATAAGAATTTCTTCAAATGCATTGAATTAGAAACTATTCACTTTAATTTTCACTACCATGCTTTTAAGGTAAAGAAAAGTGATAGAATTATATGGATATGTAATTCCAATTTAATGACACTCACTCTAATACTCTTACCATCATGCCCGACCAAGAAATGTATATCACCTTAAGATGTCCTATTGATTAGCTCGAGGTATATTTTGTGTAGTATCTATACGGATATTTCGTTGGCATTGATACTTAATATCATTTTTTTATTTTTCAAATCGTTGTAGTTCATAAATAGACTAAATACATATTAGTTTTTGGCTTTGTGAACAAATAATATATTTGTAGCTTTTTTTTTATTATTTTTGAATAAGCACTATATTATTCAAATTTTATTTTTTAATACATGCTATTAGTTAATATATTACTAGTTTCCTTTATAAGCCTTTGTCCTTCTAAAATATCACTGTGTTGGTGTAGGTATTACATTCATAATTGCTAGATACTTTTATAGTTTTGCAAAAATGACTTAATATATTACTTCAGCCATATCTTCTTGCAGTTTTTTTGCAAGAAAGTGGTTTCGAAATCTACAAAGTTCAGAAAATAATTATGTAAGAAGACAGATATATTATACTTTTCCTGTACTCTGAAGATACGTACGGTAAAAAATCTACACAGTACTTACATAATGTAAGTATACTGTATCTAGAGTAGTTATACATACTATATAAACAATTCAGTTGTCACATACAAACATATAAGATAATATATACGACCAAAAGAGATATATTATACTTCTTTTAGATATGTACCATAAAGAAATCTATAGGATATGAACTGCAAATATGCTCTGACCAAACAGTCTGTATATAACGTCCAAATTTGTCATACGCAGCTTACGTATACGTAGTCTACATGAGTTTGTGTATTGTATAATTCATACTTTATTCTATATTCAGTATCTAAACTGAAAGCATGTTACTAACAAAATATTTATATACTGATTACTTCTGGTTTAGACATTTTCTGTGTCGTCATTAATTATATGACGTATGGAGAACGGATGTTTCATCCAACTGGTCACTTTCCGTTTCGGTTTAGATGAAACATCTAGATGCATGCTGGTAAAGAAATGTATGTATTCAAGTAGTTTCCTTACGTAAAATCGGTCATTATTTTTCTCAGTGCACACACTAAGTACGTATCATTACCTCCTATTTCCCGAAAGATTTATGCTACATCTCAAAATATGACGGATCTACGAATTCAAAAAGAAAAACACAAATATTTCACTTTTTCCGATTTTTCTCGAAAATGTATTACCTGATCTAGTCGAATTGGTGCTCATTTTATTCGTATGTATTTTTATTCTGTACAACTTTTCTTTTTACACCATTAATGTTGGTTCATTACTTTTCAATCAGGAAAAAAAAGTTGAGAAAAAACACTTTTTTTTGCATTTAAATGTTAATTAACAATATAATGACAATTCATTTTCGGTATAAAACATGAATATAAGGTAGTTTATACAATTTACAATTACATGGCACATGCGGTATCCTACTAATATTTTTGTCAAAAATATATCTCTATTTACTGTACTAATAAAACTGCGTGATCGAGCTCTGGAACGATTTAAGCGTAACCGTGCTCCTTCTAATTATGATTATTACAAGTCATTGCGAAATTTTGTCAACTCATCTGTACGTAGAGAAAAGAGAGCCTATTTTGAGCACATACTCACTTATAACATGAACGATACCCGTAAACTTTGGAAAACAATTAAACAGTTGAATATTTACGTTCCGACTTCCCCTAATTTGCTTTCCAATCTTCAAGATCCTGATGTCATTAATACATCGTTTGCTACGTTTCATAGTAATCCAAGGAATGCTTCTAGTAAGTTGATATTATATTATAACAATAACGTTAAACCTGGAATAACAGAACCTTTTTCTTTTACACTTGCTTCCGATGATGAAATTGAAGCAATGATACGTGGTATTAAACGACCCACACATTATACGATTCATCGTACTACAGGTTGTACAACACCAAGTTGATTTGACTGTTGGAGCGACAGATCGTATTCACTTTTGTCCACAAACCTAACTACCGTTTAAACGGCTTGTCGTATACAAGCAGGCATTTTTATCGTATTCGCGATGGCATCGAATTTGTCAAAAAGTGCAGTAGCTGCAATTGTGGTAGCTATGTTATACGAAGACGAAGAACCACCCAAAAAAAGAAGAAAATGTTGTAAAAATTGGTTACAACAACGTGAATTGTACTTTCATATGAAATTAATACGCGAACTAAGTACCAATGAACCTACAGATTTCAAGAATTACCTACGAATGGACGAAGATTCTTTTAACTCACTCTTAGAATTAGTGGGACTTAAAATTACAAAACAAAATACAAAGTTTAGGATGCGATTAGCGCAGAAGAACGGTTAATTGTTACACTAAGATATTTGGCTACTGGAAATTCTTATATAATCTAGTCTTGATAAGTATGAAAATATTGAGTTATATTTGAATTTAAATCTCCGGTGCTATAAGACACACTTTGATCTACAGCACGAGAGACAGCTTGTGGTGAACAACCAGCGCCAGCGTATCCTTGTGAAGCCATAACTATGGTGGTAGCAAGTATTCGTATTGTTGTTGTTGTGGTTGTTGATGGACTATTTGTGAACGACTGATTGGGACTTGTAATGAAGATACATTGTTGCAGTGTACAGCAGCGTTTTGTATTGTATATATGACAACGATATATCTCTATAAATTCGGACCAGAACTTTTCATTATCCATTTTTATACCAGAGTACACCGTTAAAGGATATCCAAAATGAGGAAGCGATATCTTCAACAAAGTTTGTATTTGCACACAGACTATCAAATCTATCGTATGTACGACCGAGTTGTACTATAGATTTTCTGCATGCCGTACTTCCGTACGATACGACCGCGTCTTACTGCAAGTCGTACTACAGCGCCACTAACTTTCCAACCGTTGTTCCAACAGTCGAATCAACTTGGTGTTATACAACCTGTAGTACGATGAATCGTATAATGTATGGGTCGTCTTAAGCATAATGCAGTAGGACTGCTGCCCCTCTATTGTCCCTGCGGTAACGCATCTCATAAATACATGCTTACTCGAGAATACTTTTCCTACTTCGTTGAAGGTTGCACATGCTACTTAAGATGTCCAAATATTGAGAGCAGGTCTGGACACTATTTGAAGGTAAGGGTCCAGATGTGCCTGCACTATCTGGACATCCAAAGTAATTAAAATTTAGTGAAAGACATCATCAACATTGTTGTACATGTTGTTCCAATAAAGAAGAAGTGTGAACAATTGTGCGATCTTAGTCCTATAAACATTCTTTCGCCTATATTTAAAATTTTAGAAAAGGTAATTGGTGGACAAATTAGTCGACACATTAATAAATTCAATGTTCTCCGTCAAGTACACTCCGGTTTCAGATTGGGGCACAGTTGTGCGACTGCTTTAACTGCGGTCACTGATGACATTATTACTGATTTAGATTCGAATTATAATATGGCTTTGATTTTGCTTGATTTTTTTTCTTTTTTTTTTATTTGATAATTGTTTCTTCTCAAAATTAAGAGTGAGTTGATAACAAAATTATTACTTACTAAAAAATAATATATACAATATAAACAATTATTTTATTACCAATCCACAATTGCATACGGTTTCGTTACCACACTATACAGGTTTATACTGATCTCCTGGGTCACCATACATAACACTTACATCACAATACAATATTTAAAATGTACCATATGAATAAATAAAATAAATAAATAAATAGTAGTGCATATATATATATATATACAAAATATATGTTATTTAAAAGATTATGAAATATTTTCCAATATTAAGTAATTACAAAACTGTAAACTTACATCATAGCCAGGTTGAAGATTATGAATTTTGTATATTTTATATAGATTTTCAAAATCTTAAGGACATTCGTATGTGTGGTATTTAATTCCATTGCTGATTTTCTAATTGAATTCTTCAAGTAAACATTGAAATATGCCAATACATCAACACCTAAATTTTCATTCATCTCACGTGAACTGCATACCTTTCATTCTAATTTCAATAAATAGAATGTTTTAGATAAAAGCGATCCGGATAGTATATTGTCCGTATAATTGCAGAACTTATGTTGAATTATTACTTGACAAATAATAACATTTTATTATACCTAACTTCTTATTAACTGAATAAATTATTGACACAAAGTAATAATATTTTAGTTTTCAAGTAACAGCAGTATGTATAAAACACAACTTTTATGGCTCAAATGCAACATACAATACATCATTCAGGTATCAAAAAATTTTGTATTCAACACACACTTTATTTTAAGAAGAAATATTTAAACATTTTCATTGATATCTCAAAAACTATCTAGTTTAGAAGGCAGGAACCTTTAAACTTTTTAAAACTAAAATTATTTTCTAGGTTACAAGGTGTCCCAAAATCAATTTTATAGTATATATCTCTGTTACAATAGTCACTACACAAAAATTTTTTAGACAAAAATTTATCAAACCCGTCAATCCTTTTTTGGTATTGAAACATATTTGGTATATGGCGGTCACAAAAGGCGTGGTGGACTAAACGTTTTTTGTTTCAAATGGAACAACCTGATAGTTGGATAGTTTCTGTGGTTATTTGTACACAAGTTTAATTAGACATATATGGCATCTAAACTCGATAGTTTTCGAGATATTGGAATATTTAGTTAAAAAAATTCAATGTATGAATGAACAAAAACCAAAACTTTTATAATAACAAATTACAATAACCTAATTTATTTCTTATAAAATGTGTTCAACTAGATATACATTTGAAGTAACTTACTTCTAATTTACGAATAAATTCTCTGGAACACGCTGCTAGTATCATATTTGGTGTTATATTGTTACAGGCAACACGGATTCTGATTTTTAAGTCTTCTATATTTATTGGAGGAGTAGTGTAAATTGAAGATTTTAAATATCCTATTCATTTTTTACTAAAATGCCAACATTTAGAAAAAATTATATTCTGTATTGACCACTACAGAGATTTCAAGATATTTTCGTACGTTTTACTATAATAATTGCCAATTCCACCTAAACATGGATAAACATCTCCAGTTCTTTGAACAAATTGTGTATAATTAACCATAAAAATTAAATATCCAGCTATATACAAGGTGTTCTATTTTAACAAAAAAAAAGTTTACTCTACCACCCTATACATGTTGCAATAACAAAAAAGCATTAACAGGCTTGATCAATTTTTGTGTAAGAAATTTTTTAGTAGTTGCTATGGTAACTGAGATATTTACTGTAACATTGAATATGGGATAGCCTGTATCGTGTAATAATAGGCAAGGTGTTCCATTAAATTCATACAAATATGGCAATATCTGTAAAAAAAAATAAACTTGTTATTACCCATTTTATATAGATTTATTTAGCTTATTAAAAATGATGTAAATCTTATTTTTCAGTATCTGTAATAACTTCGAGAATAAAGGTTTTCAATTTCGCATTCCACCCTCTATACAGGGTTTTCAAACTTAAGTCGGTACTATTGCAAACTTTGTTATTATTAGAGCTACATGGTCGGTTAAATAGGCAAACTAGTAGCATTTGTTTCTCTCATCACTATGGTGAAAACAGAATAAAAATCGAACATCGCGTTCGCGAGTTATGTCAAATTGTTCCATTTTTTAAAATGGGTCACCCTGTATACAATTGATAGGAAATTGAATACTGAACAAAAAAGGTCCCATTATATTTTATCCTAAAGTAAGAAATGACAGAGCTATTGATGATTTTTCAAATAAGTTTAAAGTGGCTGTGATTTTATAAACTACAATTGTTTGTTGTATAAATTTCATCGGAATTAAAATGTCAAATTGAAGTTTCTCTGCTAAACAGTTTACAACCACTAAAAGCGTATACAGGCGGGCTCAAAAATGCTTGGACCAATAGGGTGACGTTTTTGAGCATCTAATTTGAATTTTCTTTTAATGTTCACAGAATAAATTGAAATAAACCATATCCTTTCGCTTTATGGATATTTGTCTGTCGTGATCAAGATTCGAACCGCCTCAACCAACGGTTTTCCGTAAATTTGACTATTTCCTTGGCATTACTACTCTACCACCCACGGGTCTGTAATTCCTCCTACTTTCTACTTTATAGTAAGGCAAAGTTATAACTAACACAGCCACCTTACCCAATTTGAAAAATCAACAATAGCTCATTTTTGACTTTAGCTCTGTCATTTTTGACTTTAGGATAAAAAATAATGGGACACTTTTTGTTCAGTATTCAATTTCTTATAGATTGAGAATATTGTATACAGAATGTCCCATTTGAAAAAATGGAACAATTTGACATAACTCGCGAACGCAATGTTCCATTTTTATTCTGTTTTCACCATAGTGATGAGAGAAACGAATGCTACTAGTTTGCCTATTTAACCGACCATGTAGCTCTAATAATAACAAGTTAGCAATAGTGCCGACTTAAGTTTGAAAACCCTGTATATTTATTTTCTGTAATGTTCGCATGCATCGAGATTTTCCAGGTAGCTAATACAAGTGTTCACCATCTCGCAGTCCTGAGCTCTTAAATTTGGATACACTGTAGTAATGTCATTATAGTTTACCTGCGTTTTAATAAAAAGTAGGTTTTTATATTTTCATTAAACTTAGAAGTTCAGGAAAATTTGAATTTATTCCTTACTTTACGGACACAGTGTATAATTCATCATAAATTTGATGACAATCGCAAATTTTACATAGTTACCATGAATAGATAAATTGATATACCCTAGGCGATGTGGTATAATGACTTTGGTTTTCCGGTGGGTCCAACAAAGCAAAAATAATCATCTATATTAATACTAGCTGTCTGCCGCGCTTCGCCACGGCAAATAAAAAAATTGTTAGCAGTACATTTTGACCTCCTCAGAAACATGCACACCCACTGTGCGACGAAAAACGGCTAAAAACTGGTAAATTTCGCGGTTTCCGCGGAAACCTCTAGGGCAATTACGAAAATCAAACGTTCGTGACCTATTCTGAATCGACCTGAAGAAGTGTGTAAAATTTCATTCCAATCGGAGTAACGGTTTAGGAGGAGTTCGAGGACAAACAAACAAACACACACACATTCATTTTTATACAGGGTGTCCCAGAAGTAATGGGACATATTTTAATATAAGATTCCTTAGAATAATTAAAATAAATTTTAAAATACTTTCTTGTCTGTAAATGCAACCCTTATCTCGCATGTAATCATTTGAAATGTCAAAGCAGTTGGTATTAAATTGTTTTTGTCAAAATCGCCTGGATAAATTTGAGAAAAACTGATGCACTTAACATTTTAATCCCAAATATCTCAAAAATGGCTACATTTACAGACTTCAAACAAGTATGACTTTTTTATGCACAGATAATTGTAGAATCATAATTTTAAGAAAAACTAGCTCTAAAATTAAACACAAAAAAAATATGTGTGTTTAAATAAAATTTTGGACGCATTTGTGGCGCCATCTTATGAGTAGAGTAAAATTATAGTCAAATTTCAATTTGCAACACAAAAAACCCCAGTATGCAAAATTTTGTCAAAATATCTCAAGTAGTTTTCAATTAAATAAGAAAAAACTAAAATTAATTTTTCACTTTGACACCCTGTATCTTAGTAAATATTCAGTTTTCGAGTATGGCTAATATAAAAAAATCTCATTGTTTTTGTCTAAGGAATCTTATATTAAAATATGTCCCATTAGTTCTGGGACACCCTGTATATTAAGATTTCAGGAGACCCGTCAGTTTCTCCCGTCAGTAACGTTGGCGTGGCTTGGGTAGGAAGCACTCCCATTGGCCAGGGCAGTAAGCGCTCCCATTGGCCAGGGCTTGCGGGCCGGCTGTTACTATGCAATTATTAATATTTATTTAACAATTGCTAAAAAAAATAGATAACAACCTATTCTCAGACCTACCGAATATATATACAAAACTTCATTAAAATCGGTTGAGCCATTTTGGAGGAGTTCGAGGACAAACACTGTGGCAACAGAATTTTATATACAGAGTGGAACAAAAGTCTGGAAACGCTCAATTATCTCACAAATGGGTAGTACGAATTGTACAACATTTTGGATAAGTATATTTTGGGATACGAAGATTCCAGATTTGACATCTGCAATGTTGCCAGATTTACCGTTTTTCTGATATTATTACTAACTTTGGTTTTTTAATAGATCACCCCGTATATTGTATCATTATTGGAATGTCCCCTTCAATACGAGTTCAACCATAATGTAACACTCAATATTTGATAAAATCAGGAAGGTCTTAAATTAAATAAAACTGTCTGTGCAAAATAGAATTCAAGTAATTGAATCTGGCAACATTGCGGATATCAAATCTGGAATCTTCGTATCCCAAAATATACTTATTCAAAATGTTGTACATGTTGTACAATTCGTACTACCCATTTGTGAGATAATTGAGCGTTTCCAGGCTTTTGTTCCACTCTGTATATACTGATACTATCTGAATCAGGAACATTCTTCTTATTATTAGGTCCAGTTGATGAAAACTTTACTAGTATCATCCGTGTAAGTCTGAACACTCAAAATATAATACCCTTCGTGTAGGTATTTGATAAGGGGATTACGATAGATAATAATTCTGCTTGAACAAACTAAGCCGTACGATGTAGTTCGGTTTCTTTATAATTACACAATGTTATCGAAGATAAATTTAATTTGCATACTTAGGCTAAATGGGACAACTCATAACGACCAAGTGTGCGACAAAGATAAAGTTCCCGCGTTTATTATTTGACCGATTTGTAATTTGGTTATTATTTAAAAAAATTTTAATCGGTTCTAGGGCGCGTGTGAAAAATTAATTAATGACAAAACGTTTTTTAATTTTTAAATTTGAGAAATAATAAGGCCCGAAGCAGACTTTTGCATTTTTCTAAGAGAGTCGTAATGCGGCCAATCTCTCCAAACCAGGTGTGACGAGTGACAGTGGTCGCACTGGCGGTCTTGTGAAGAACAATTCAGGAAACAGATACAATGAGTATTGTAAACTCATTATTGTGAGTAATATTAGCCCGTTATATATTTTTTTACCTTAGAGCTGAATTAACCAACATCAGTTAATTTTTAACTGACAATTAGCGGGCTTATTCTGTAAGTATTTGGTTTTTGGCATTGTTTTGTGGAAACATAGTTTCAATGTCATGGACGCAATTACAAAAAATAACCAATAGAATATATAATAGGCTTCCGTACGATTGTTACAATTATAACAACAATCCCAACCCTCGTAGTCTACTTTACAAAAAAAAAATTGGATTTTATCGAATAAAAAACTGCTTATATCAGGTATACTACATGCACCCAATAAACATATTTAAATTTGAAGTTCAAATTTTGAATTTATTTTAGTAATTCTAGTACCAACATAATATTTAAGGTTATGTTCATTTTTAAAATTAAAAAAATGCATGTAATTTTTTAACAAAGTTGTGCAGGCATGTGTTAGTTCTTCTCATTCGTGTGCAAACATCAAAAATTCGATATTTTTTGTTGGAGGGCTGAGGTCGCCCAGATTCACACCTCAATAACCCTGTTATTAAAGGTGTACTAACATTATTTTTAGTTGTGCTAGCTCAGCTCTTTAATGTTCAAACCTCGAAAGTTCGAAATTTTGTTGTGGGGGGGGGGCTGATTTTGTAAATTCAATCCTCAATAACTTCGTTATTAAAGGTATGCTAACGTTGAGCAGAGTTTTGTGTGCAAACATAAAAAATTCGATATTTTTTTGTAGGGGGGGTTGAGGTCGCATTAGCCCCCCTCCCCAGATTCAAACCTTAGTAACTCCGTTATTAAAGGTGTGCTAGCGTTGCGCAAAATTGTACTAGCCTGTGCTAGCTGTTCTTTTTCGTGTGCAAACTTCAAAAACAATTTTTTGTGAGGGTCTAAGGCGACCGAGTTTGTTATATTTACAAAAACGTTGACAACAAAATTACGTTAATTAATTACTCGTTAAACATTTAAACAAACTGAAATTGCAGTATTACGAAGTTAGTTGTCATTACACAATAGACGTTTTTCCAACAAAAATATCTTAAGAGAAAAAAGGTTTCATATATCGCAGCAATTACATAGCCATGTGTGCCTGTGTAATGACGATTGAATAACGCGATAAAAATAATTGTAAGAGGACAACATACGCAATTTTCTCACATTTCAGTGCACAACAATGTAGTTTTATTACACACTATTGTAACGAAATACAAAAGCATAAATAGGTTAAAATTATTCGTGAAACGAAACGTACAATCGTAAAAAAAATTATCCTTCATTCGATACATGCGGCAACATTCCAACAACTATTATAACATTTAACCATCTTAACTGGATTTAATTTTGATTATTTGGTTAACTGTATTTTAATAATTATCTTATTTTAGTGAAACATTAACTGTGACCGCATGGCGCGTTATATTCAATTATTCCATAACACATTATTAAATTGCTTAACCCCATTAACATTCAATTAAACTATGTGGCTTCCACCAATTGCTGCAACGGCGATGTAACACGATATTACACTTGCTTTAAATTAATCTTTTTTTTTAAACAATTCGAATATGTTGCACTTGTCACAACATCAAGCCGGAATTGTGCAACACACCGCCGGTCTATTTTAGGATGACTAGTGAATTGCATTATTAAATTAATTTCGAAATGAATTTGGATTGTTCTTGGGCACAATGTTAAGTTTTCATACCATATGTTTGTTTTGCAACGTGTGTTCTTTGTTTGAAGAAGTCAATGTACTTAGGTAGATAACAAGTACGTAGTACTAATACTTTATGCGTCGAATTATTCCTTTTTAGGAGTGGAGATAAAAAAAAAAGACAATGCATTTTTATAATGTTATATAGCTGATTTTTCGGCCCTATGAGATGGGGGTGGAAAACTTTCTTTCAGGCCGTTTTGTCAAATACAAAAAGCGACAACAACTTGGAAAACATGGACAATATTGTTTATGAATTAATTATTAAAATTTCGAACGACATTTATACAAGTTTTGGCCAGTTTATACTCGAAAACTATCTGAACTACGATACTGAAATTTGGTAATTATAAACAGTGGGTAGTGCCCATTGTAAGTGAGAAATGACGTTGTTAAAACGTTACATTTCGGTTCACGTGATATCTTTAAAATTTTTAATGGGACACCCTATATACATTTGCACTAGTGTAAAGGTCTCTCTAATGCCAATTTAACAATACCTATTTATCAGTGTTTTTTGTTACTATAGAAACGATAATGCATTTTTATGAAGGCTTATTTTTATTTGGATAGCAAAAAAATTACTTACATAAAAAAGACGTGACCCAAAATGTGACGTATCAACAACGTCATTTTTACTTACAATCGTGCCTATGTTTTCCATGTTGTGGTCGCTTTTTGTGTTTGACAAAACTGCAAAAAGAACGTTTTTCGCCTTGTATAAGCCCCCATCTGATAGAAGTGAAACGTCGGCTATAATTTTATATAAAGGCAGTGTCTTTTTTTTGCCTCTAATAACAACGTAGTTTGCTTCTAAGGTGGCGTTGGTCGGTAAACGTCATGTTGTGAAGTAGCGTCGGTGCTAGGTTGCTATTATCATAGTTTTTTCTTTAGTAAGATGAAATGTACATACATGTGAACAATGTTTATGAATTCCCATTTGTTATTTACATTAACGTATCTAAAGTTCGTAAACAACCCGAACACTCAAATCTCTTGATGATCCCCGGCATGAGTCACCACTTAACCTCGGCATACCGTAACCTACTGATTAGTTTCATTTGTACACTGTAGAGTACCAAATAAGAGCTTTGCAAATTCGTCGACTTTACTAAATTCATCTACCATAGAAGTTAGAACAATTATCAAAGGAACGAAATACTAAACTGCAGCGTCTATTTAACAAACAGAAAAACACCAAAAAACTGCACCAAAAAACTTTACTCGGACACGTGTTTCAATAGCTAAGCTATCATCATCAACGAACCGCGGTGTCCGAGTTAAGTTTTTTGGTGTTTCTCTGTTTGTTAGAACAATTATGTTAATTAATAATGTATGTCTTGTCCAAAGTTTTTCCCTTCAACACTATCAAAAACAGCAAAAGAAGTACCGACATGTATTTTTCTTATAAGAAGTAACTAGGTTGTATATCATGCTTAGCTTAATAGTTTGCGCCACACCACTGTCTGAAAAATTTTTTGTTTTGATCGAGACATTCTTGGGAATTATTTGACATGCGCATGTAGTACCTAGTATTCGCTTCTGATGTCAGTAGCTGTAGTTAGTGATCAGTGAAAAAGTAAAAATACTGATCATGTTAAGTTATTTTAAATATCAAACGAAGAACCATGTTAAATACAGATCTGTTGTGTAGCGTTTTCAGATTTGGTACAGGGTTATTCACTATAAATTACCAACCCCTTATTATCGTTATTATTGCTTGTAGAAAAAAAGTTGTATTGTTCTAACTGAATTTTCTTAAAATGCCATCAATAGTTCAGTTACACGCCGTTTACAGGGCATAACAAAAATTTTATGTATTTTTTTAATGTGATATTCTGTATATTATTATATTTTTGAAAAGATCTTTTTTTTTCTGATTTCAAAAAAATATAATATATTGTCTCTATATTGAGTTATTAATCGTAGAATATCACAGTTACATATGAAACCACCGCGGTAGGACATCAAGAGTAAGCTTGGATTTCCAGGCAACTGCTTCACTATAAACGATTTTGGTGATTTAATTAATAAAATGTCAATTATCAAACACAACATTTGTCATTTACATGGCTTACTTTGAAATATTAACAATTCCGTATTAAGTAACTGTGATATTCTACGATTAATAACTCAATATAGAGACAACATATTATATTTTTTGAAATTAGAAAAAAAAAGATTTCTTTAAATATATAATAATATACAGGGTGTTACATTAAAAAAATACATCATATTTTTGTTGCGCCCTATAAACGGCGAGTAACTAAACTTTTGATGGCATTTTAAGAAAATTCAGTTAGAACCATACAATTTGTATGTATAACTTTTTCTATGAGCAATAATAACGATAATAAGGGGGTGGGTAATTTATAGTGAATAACCCTGTACATCAACCGCTTTTTGATTGCTTTTGGAAATTTTAAGATTAACAAGCTTAGCAGTGCTTTCAACCGTAAGTTGTAATTAAGTTACTCCTAGTTGCTTGTTTGTAATATTATTATACTGCAAGGGAGGCCCATCGGGAACAAGGTTGATGTGATCCAAGTCAGGAAGAAGAGTATTAAGCTACTTCATATTGAAAGAAGGAATGCCCAAAATTGGATCATATCAAGAGTTAAGAGAGGTCAATGAAGTTCAAATTTGAACTGTGACTTGCCTGTTTGTCCAACAACATTCATGTACTTCGATAATTTATTGCAAAATCGGTCGTCATTACGGACTATCTATTACTTTTTAGTTGTCGTTTCTTTTCAAACTCAAGCTTTACAATTTTTAAGCAGTTTGACACCGTTAAAAAATGCATCGTCCCTTCGACTGTCTTGGCTATGTTTGAACACAATGATTCAATATACATTATTATTAAAAGGTGCGGCATTGAATTCAACTCAACATCAGTTCGGAATTTCGTGAATAATTTAATTGATCTTCAATGAGCTTACACTGAGTGATGTGATGAATGTTCTTGTGTTGAAAAGGTGTTCGGACTTTAATTTAAACACCGATATAAAAATACAACGACTTACAATAACATCAACATTTAATCACACCGATGTTTAAACACGCCAACATTTCATGACATAGACATATAATCACGGGGACATATTTGACAATTTAATCACATTTACATTAATTACGATAATAATACAATAAATATACAACAACAATGCTACGCGCTTGCTGTTGGCATTAACACGTTTTCCCAAAAATATTTTTGATCAAAAAAGTTACATTACGAAAAAAGATCATTTAAACTAAAGTTTGCAGATAAACTAGTAACAATGGAAATAAGTTGTATTTTATATAAAATTGTGCAGAATTCAATTTTTATAAGTATTCTAAAAAACAATTCTACTATAACAATGCTGTAATAAAGTACTTCAAAATTAATCATTAATTGCAATGTTGCAATATATTATTTGATTAATTTAATCTGATACTTTACTTATAACAACTACTTCGACTTTTATATATTTGTCATTTTCAATATTCTCTAATATTTTCTTATAGCTGTGATAAAAACTACATCTGATTAAATTGTCAAATGTTTATCTGTCGCCGTAATTATGTGTCTATGCGATCAAGTGTCGGCGTGTTTAAATCTCGGCGTACTTAAATATCGGTCTGTTTATATGTCTATGTTTAACTGTCCTATGTTGAACTGTCGAGTGATTGTACCCGTTGAAAATACTACTAAGCTTGATATCTTCCTAAGGCCCATCATACTGCTGGCAATTCAGCAAAATGACGATTGGAATTTGTAAATACGAAATCTGGAACAATAAGGTCAGCTTCAACTTTTTCGGTGTTTGATATTTTAACACGTTAGCCGCCGACGGTATATTTTAGTAACTGGCTATTCCCTCTACCATGTGACCGCCAGCGGTCACACTACAATATTTCTGACACGCCATATGCACCGCCCGCGGTCATTTTGTTGTTTCTTATTTCGTTGTCATAATCGTAAAAAAATAAAAAAATATATTTTTTAAATTTTTATTTCGTTTCTACAAACATTACTGAAACTTCACAAATACGAAAAAATAAAATTGACGGTAACAGTCTAAAATAAAAGCAGCAAAGTAAATGACAAAATTCAATTAACAAATTGTTAAAAGTTGAATTAAAAAGATTTTTTAAGTACTAGCGTGCTTTGGGAAACAATTAATACAAACAAATGGTCTATTTTGACACTCAGAACAATATGTCGAAACTTTCTTGGCTAATTTTCCAGCTATCTTACTTCCTTCTGATGCAGTTAATTTGTTATAACAAACATAGCATCTTTTTCTAATTTTTCTGTTTCTTCCACATTTGTCCATAGTTTCTTGTAACTTGTGCTTTATTTTTCCTTGTTTTTGGGTGGTTGTAATTTTTCTTCTTCAATATTATTTGCATCATTATTTCCTAGGAGCAAAGAATCTACCAACATTTCACGAAATTTTGTAATAGAAACATTTGTAAAATTTGGATTTTTTAGTTTAAAAACTATGTATGCATTAACAACAGATGTCCCAAAAAGTAATTCTGTTACTAATTTGTGGTACCATCTAATTGATTTACGTACAGGAGAAGAATAACTAGACAATTGATCACTTAGGTCAATTCCAGCTTTTCCAGCATTATAGTCCAGTATAAACTTTGGCTTACAAATGTCCTCCTTCTTCCGATTTTTTCTGCCGGTGTTAACTACCTCCAATGTGTGATGTGTAGACAAAATTAAAACCTCCCTTTTATCACGCCATTTGGCTATTACCACTCCTTGTTCATTTTCTTTACCAACAACATCACCTTTATTGATTTTAGCAGACACCACTTCTTTTGGAAGCCCTTTTCTGTTTTTTCGTACTGTTCCTAGTGAATGAGTATTTCTTTTAACAGCTCATGTGCAAGTGGCAAATTAGTGTAAAAATTGTCAGTAATTAAAATTCTCCCTTTATCTAAATAGTCTTTACACAGTTCCATCACAACATGAGATGATAAATCATGTTTTCCGGTTTCATGTTTTCCTTGATAGACCATCAAATTGTATGTATATCCCTCAGAACCACACATCTTAAATAGTTTTATTCCATATTTATGTCGCTTTCCTGGAATATATTGACGAAATATTAAACGGCCTCTAAATGGAACCATTGTTTCGTCGACTGCAATTTGCAAATCAGGTTTCATAATTGTTTGATAATTTTTAGTTAATAGTTCAACTATATGGCGTACTTTGAATAGTCTATCATTTTCTGGTGCTTCTTCGTTGTTGGAAAAATGCCAAAAACGTAACAACATTTCAAATTTATTTCTTGGCATTGTGATCGGCGCTATATCGTTTTTATATTTTGAATTTCGACTCCAATAACTTTCAATAGTTGGATGTCGAACTAAGCCCATCCATAACAAAAGTCCAAAAATTTTTAATTTCTATTGTATTAGTCGGTACCCAAGACGACAGTCTACTGGAACGTGTATGTTGCCGTTTATTCAATGTTTGTTGAGCGTTTCTATTAGTTTCCCTCACTATGAGATCTAATATATCATCTGAGACAAAACGAAAAAGATGTCAATTGCTTTTGCATTGTCGGGAATATCTGCAATTACACCACTACGTTCTTGAAACTGGAAATGCTGTTGGTAGTTTCCGGTAACGGCTAACCATTGAGAAGTAGGTGTAATAGTTACGTCTACAATAATAAAACGATACACACGACATAAAAAATGAAATGAAAAAACAAACCTGCTAATCTTCCTTCGGTGTTTTCGTTTTCAAATTCATCATTCTCGTTATCAGTTGAAACGTCTTCACTGTAGTCACTTTCATTTTCACTAGGAGTAGAACTTGTTTCATTACTAGAAATTTGGTCATCCGACTTATTTCCACCGAAATGTTCATTTTCCCAGTTTTCACATATATGAAGTAATTCAGCATCACTTAAAGGTCGTTTATCATTTCTGGAACTACTACACGAAGGTCGCGAAGCCATTTTAAAACAATCACACTTGACACGTGGTAATTACTGCATTACCACCACGCCGTATGACCGCCGGCGGTCACGAGAGAAAACTGTCGGATTAGGTAACCCTATCTACATTATATCAGAGAAACTAACTTTCCTACAGAAATCTGTAAATTTAATACCATTTTAAGCCTAAACAATTTACGGAATCATTACAGATTTCTTAGTCGGCTCTACCGGAACAGCAGTGGTGTGACAGCCCGCGGTACATACGGCGGTTAACGTGTTAAATATCATATCCCACTTTGGCTGTTTTTCTTTTGATGATTTTATCTTGGTTTAATTGTACTTTGTATTTTGGTTTAATGTTTAATGCATTAAAGATAGATATCAGAAACGAATGACCACCACACCATCTAATCTTTCAATGTTTCAAACCACAATTAGAGGGCGCTATATAACGCCTAGTTCTATTTGCGATTTTTTCGGAAAATTTTATTAGGAACTTCAACCAATTCACAAATATGTAAATAAACTAACTTACTTTCTTGTCAAAATCGCAAACTGATATCTCTTATCGTTCCGAAAATATTGACGTTTTAAAATTTTTATGAGAGTTGGTCCACAGTGTAACTTGCAACAAAACTGAGATTGTTTTGAGAATGAAGTAAAAGTAAAAACGCATCACAAAATATTTATTAACATAAATAATTATTGTTGCTCTGAGCATTTTGCAGCAGATGTCATTGATTATTAGTGGAGTCAAGTAAAATTTTTAGCGAAAATATCAGTTAGAGGTTAGCGAACCGGCACAATATGTTCGTTTTGGTGCCAATTACAACATTCTTGAGTTTTCGCTATCCAACGTTTAAGGCAACACCCTTATTTTTTTGCAAAAAAGGGTTTTTAACTCTTTTTTGGAGTACTTCGGGCTTTAAAAATTAATTTGACCCACTTTACCTTGAAGTTAAGGTCATTCGCATAAACCTTTTGTTTTAAAATACCTCACAGGGAAAAAGCCATGGGTGTCAGATAAGGGTGATTTCGCAGGAAAATGAATCGGTCGAAATCTTCCCATTCATCTTTCACCAAAGTGATGTGTTAATCACTGTCGTACCAAAAGTGTGAAATGGCCAGGCCAACCATCTTGCTGTACAATGACACCTAACAAACGTTGTCACTTGTCGTGGATACATGATTTTCATTTTAAATTTAAACTTAAAAAGTAATACAAATGAAAACCAAAAACTCTAAATTTATTAATCAAATTTTGTATTTAGACTTTGCTTCAGATTATAAAAACTTTTTCATATAAAATTGTATCCTAACATGATAAATTTTCTTGAAACTTTTTCACATTTTCTTAATTTATTTTAAGCCTACGTTCATCTGATTTTAGATTTATAGCTTCTTTTAAAAAATGACTTTTTGTCGTAAAATTAATAATAAAAATTTTTCTTCTCTTTTCAACTCAATCCGCGGACACACTGTGTATATCGTAAATAGCGAATTTGAGTTATATCACGTGAAAGTACATAAAAAAAGCTGGGGAGCATTTTGGAAAAATTGTCAAAATTCGAGTGAAATGGCACGCTGTTTGTAGTTTATAATGACTACTTTTCCTGAAAATTTCAACTCAATCTGTCAATATGTGACCGAGTTACATGCCATTGTATTCGTATTTAGTTATTTATTATTATTATTTATTTAGTTCCGTATTTTTTGTAGATACATATAGATAGCAGGAGGGGGATGAACAAAGGGGGTATCTTAAACCAAAATGTTTCTTGAACATCGATAATAAAAGAGTGCAAATCTGGGTCCTTAACTCCGAAGGAAAGTGGGTCAAAATAATTTTTAAAGCCAATAGTACTCCAAAAAAGGGTTAAAAACCCATTTGTTGCAAAAAAATGGTGTTGCCCCAAATGTTGGATGGGAAAAACTCAAGGGGGTTGTTATTGAAGCTGTAACTTGAAATTGTAAATTATTGCAATGGATGATTCATAAAATTTCACACATTTAAAACAGGTAAACGTTCAGTATTCAATGAGAAGCACAAAATTGACACTTTAAAATAATCAGGACCATACAATTTAAAATGTTAATATAATTCATAGGACAATATATTCGAGATTTTGAAATAAGATACAAAGAACTTTTGATCGCTTTTAGAAATAAACATCCAAAGAAATGAAATTTTGCAAAACATATTTAGGCATCAAACCATTAATTAACTAATTATAAAGATTTAAAATTTTGGAAGCATTAGAAAATAAACGTCATTGTCATTGTAAATGTTGATAAGTAAAAAACAATTGTTATGTTTATCACAGTATTTTTTTTATCATTAAAGTGTATTTTATATCTTTCTGACTTAAAAACAAATATTTTCCATAACAATACATTGATTTTTGGACAATGGCCATGATTAACCTCTTAAACTATTGTGATAGCAAAAATGGTTGTTTTATCAGAAAAAGTTTAATTTCTGAATCAAAAAGCATCGCAACTTTCACTTTTAAAAATTTCCTATTATAGTTTTTTTTACTATGAAGATTATTTTATTATATTTTACATGAAACTACAATATCTAACTGCAGATCAACTTTGAACTTTTATGAAATCATCATATGCATAGTTTACAGTTTCAAATTATAGCTTCAGGCTCTCAGTTTTGTTACTTCGATACCAAGCCTACCTATACAATAGCAAGATCTATCCCATTTTATTTTGTTTATATGTATGCAATTAAGGGGGAACAACTAATACATGTACCTGCTCTTAACCACGCCACTATAAACGCCAAAGACTGTACATGCTTTCTGCTTAGGAGTTGCGGGTAGCGATTAACAATTAAAACCCATTTTAGTGTGGTGCCGACGTTTCGACCAAAGATGTCTGGTCTTTTTCAAGGCTTCTTTATTTTTAAGTCCAAGATAAATAAGGAACAAACAATTAACATTAATTTTTAACAAATAATAAAGGACTAACACGTTACAAACAAAATTAACAAAAATTTATATTGTAAAGCGTCATAGATTTTAAAAACTCATAATTTAAAAACATAAAAAACGCACTACATTAGCATGTGACTAAAAAATTCTAAATTATGCCAAATCAAAGTTTATTAACAGTTTTTATCACTTACCTACTATAAGGTGTTTTAAATGTACCGCATCACAATTAGAGAGTGAATAATTAATTTAGACATAAAATAATATATAAATGTAAATTATTAATATAACCGTAGTCATTAAGTTATTAGAACTAGAAACATGTACTTTATTAGAAGAACGTAAAAATGGAATGTCATTGTAAACGATAAAAGTCGTAATATCAATAGTAAATTGAACTTTGGGTTCAAGGAAACCCAGCAATTTTGTAAATAATTAAATTAGTATTTAAAGTGGCACACACGTGAAGTTACCCACACTTTTAGCCACACAAATTATTTTGTATATATGGACGAATACATGCATTTTAATTGATTTTGAACCAAAATTACTATATCGGTATATAATCTAAATATCATTACGATATGTTATGAGAAGAAAAAGCTACTCTGGGCGTCGTAATTGAGAACTTCGCTTGCGGGACCGTGTGGGCACCTTTTGATAGCAAATTTGACATCGACATCGTTTGTTAATTGTGCAATTACATAGAATGAACAATTACAAACAACATATTAAAAATGCAGATGCTGTTATTTTTATAAAAAAAGTTACAAGACCAGGAAGTTATATCCGAGCGACGTAATCGAGAGCATCTCTTTGATGGTAAATTGGACATCGTTTGTCACATTTTTTTTGTTTGCAAATTTTTTTATACATAGAATAAACAATTACAAACAACATATTAAAAAACTAAAAAGCTGTTATTTTTTTAAAAAAAGAAGTTATACCTGAGCGAGTAATCGCGAGCATCTCTTTGATGGCAAATTTGACATCGTTTGTCACATTTTTTTTTTGCGTGCAAATTTTTTTATACATGAAATGAACAATTATAAACAACATATTAAAACATTCAGATCCTGTTATTTTTATAAAAAAAGTTACAAGGCCGTGAAGTTATACTCGAGCGACGTAATCGCGAGCATCTCTTTGATGGCAAATTTGACATCGTTTGTCACATTTTTTTTGGGTGCAAATTTTTTTATACATGGAATGAACAATTATAAACAACATATTAAAAATTCAGATGCTGTTATTTTTTTAAAAAAAGTTACAAGACCGTGAAGTTATACCCGAGCGACGCAATCGCAAGCTTCTCTTTGATGGCAAATTTGACATCGTTTGTCACATTTTTTGCGTGCAAATTTTTTTATACATGGAATGAACAATTATAAACAACATATTAAAAACTAAAAGCTGTTATTTTTTAAAAAAAGAAGTTATACTCGAGCGACGTAATCGCGAGCATCTCTTTGATGGCAAATTTGACATCGTTTGTCAAATTTTTTTTGCGTGCAAATTTTTTTATACATGGAATGAACAATTATAAACAACATATTAAAACATTTAGATGCTGTTATTTTAAAAAAAAAGTTACAAGACCGTGAAGTTATACTCGAGCGATGTAATCGCGAGCATCTCTTTGATGGCAAATTTGACATCGTTTGTCACATTTTTTTTGCGTGCAAAGTTTTTTATACATAGAATGAACAATTACAAACAACATATTAAAAAATCCAGATGCTGATATTTTTTTAAAAAAAGTTACAAGACCAGGAAGTTATATCCGAGCGACGTATTCGAGAGCATCTCTTTGTGGTAAATTGGACATCGTTTGTCACATTTTTTTGGGTTCAAATTTTTTTATACATAGAATAAACAATTACAAACAACATATTAAAAAACTAAAAAGCTGTTATTTTTTTAAAAAAAGAAGTTATACCTGAGCGACGTAATCACGAGCATCTCTTTGATGGCAAATTTGACATCGTTTGTCACATTTTTTTTGGGTGCAAATTTTTTTATACATGGAATGAACAATTATAAACAACATATTAAAAAATTTAGATGCTGTTATTTTAAAAAAAAAAGTTACAAGACCGTGAAGTTATACCCGAGCGACGTAATCGCGAGCATCTCTTTGATGGCAAATTTGACATCGTTTGTCACATTTTTTTTGCGTGCAAATTTTTTTATACATAGAATGAACAATTACAAACAACATATTAAAAAATGCAGATGCTGTTATTTTTTTAAAAAAAGTTACAAGACCAGGAAGTTATACCCGAGCGACGTAATCGCGAGCATCTCTTTGATGGCAAATTTGACATCGTTTGTCACATTTTTTTGCGTGCAAATTTTTTTATACATAGAATGAACAATTACAAACAACATATTAAAAAACTAAAAGCTGTTATTTTTTAAAAAAAGTTAAAGGAAGTTATACCCGAGCGACGTAATCGCGAGCATCTCTTTGATGGCAAATTGGACATCGTTTGTCACATTTTTTTTGCGTGCAAATTTTTTTATACATAGAATGAACAATTACAAACAACATATTAAAAATTTAAGATGCTGTTATTTTTTAAAAAAAGTTACAAGACCGAGAAGTTATACCCGAGCGACGTAATCGCGAGCATCTCTTTGATGGCAAATTTGACATCGTTTGTCACATTTTTTTTGCGTGCAAATTTTTTTATACATAGAATGAACAATTACAAACAACATATTAAAAATAAAGATGCTGTTATTTTTTAAAAAAAGTTACAAGACCGGGAAGTTATACCCGAGCGACGTAATCGCGAGCATCTCTTTGATGGCAAATTTGACATCGTTTGTCACATTTTTTTGCGTGCAAATTTTTTTATACATAGAATGAACAATTACAAACAACATATTAAAAATTAAAATGCTGTTATTTTTTAAAAAAGTTACAAGACCGGGAAGTTATACCCGAGCGACGTAATCGCGAGCATCTCTTTGATGGCAAATTTGACATCGTTTGTCACATTTTTTTGCGTGCAAATTTTTTTATACATAGAATGAACAATTATAAACAACATATTAAAAAATTAAGGATGCTGTTATTTTAAAAAAAAAGTTACAAGACCGGAAGTTATACCCGAGCGACGTAATCGCGAGCATCTCTTTGATGGCAAATTTGACATCGTTTGTCACATTTTTTTGCGTGCAAATTTTTTTATACATAGAATGAACAATTACAAACAACATATTAAAAAACTAAAATGCTGTTATTTTTTAAAAAAAAAGTTACAAGACCGAGAAGTTATACCCGAGCGACGTAATCGCGAGCATCTCTTTGATGGCAAATTTGACATCGTTTGTCACATTTTTTTGCGTGCAAATTTTTTATACATAGAATGAACAATTACAAACAACATATTAAAAACTAAAATGCTGTTATTTTTTAAAAAAGTTACAAGACCGGGAAGTTATACCCGAGCGACGTAATCGCGAGCATCTCTTTGATGGCAAATTTGACATCGTTTGTCACATTTTTTTTGCGTGCAAATTTTTTTATACATAGAATGAACAATTACAAACAACATATTAAAAATTAAAATGCTGTTATTTTAAAAAAAGTTACAAGACCGGGAAGTTATACCCGAGCGACGTAATCGCGAGCATCTCTTTGATGGCAAATTTGACATCGTTTGTCACATTTTTTTGCGTGCAAATTTTTTTATACATAGAATGAACAATTACAAACAACATATTAAAAATTAAGAATGCTGTTATTTTTTAAAAAAGTTACAAGACCGGAAGTTATACCCGAGCGACGTAATCGCGAGCATCTCTTTGATGGCAAATTTGACATCGTTTGTCACATTTTTTTGCGTGCAAATTTTTTATACATAGAATGAACAATTACAAACAACATATTAAAAATTAAGATGCTGTTATTTTTTTTAAAAAAGTTACAAGACCGAGAAGTTATACCCGAGCGACGTAATCGCGAGCATCTCTTTGATGGCAAATTTGACATCGTTTGTCACATTTTTTTTGCGTGCAAATTTTTTTATACATAGAATGAACAATTACAAACAACATATTAAAAATTCAAATGCTGTTATTTTTAAAAAAAGTTACAAGACCGAGAAGTTATACCCGAGCGACGTAATCGCGAGCATCTCTTTGATGGCAAATTTGACATCGTTTGTCACATTTTTTTTGCGTGCAAATTTTTTATACATAGAATGAACAATTATAAACAACATATTAAAAAATTCAGATGCTGTTATTTTTTAAAAAAAGTTACAAGACCAGGAAGTTATACCCGAGCGACGTAATCGCGAGCATCTCTTTGATGGCAAATTTGACATCGTTTGTCACATTTTTTTGCGTGCAAATTTTTTTATACATAGAATGAACAATTACAAACAACATATTAAAAATTAAAATGCTGTTATTTTTTTAAAAAAGTTACAAGACCGGGAAGTTATACCCGAGCGACGTAATCGCGAGCATCTCTTTGATGGCAAATTTGACATCGTTTGTCACATTTTTTTGCGTGCAAATTTTTTATACATAGAATGAACAATTACAAACAACATATTAAAAAACTAAAATGCTGTTATTTTTAAAAAAAAGTTACAAGACCGAGAAGTTATACCCGAGCGACGTAATCGCGAGCATCTCTTTGATGGCAAATTTGACATCGTTTGTCACATTTTTTTGCGTGCAAATTTTTTTATACATAGAATGAACAATTACAAACAACATATTAAAAAATTAAAATGCTGTTATTTTTTAAAAAAAGTTACAAGACCGAGAAGTTATACCCGAGCGACGTAATCGCGAGCATCTCTTTGATGGTAAATTGGACATCGTTTGTCACATTTTTTTTGTTTGCAAATTTTTTATACATAGAATAAACAATTACAAACAACATATTAAAAAACTAAAATGCTGTTATTTTTTTAAAAAAAGTTACAAGACCGAGAAGTTATACCTGAGCGACGTAATCGCGAGCATCTCTTTGATGGCAAATTTGACATCGTTTGTCACATTTTTTTGGGTGCAAATTTTTTTATACATGGAATGAACAATTATAATCAACATATTAAAACATTCAGATGCTGTTATTTAAAAAAAAAGGTTACAAGAACGGAAGTTTATACTCGAGCGACTAATGTCAAATTTTTTAGGATACATTTCGATAAGATTATTTAAATTTTATTAAAGCATTTTACGGCTTTCACTTTTTCTCTATCTATGTGGTGTAGTTTCAGTGAAATAAACATGTTGCTTACTAAGTAGCCATTGCAATAATAGTAAGCGAACATCGCTTTGAATTCTGAAGTGAAATTTCATTCACTACTTTTTAATTTTTTTGAACATTTTTAGATTAAAACAAGAGTTTCGCGCAGAACTCTACATCGTTCTGATACTAGCAAACGTGTAAAAAAATATTGAAAGTGTGCTGCGATATAAAACATGTTGCATGAAAAATAAAATAAATATCTAACAGCGTCGCAACTTAATAATTTTGATAGAAAAAAACTGATATGCTGTAGAAAAAAATCAATATTTAAGAAAGAAGTAATTTTGTGATGCTAATATGAGTGATAACAATTCAGTAATATGTTTCATTTGTTAGGAAATATATAGCTCTACATGCGTTAACTTAGCTATCAGCGACACAAACTACTGTTAAAACATTTGTGTCACATGATTGTCATTGCCATCAAAGAGATGCTCGCGATTACGTCGCTCGGGTCTTGTAACTTTTTTTAAAAAAATAACAGCATTTTAGTTTTTTAATATGTTGTTTATAATTGTTCATTTCATGTATAAAAAAATGTGACAAACGATGTCAAATTTGCTATCAAAAAAGTGCCCACACGGTCCCGCAAGCGAAGTTCTGAATTACGACGCCCACAGTAGCTTTTTCTTCTCATAACGTATCGTAATGATATTTAGATTATATACCGATATAGTAAATTTGGTTTAAAATCAATTAAAATGCATTTATTCGTCCATATATACAAAATAATTTGTGTGGCTAAAAGTGTGGGTAACTTAACGTGGGTTAAAGTGGCGGATAATATTAAGTAATTAGTTTGTTAGATAAGGTGTTGGGTATTTTTTAAGTTAGAATAAGTAGTTAATAGGTGGTTATTTAGTTTTTATTTTGGTTATTAAGTTTCTATAGATATTGCTAAGATTACAACTATCGTTATTAAAGTTAATATTATATATGCATTTATAAAAATCATCTCTGAGATTACACGTTTCTTGTAATTAGGTTCAAAACAGATTCAAAATCAAAATCATGACCTTCTTTACTGTGATGTATCGAAAGACCTGTTTCATCACTTTTTCTTTTACAGTCATATTTATGATTATTAACTCTATTTTTGAGCTTCTGTTTTGTTTGCCCCACATATACTTTTTTACAAGTGACGCAACTTATCTTATATATAAGACCAGATTTATCTAAATCTTTCGTCTTATCCTTTAGTATTGAATATATTTTATTGTAAATAGTATTGTTATTATAAAGGACTCTCTCTAATTGTGATGCGGTGCATTTAAAACACCTTATAAGGTAAATGATAAAAACTGTTAATCTAATTAACTTTGATTTTGCATAATTTAGAATTTTTTAGTCACATGCTAATGTAGTGCGTTTTTTTTGTTTTTAAATTATGAGTTTTTAAAAAATCTATGACGCTTTACAATATTAATTTTTGTTAATTTTGTTTGTAACGTGTTAGTCCTTTATTATTCGTTAAAAATTAATGTTCATTGTTTGTTCCCTATTTCTCTTGGACTTAAAAAGCCTTGAAAAAGACCAGACATCTTTGGTCGAAACGTCGGCACCACACTAAAATGGGTTTTAATTGTTAATCCCGACCCGCAACTCCTAAGCAGAAGGCCCAGTATTTGGGGTAACAACTATAATTAATAAAAACGGAGACAACTTTAAAATAGTTATTTACTTACGTTCATTCTGGTAGAATTTGGATGATTATTTTTATTGGTGTGTAGCATGTTGTTATTTAATAGAAACACCTGGCTGTAATTACAAGTTTATATTTACATACAGGTGCAATGAAAGAAAATGTGTTTTAATATTGCACGTAATTTATGTGCCTATGTAGATTCGGATAATTTTTGTAGTGTATTATGCATCATAAGTACCGGGTGACCCAATAAAATTTTCAAGTTCTTAAAAATGACCACCAGAGGGCGTAACTGCCATCTTAAATTTTTAAATTGCATTTTCTATAAATTTCGCATAATAAACAAAAAATTTTTTTCACATTTGTAAAGAGAACCAGTTTATCTATCATTTTCGTAAAAACAAAAGTTCAGTTATTTCAAAAACAAAGATGGCGGGGGTGTTCAATTGTTTTTGCAATAACCTGCTTTAACTTCTTAACGGTTTGACCGATTTTAACAAATTTGGTATCGTTGAAAAGAGCATTCCTTAAGCAATAAGAATCAACCAAAATATAGTTAATTTAGTTGAATCCTTCTCCGCCAGGGGGCTAGTTTTGACACCATGACCCAAATTAAAAAAAATCAAAAAAATCAAATGGAATGATATGACTTTTCTTTATGATAAAGTAGCCAAATAACATCCAAATAGGCCAGTGAAAACCATTTTTCAAAATCTCGTTCCTAACCTCAAATATTGGGAAAATGAGAATAATGGATGTTTGAAGATCGAGGACCGCGCGGTAAATTTTCTAAAACTATTAAAAATTTAGCACAAAATGAATAAGATGTTAAAGAGACAATTGTGAGTCTAAATAGAATTCATTTAGGTATTATTTAAAAAAATATATATCATCAGAACATTCATGTTGCTCCAAAGGGACTAAACGCATTTTGAACTTATTGTCACTTTAATATTACTCTCGTAATTCTAACCTTTAATTTAAAAAGTAAGCCTAAAAACCTAAATAGGTATACTATATCCGAATTCGAATATGTTAGACCATATATTTTGGAACCATTTACAAAGATTCTTTGTAAAATTTGATGCCCCAAATCTAGTACTTTGCGTAAAGTTTTAAGCTGTTTTTTTTGCAATATGGTGTGTGGTCTTGGAAAAAGAAAGATAGGTAGGTAGTTCAGTTCATCTTTGCCAAAAAAATATAATATATTTGAAAATTAAAAAGTATAAGGTATAACTTTTTAATCGCAATAATGAAAAACAAGGTAAGTCTTGGCTTGGTTTTAAAGTAAAGTAAAAGCACCCTACACTTTAGGCCTTGGAAAATTAAACAAATGGAACACGATGCATTATAAAATGACAGTCGTAATTTTGTAAATTATTTTGTTGTGTTTACATTCAGAAAGTGCAGTTTTTGAATTTGTAATCTTTTTTAAAATGCCGATTTCTAACCAAGAAGCATTTAATATGCTGGCGATCTATTTTGAATGTTTTCAAAATGGGATTATCGCTGCTCGCACCTTCTATTTGCGCTATCCGAATCGACCGCGATACCATCGCCGCGTGTTTGTGCGTTTAGCCCAGCGCCTGTTAACAACGGGTAGCATCCGTAGACCTGTCATGAATCGGAGAAATAGGCAAAATAACGAACAAAATGTTATTAATATCCTGGCATCTATAGAAATCAATCCCCAAATTAGTACTAGAGAAATTTCTCGAGACTTGGGTATTCCTCAAAGTACGGTTCATCGCATTATTCAAACCCAGAGGTATGTAAGAGGTATACCTCTTTTTATAAAGTTTAATCTATTTTACACTCAAATTATAAACCCCCATGTTTTTTTACATTTTTGCTATTTTAGGCTACACCCCTACCATATCAACTTACACCAAGGCCTTACTCCTCCGGATTTCGACCGAAGGATAGATTTTGCCACTGGCTATTAAACATGGTAGCAGAAAATCCTCAATTTCTGTCAAATGTGTTGTGGACTGACGAAGCCACTTTCGGTAGTAATGGGCAATTGAACTTACATAATGCGCACTTTTGGGCCCGAAATAATCCGCGCTGGTTTGGAGAAGTCCAGCATCAAGGGAGATATAGTGTAAATGTTTGGTGTGGGATAATTGGAGGGCGGGTTGTTGGTCCGTTTATTTTGGACGGAGCATTAAATGGTCGAACATACCTACATTTCTTAGAAAATGTTCTTCCAATTTTAATGGATGATATTCCGCTGGACGTCCGCCAAAATATGTTTTTCCAGCATGATGGTTGTCCCGCCCATTATGCCCTTGCTGTTCGCCAGTATTTAGATGCCACCTTCCCTGACCGTTGGATCGGAAGAGGAAGCCTGTTCCCTTGGCCTCCAAGGCAAGTTTTTGTAATGTTATTCGCCGTAAAATTGCTTCAGTATTTAACACAAGAATCTTTGGATGTTGCATTTTGGAATGATTCTGTTTATAATTGCGCACATATTAAAACTTATTAAATATTTCAAGGTCTCCCGATTTAACCTGCCTTGATTTTTATCTCTGGGGAAGAATTAAGGATATAGTCTTAGCAACAAGGCCAACTTCCCGCGAGGATATGATTGCAAGAATCAGGAATGCCATCTTGAACATCCCAAGAGCTGAAATTGAGAATGCTGTTCTTTCAACACATCAGCGTCTTCAGATGTGCATCCAAAATAACGGAGGCCATTTTGAACACCTGGGTCGCCATTAGATCCCTTTTTTTTCCTTTTATGGGTTTTATTAAAAAACGGTTCTTTTTAGAACCACAGACCATTTCATAAAAAGAATTCCGTAAAGTAACTATATTATACCTACTAAAATCTTTGTAAATGGTTCCAAAATAGATGGTCTAACATATTCGAATTCGGATATAGTATACCTATTTAGGTTTTTAGGCTTACTTTTTAAATTAAAGGTTAGAATTACGAGAGTAATATTAAAGTGACAATAAGTTCAAAATGCGTTTAGTCCCTTTGGAGCAACATGAATGTTCTGATGATATATATTTTTTTAAATAATACCTAAATGAATTCTATTTAGACTCACAATTGTCTCTTTAACATCTTATTCATTTTGTGCTAAATTTTTAATAGTTTTAGAAAATTTACCGCGCGGTCCTCGATCTTCAAACATCCATTATTCTCATTTTCCCAATATTTGAGGTTAGGAACGAGATTTTGAAAAATGGTTTTCACTGGCCTATTTGGATGTTATTTGGCTACTTTATCATAAAGAAAAAGTCATATCATTCCATTTGATTTTTTTGATTTTTTTAAATTTGGGTCATGGTGTCAAAACTAGCCCCTGGCGGAGAAGGATTCAACTAAATTAACTATATTTTGGTTGATTCTTATTGCTTAAGGAATGCTCTTTTCAACGATACCAAATTTGTTAAAATCGGTCAAACCGTTAAGAAGTTAAAGCAGGTTATTGCAAAAACAATTGAACACCCCCGCCATCTTTGTTTTTGAAATAACTGAACTTTTGTTTTTACGAAAATGATAGATAAACTGGTTCTCTTTACAAATGTGAAAAAATTTTTGTTTATTATGCGAAATTTATAGAAAATGCAATTTAAAAATTTAAGATGGCAGTTACGCCCTCTGGTGGTCATTTTTAAAACTTGAAAATATTTTCCTGCGATTCTTCATGGCCGATTTACCTAATATTTTTTTACACCAAAGTCATACGACGAACGGTTCCCGAGATATGGCCGAGGAACAGTCTTATTGGGTCACCCCATAAAAAAAAAAAAATTTTTTTTTTTTTTTTTTTTTTTTTAAAAAAAAATTTTTTTTTTTTTTTTTAATAAAATATTTTTATTTTTAGACTTATATTTAATTTATTAATTTTTAATTTTTTTTGTTTTTTTTTTCCTTAAAATTATTAATAGAAAAAAAATTTAAGGTTAAAAAATTAAATTTTTTTATATTATATTAAATTAAAAAAAAAAAAAATTAATTTTACTCTCTAAAACATTAATTGTTGGTAATAGTGTACAAATCTCCATATAAAGTGTTTCATTAAATATACATACATGCTTTTAAAATGAATTTTCAAATACTTGTTTTGAATATGTTACATCAAAAGTTACACAAATTTACTAATTAGTAAGTTATTAAATTATAATTAATGTTCGAAGTGATTCTCATTGTTTAAATTACACATATTAATTTGAAATACATTAATTAAAATATCTACTGGAGCAACATCTGTTAATGCTGATTATTGCTGCTTCTAGTTCATCTAAATCTAAAAAATCTGGAAGTGTAGATCGGAAAATCTGTTTGATTTTGATCAAAATCGATTTTTATTCCAAAAGTCTTTTTAACCGAATTTTGCACAAGTGTAATTTAAAACAAACTGACCTTATACTAATGCATATGTAATTCTGTCTTAAGAATTTTTTTGAGTTTCATAAGAAAGTTCTGCTTCTTACCAGTTTGTACAGTTGTCGAATCGGCTTAGTAGAACTTCGTTCTATCATTTGGTGTATATTTTCCATAACTTTTTTGGTAACAACCCTTGATAGTCCTGTTTTTTCTTTCTTCCACACTCCCAGATTCCACTTGGCAGGTGTTATTTATAATACTGCAGATATATGTAATTCGATTTTTTTAAAATTTTTCTAAATTAAAGTTGTTTCTAATCTAATTATGCACAACTTATTTTTTTTACCCAATCCTTAATTACAGGTGGCGCTGATCTCACTTGACTTTATTTAACAATATCTTTTCTATACGCTGTTACACGGTTATTCGGAGCGATGTTGAATCGTTGCATAACTTGTCAACGCCCAATTGTCAATAGCAATGAAACAAACGCATATCTCATGATGTTTAGGTTTTACAAATTTAAACAAGATTTCTTTTAGGTAGTTCCTAAAATGTAAACATCAATTGACCTGTTTCACATATTTTGATTAGGCTATATTTCCACCCCATAAAGGTACAAACGTATAGGATAGCCGGTATAAATGGGTACAAACGATGACAAGCCATCTCCATTTTTCAGATTTGAAATATCTCAAAGAATGATTAATATTCCCCTTACACACATTTTCATTAGGCTATATTTCTACCTCTATTAAAGTACAAACGAAAAGGAAACTGGTACAAACAATGACAAATTATCTTCATTTTTCAGATTTCAAATATCTCAAAGAATGACTAATTTACCCCTTTGACATATTTTCAATTAGCCATAGTTCAACCCCCGTAAGGGTACAAACAAAACGAAAAACGGTACAAACGGGTTCAAACGATGCTGAATCGAATGGCGTTTGAAAAATTAATATATCTCAAAACGGGGTACTAACGATATGTTAGACCCTTATAACTTTTACCCCTTTGAGGTACAAACGAAGCTTAATTGACCGCACAAATAAATAAGTTTTTTTCTTAAAGTCGGCTGCTAAGTTCACACAAGTCATCAATTGTTTATAATTTCATCTATAAAATTGAAATATTTCGTTAATAAAAGTTACCAAATTAAGAAATCTTAAGATGGAATGCTATCACCAATTTAAAAGTATTCACTGAATAATTTTTAAACGTGATTTTATTTTGATGAGTTTCACTTGAAATATGTATCAGTTCTGAATTTCTAGTATTGACGATATTTTTATTAATTACCCACCTGCTATTAAATAGACAGTTTAAGCGACCGAGCTCAATTTACACATTGTTAGGTACAAAATTAAAGCAATGAAAGTTAGGTTTACACGGGCATCTTAAAAAATTCATTACTTTTGAACCATTGAAGATATATAAATGATTGTTTGTGTATTGATTTCTAGAGGTAGAACACTCTACATATGAAGTATACATTATGCACTATCTATCTGTATTAGGTTTACCTACATCTATCTCATGTAGGTATCCGGTAATTCCACTTTGATCATTTTTTGACAATAAATCTTTGTTTTAAATATATTTTATATTAGCCCAGTCAAATTAGACAAAAATAAAAGGGAACCTCGAACAATTTCCGATACGGTGGATTGTTTGTGTACGACAAGATTATATACATTTATATACATTTTGTCAAAAGTCCCCAACGATCCGACCTAAATTTTTTATGTGGTGTCAAAAAGGAGGAAAATCAGTTTTTTGTGAATATATCGCATTCGATTAGCTAATTTGTAGCTTAAACAATTTAGAAATAGATGGGTCCGTGGGTTTTTCTTTAAATTTTAATATTGTCTGGTAATCGACCATTATACATATGTTAAAACATCACACTTTATAAAAAAAATCCGTCGATTTCAATTTCATAGTTGAGGTGTTGAAAGTGATTCTGCGTTCAACGTAATGTCTCTCAGAGCATTGACTCACCTCTGTACTGATTTTACACAAAATATATTGCGATGTTATCCATGCCCCTGAGTCTAAAATAGTGTTTGAAATGAGTCCCACGATGATTCTAGTTAAAAATAGTCCAATTTTGTAAAGTTGCGGGATAATCGGGAGATGTTCAGGGACTTGCTTGCAGCTGGTAGGAATTTGTAGAAATTAAGCCATAATTCCATGTATAAGTAGTAAGAAACAGTCATCTAGCAGCTCCAAGTAACAAAATTTAGAAATTAAGATAACGAAGTGCGCATGTTTTTCGAATTAATTGTGAAAAACATTACCTAATTAGGATTAGGAAATTGGAAAATTTTGAAGACGAATTGCGTTATGGCGCATAGTTTTTAAAGAAAAGGAAAATGACGGTTGGACTAAACAAACAGTTTCTAAATTAATGAATGTAATTTTATTTAACTACACAAAAATAATAGCAGAAATTCAGAATTTTAATTGAAATACCGCTAGATGGCAGTGCGAAGTTTCAGAAAAAGACCGTTAAAATTCAAAATTACAGGCAATGAAGTAGGCCTGGTTTAAAAAAGTTATAAATACCGACGCTTTTGGGTTCTTAAAAATTTGACGCGTTAAAGATAAGACTTAAACGTCCAAATAAAATTTATAAAGTGAGCGAAATAGTGTGACGTCACGAAATTCAAAATGTGAAGATTAATAAAATAAATAGTGACGCGAATTTGAGTTGCACCGAAATAAATAAACAGAAATTATGTTAAATAACGTGAGTGCAAATTAAAAACTAAATAATACAAGTTAATAAAACTATACTTACGAACAATTTCGAATAAAAGGAAAATTTCCTTACATAAAGAGTGTGGTGGTTTCGTATCAAAAATAAATTTCTGGAAGCAGCTGAAGAGGAGAGACACCTGGAAAGCGAGTACGTCGACGGTTTCACTAGCTCGAGCCGATGAGAAGATCGGTAACCTAAAAGAAAAAAAAGGGAAATCAAGAATCACAAGCCATATGATAAGAGAAGCACTCACCGGTTAGAGCAGTGGTTCCCATACTTTTTTTTCTCATAGACCACTTTAAACATTTTGCTGGATCTGGTGGACCCCCTATAGCTATTACATTTACTAACTTACTTCCAAAACCCGAAAAGTATGTGTCTATGTAAATCTGTGTTGTGGCTATTTTTCAATCAACTATGAGTTGAAAGTTTTCGAAAAAAGGTGAGAATTTATATTGCTTTGATTATGCTGTGAGTATTGTCATTCAAGCTAAGTTTCAAAGCCAGTCTAAAAGCGTCTTCATCCAACAGTTGGATTCCTACTTTACTTTTTTGTATTCTAAGATTGACTCACAGTACAAGAAACCAATAATCTCCCACTTCGGGTGGTAAAAAGTAAAAATAAATATTTTCTTGTTTTGTAGCTATTTATTCAAACACAAAAATTACTACACTTTTAATTATGTTGCCGCTGGCGAACTGTTTATGTTGATGCAGTACGGTGCACAAAGCGAACATCGTAAGTTAGATTCTCTCCGATATGGGAACTTTGTACAGGCCGTCTCCAAAAATTCGTTCAATCATCATCATTCATTGCGTACAAAGCTGGCGGAGAGTTCATAAACCTCCAGAGGATCTTCGATGGCAAAGAACAACCGCAGGATTAGTCGCCACACGGATCGCAAGATAACCAGCTCCAGAGGTTATACTTAAGGGTCTGCTTGTAGTTGTCGTAAAACAGGATTAAAATGTTCGGTTTTGTTTTTACTCTTTACTGGGACATCCTGCGAAAACATTCCCTACCAGATTGCGTTAGAGGATGACGATGAGCATGTTCGCCGATTCTGAGGATGATAACAAGGCGATTCAGCTTTACAACGTCGCAAGTGACTAAAAATTAAATAAACCCCGATATCAACCGTGGATTAGACCTCTTGGGGATACCACGTTAAAAAAAACACACCGACCAATTCTACCTCAAGGGGGATGTAGAAACGAGTTGAAAATTATATTTTCTTCTATCATGTATGCACAAAAATAATAAATTTGGCGGCTAGATCAAAAACAATAAGAAAATATTGACCGTATTGATATAATGATAATTAAAAAATGCTATCATATCTTTTTATTATATACACCAAATGTATCAAATCAGACATCTGCAAACTCACAAAACATTACACTTTAAAAAAAACATACGTCTTAATCCGCAATGAAATTCTGATTTTGTTGAAAATTAAAAATCAACCCCCAACTTTCACGCACCGTAGAGCGGAAAGTATTCGTCGCAGACGAAAAATGCAAGTACCTACCCAAAATTGTGCACAATTTTATTCTCTACATATTTTGTTTGAATTTTTTTTTTGATAACACTTACCACAACAGCAATATTTTCCGAAAAGCGTCGCAAAGTAAGTTTTTCATCCCCCGGCCCCTCGAACGACAAGCCTCCGAGGTCACAAACTCAGGTGTACTATCAAGGGACCTATGCCTACCATCCCAAAAAATTCAAATTCCTTACGACCTTTTGCGAATAGAACTCCTTTTTTTGTACCCATTGCTTAGGCCGTTAGACTATAGTCTAAGAATCTAGGGTTAGACTATAGTCTAAGAAGCAATGGGTACAAAAAAGGTTCTATCCAAAAGGTCAAGGAATTTGAATTTTGGGATGGTAGGCATAGGTCCCTTGATAGTACACCTGAGTTTGTGACTCGGAGGCTTGTCGTTCGAGGCGGGGATGAAAACTACTTTATGCGACGCTTTCGGAAAATATTGTTGTGGTAAGTGTTATCAAAAAAATTCAAACAAATATGAGAGAATAAAATTGTGCACAATTTTGCTTGCATTTTCTGGCTGCGACATTACTTTCCGCTCTACGGTGCGTGAGTGGGGGTTGATTTTCAATTTTCACCAAAATCAGAATTTCATGCGGATTAAGACGTATATCTCTATCAAACAACTCTGTAATGTTTTTTTTTAAAGTGTAATGTTTTGTGAGTTTGCAGATGTCCGATTTGATACATTTGGTCGTATATAATAAAAGATATGAGCATTTTTTAATTATCATTATATACGGTCAATATTTTCTTATTGTTTTTGATCTAGGCCGCCAAATTTATTATTTTTGTGCATACATGATAGAAGAAAATATAATTTTCAACTCGTTTCTACATCCCCCTTGAGGTAGAATTGGTCGGTGTGTTTTTTTTAACGTGGTATCCCCAAGAGGTCTAATCCACGGTTGATATCGGGGTTTATTTAATTTTCAGTCACTTGCGACGTTGTAAAGCTGAATCGCCTTGTTATCATCCTCAGAATCGGCAAACATGCTCATCGTCATCCTCTAACGCAATCTGGTAGAGAATGTTTTCGCAGGATGTCCCAGTACAGAGTAAAAACAAAACCGAACATTTTAATCCTGTTTTACGACAACTACAAGCAGACCCTTAAGTAAAATCTCTGGAGCTGGTTCCCTTGCGATCCGTGTGGCGACTAATCCTGTGGTTGTTCTTTGTCATCCAAGATCCTCTGGAGGTTTATGAACTCTTCGCCAGCTTTGTACGCAATGAATGATGATGTTTGAACGAATTTTTGGAGACGGCCTGTACAAAGTTCCATATCGGAGAGAATCTAACTTACGATGTTCGCTTTGTGCACCGTACTGCCTCAACATAAACAGTTCGCCAGCGGCAACGACTTCCGTTAATTTTGCATTAAAAGTCGCCAAATACTTGAATCGCGTCTGTTAATGTTGGGTTTTTTCTAAAGTTTAGAGGAATACCTTGTAATATAGTAACACAAATACTTGCAAATGAATTGTGACTACCCCACGCACCTGGCTGTGCAACTTGTTTTCTGACGTAGATGTCGTTGAAATGCCACGGCGACCACCATGTGACGGAACAGTAACGGCTCAAACACAAAATTCTGTGGCGTATGGTTAATTTGTTTGTATGAGAAGTCGTTTATTTTACAGCGATTTAAGTTTTTGCCGTAGCTAACCTTTTTATATATCGTTTTTATAATGATAAATTGATGTCCTTCACTGTATTATTTATTTATTGGGAATGTCCAGATAGTGATAACGTCTCCCAATGTCGTTTTTATATTTTTTACACAAAATGCACTAATCAGTTATACAGTTCTTTTCAAAATTACTCTAAAATTCTTGCATTTCGAACTGACTTTTACTCCAATGGCGTTTTTGATTTACCTGCGACTGCAAAAATGGACGTCTCACAAAAAAAGGCACCAATCAATTCTACCTCAATGGTTGTGTGGAAACGAGTTGAAAATTATATTTTTTTCTGTCATGTATGCACAAAAATAATAAATTTGGCTAGATCAACAATAATAAGGAAATATTGACCGTAGATAATGATTATTAAAAACCGCTAATATGTATGTAGCGTCGCGTTTCAAGAAATCAATCTTTTATTATATACGAATAAATGTATCAAATCGGACATCTGCAGACTCACAAAACATTACGCTTTTAAACAAAAATCTATTACAGAATTGTTTGATAACGATATTCGTCTTAATCCGCAATGAAATTTTGATTTTAATGAAAATTTCAAATCAAGCCCTAGAACAGAAAGTATTGGTCATACACGAAAAATGCAAAAACCCAAAATCATGCACAATTTTGTCCTCTACACATTTTTTTTCGATAGCACTTACCACACCAGCGTTATTTTCCGAAAAGCGTCGCGACGCAGAGTTTTCATCCCCCCCTCCCCTCGAGCGACAAGCGGTCGCAAACTCAGATGTCCTATCAGGGATCTATCTCTATCATCCCACCAAATTTCAATTCCTTCCGACCTTTTGCAAATAGAAACCCTCCATTGCCTGGACTACTAAATGACCAGGTCAATTTTGTAATTAATTTTAAGTTAGTTATAGGAAAGTGTAATTAGCGCAAACAACCACTTTGTCAAATAACGGTCGGAGTTGGTGTTCATAACCACGTTGTCCCGATGAAAGATCGTTTACAGCGTTGCGCGGTTTACAATTAAATTGTTTTAGGTTCAATAAATTTTCGTATATGTAAATAACATTTTCTTTGTTATATAACGAGTTGTTTATAAATTGGAAACATCAGGTGGGCCATGAAAAGTAATTGTGCTAGAAATAAATTAAAGGTAACCATTAATTCCGACCTTGAACAGAGTTATTACTTATTAATTCATCAAAATTGATATTAAATAAAGTTTCACACGCATGTAAAGCACATTTACCTGGTAAAATAAAGAACCCTGAGAGACAAGAGCAGAATTTAGTTGTTTGTGAGAATACTTCAATTAAATAAATCTACACACATAAAATCGTGGCCCGGTTTGTCTGTCTGTCTGTATGTATGTTCGTCTTCTCCTCCGAAACGGCTGAACCGATTTCGGAGATCGATATGTCAAATTGTTCAGGAGGTCCAGGCGCTGATCTTAGGCGGGGTCACAAGTTGACCTGACCTTTGACCTCTGACTTGGAGCGGTGACCTCACGTCTTTAATTTCAGGTTTGTCTAGATTAGGCCCATTTTCAAATGGGTTTGGTTACTAGTTTCAAATAAAGTTTTATAACCAAAAGTAAAAATTTCCCTTATCACAATATGTTAAATCGAAAGTTTTTAAACTTGCTACCCGCTAATCTAACAACGGGCTTTAAGGTCTCTAATGATCGTTAGATAAAATTCAAATTTATACACTCGATTGCTTAAAAGCATTTGTCAAACACATATGTTGGTAAGAAGTAAAAAAAGTTGGAGTTTACAGAGTAGCCCCCTAAACGTAATAACTTCTGTTTATTCTGTAAACTCGGTCCAAAACACTTGCGCAAGGCTCGATTGCTGTATACGGGTGCGTATCATTATAATAAAAATTGCCTCAAAAGTTGTCAACGATCGGACGTCTGCTAAACTTCTTGTGGAGGTGAATACGAGTCCAAATATGTGATCCTAAAACGAAATAGTTTTATGCCCTTGAATTTGAGAAATAAATTTCATCCTACGGTCTGAAACCCCTTGCACTTTATTCTTACCATACATTAGGACAGTAGGGAACTTCACATGAAACCAAAATCATTTTCAAGATCTCAGTTCAGGGAAAATGTTTAAAGGGGCAATATCTGCTGTTGTAACACGTTTACCTTATTTTGTTCTTTAACTTAAAGAATTTAAGAAGATTTACGAGGGTTGGAACGCTTTTGTTGCAAATTTTAAAAGCTTTGAAGGGTATAAAACTATTTCGTTTTAGGATCAGATATTTGGAAAAAATATTTTTCGATAAACTTCTTCTTCTTCTCCACAAGAAGTTTAGCAGAGTCAGATCCTTGACAACTTTTGACGCAATTTTTATTATAATGATACCCACCCGTATACAGCAATTGCGCTTTGCAGGAGTGTTTTGGGCTGAGTTTATAGAATAAACACAAGTTCTTACGTTTAGGGGGGCTACTCTGTAAACTGCAACTTCTTTAACATCTGACCTACAACAAATGGTTTTAAGCAATCGAGTGTATAAATTTGAATTTTTTGTAACGTTTATTAGACACCGTTAGATTAGCTGGTAGAAAGTTTAAAGAACTTTCGATTTAACATACATTTTATGCAAAATCAGTACTGAGATGGGTCAAGGCTCTGAGGGACATCACGTCAAACTGTCTTTATCTGTCACACAACTGTTTATTTCATAGGCTACTATTGAAGACAATAATTTAGAGTGAAGATAAATGATAAAAGTGGAATTACCGGAAATCTACATGAGATATGTATAGGTAAACCTAATATAAACGGATAGTGTATAATGTATACTTCTAAAATACTAAATCATATACAACGTGTTTCTTTTGAAAAAACATGCTATGTGATTGTTTAATATGACGACTTTACTCCCATTTCTAGAACACCTTGTATAATAAAAATAACAGTTTAACATTTACACACGATATAGAGTTATGTTGTGTTAGAAGATATTCGACTTTCTCTTCATGGGAAAAAGTAAAGTTTACATTAAAAAAAATTATAACTCATAGATAGATAGACATAGGGAATTATTAACAAAATTTGTTCAAAATAACGTAAACATTAAGAAAATTAAAAAATGTACAGGGCGTCCCATTAAAATATCGAGTTTATAACACGTTTTCTGTATAACCCAAAGTGGCAAGGGGATACTAATATTTTCAATAAATAGTTCACGCTTCAAACCTTCAATGTTCAGCTACGTTTAGTTATTTAGATCTGTCTAACCAAAGCTTTATCTGCCGCACCCTATTATTTAACTACAAAATTAAATAAGTACAATTTAATGTAGATTCGAATGCAACGAACTAAGAAAATATGTCATAAGCTGTGAAAACATTGAAAACAGCTCGCTGACTTGTAATGCAACTTAATGTAGTAGGGCTGGATTCTGTTGCTGAAAGTAATTGGTAAAATGGGGAAAAATATTACCAAGTATGAGAGAAAAGGAAATATTATTATTTATACCCACTCAACGCTACAACTTTAGCTTGAACTACTTTTTCTAAAACTCCAGTGTTAAAATTTCACTACGTTCTAAAATTTAAAATAAGAAAAGATTAATCAAAATCAATCAAACTGAAATAAAATTAAAAAAACTTTACCTTACCGTTGTACTATTTAACCAATTTTACTTAACAATTATTCTTCCTAAAATGTAAGGTAGAAAAAGAAGAATTACAGACAATCAATCAAACAGAAAACATGATAACTGTATCATTGATTTAAAGTTTGTTAATGGGCTCTTTAAAAATCAATAAACACAACTGACAGTAAGTACATGACTCATATGCCCCTTCATATAAGCTTCGATTCATTCTATAATAACAATTCAAAATACTACACACACTATCACAAAATACTAAACCTTTTTCTAACTCTAGTATTGAGTTTATTTATTTATTCAGACCAAGCAATGCTTTATTGTCGTTACCGTTCCTATAAAACAGTTATGGTATTAATAATAAAAGGGCTCAAGCAATTTGCTAAACACCTTCTATCAATCACTGTAAAAGTAACTGATTCGTCACAAATATAAATCGAATAAGTTTTAGAAAAAATCAATTTATAGTAAACAAAACATAATTTAAAACTTTTTTTATTATTGAAGATATTGTTAAATAAACGTCTCCTTATTTCAACATCTCGGTAATTATTTTAATACAACTTGTATAGAATTAAAGTACAAATTATCTTTATTTGAAAAAGAGAAAGCCAAAATTCGTATTCGATGTTATAAGGACGAAAAATAAAATATTTCGTACATCATACATTATTTTTTATTCGATTGTATAAAATTAAAATAAAATCCAAGAATAATATTAAATGACATCCCAAATTAATCAATGATAATTTCATTGTAATCGGGATGCCTTGAAATTTTTTTTAAGTAGGTTCTTATCACATAATTAGTAATTATTACTTTTAAGCTTGGATAGTTAGTCAATTTTCACCATATTCGTTAATGTTGGTGTTGTTAAATCCTTGGCTCTTCTTGTTAATTAGTTAATGTTTCAAATAATATAGAAATAAACAAATTTAGTTATTTTAATAATTTTTTCTTCAAGCGTGCTAAAATATGAATTTTACTATACCGCATTGAATATATAGAACGACTACATTATTTTACGGCGTACAATAATATAATTATTTTACGATCAATTAGTAACTTAGTTTGCCGGTAGAGGTATTAGCACTTTTAAGCAGAAACGCCATTTAAAATTTAAACTTTTAAAAATGTCGCAAATTGAAGGAACTCCACCTAAAATAAAACAAATCGCCGATGCCTTAGTTGAAAATTTGATCCCCAACAAATCGCGCAAAATATATGATTTTGCTTACAATAAATTTTTGAAATGGGCGCAAGAAAATAATATAATCAATTACACAGAAAATGTTATGTTAGCGTATTTTTCCCATTTGGCGGAAACTATGAAAAGTTCGTCATTATGGGCACAATATTCCATGCTAAAGTGCCAATTAAATATTAAACATGACATAAACTTAAAAATTACGCAAAATTAATTTCCTTCTTGAAGCGCAAAGCTGATGGGTATCAACCAAAAAAAGCAAAAGTTTTCTCAAAAGAACATTTTAATAACTTTTTACAAAATGCGCCAAACAATGAATATTTGGCCATGAAGGTAATTTCAAATATAACTTTTTCAATCGCTAAAGTAGATACTATTTTCTTAGATCGTATTAATATTCGGAGTTAGTGGGGCATGTCGTTGCGACGAACTAGTCAATTTAAGAATACAGGATATCGAAGACCTGGAACGTATAATACTAGTAAAAATTCCTAATACTAAAACGAATAAGTCACGGACATTTACCATAGTTGGAGATTTTTATTTAAATTTATGTAGACAATATATGACACTTCGACCTAATGACATCAACATAACAAGATTCTTTTTAAAATACCAAAATGGTAGATGCCACCGTGTCGTTATGGGGATACATAAAATTTCAGGTATACCAAAACAAGTGGCAACTTTTTTAAAACTACCTAATCCAGAGGAATACACTGGTCATACACTGCGACGAACCTCAGCTACATTGTTAGTTGACAATGGTGGAGACATTACCACTCTAAAAAGACACGGTGGATGGAAATCTAACAATGTAGCTGAGGGATACATCGAAGACTCCCTTTCAAACAAACGTGAAATTGCCAATAGAATATTAGGGTGCGATGAAGGTAACACATCTACCGTAACATCAGGTGATCTTAACAGGCCTAGTACTTCCACCGCAACATCGAGCATATCCCAGTCAAGTGAATATGAAATCCATCACGACTATAATGACGTCAATGTCAGTTCTAAAACAGCAAGTAGTGGATTAAATATTATTAACTCGACATTACAAAATTGTACCTTTAATATTACTATAAATAAGAAATAGGTATTTTTTCCACTATATAGTTACTACAAAAGAATGTTTGTTTTAAGTTTTCATCTGAAATAAGAGTTAATTATTATTATTGTTGTATTGTTAAATAATTATAGCTTTCTTTCTTACTCTACAAATTAATACAAAATTTTCCTTTTACAAACCGTGTTAATACACACAACAAAAATAATGTTGTTTGACAGTCATGTTTGACAGTTGTAAAGTTGAGTTAACGCTGTTGCCTATTCATTCTAAAACCACCTCAATTACTTCAAGAATTTGGTTTTTTACGCTTGAAGAAAAATAGTATATGCTACACGGAGTCGAACGCCTTTTGTGTTTCGCAAAGTATTTTGCGGCCTCAGCTGCGCTTCGGCCGCAATACCTTCGCTCAACACAAAAGAATGCGTTCTACTCCTAGTAGCATAATATACTATTTTGTCCACCGAAATAGTACATTACAACCGAGGCGGAAAGTATTCTATTGTTATTTCGAGAGAAAGTAGAGTTCACCAAGAGGCGAAGCCTCGAGGTGAACTCTTCTCGAGAAACAGGAATGGATTTTTTCCGAGGTTTGTATACTCTTTTATTCACAATTAGCTATTTAAAAATTAATAAAATGTATCATCATGTGATCGTTTATTTCGGCAAAATTTAAAATGCGATGCACGATTGTCATTTTTTTAAATAAAATTTGCGTTTGCTTAGTTAATACAACTGAAAAAATGTCGGATAGTGAAATTGAGTGTACTCCCCCGGAACTGCGGCAATCTGCGCAAAAATTAACATTAGATCTTCTACCAGAGAAGAGCAATTTACGATACGAAAAAACGTATAAAGGTTTCCGCGACTGGTGCTCTAAGAAGGAGGTGAAAAATTACACTTCCGAAAGTGTTCTGTTAGCCTATTTTGGTGATATGGCTAAAACTAAAAAACCATCCTCCATGTGGTCTCACTACTCTATGCTCAAAAGTACTATTAATTTGAAGGAGAATGTTAATATCTCGAAATATTGCTAATTAATAGCATATTTAAAAAAACAAAACCTGGGAATCAACCTAAAAAATCAAGCACATTTTCCAAGGAAAATATTGATTTTTTTTTAAAGAACGCACCGTTTGAGTTTTTGCCATGTAAAGTATGAATCGTAGGTATTCATTTCTTGGCTTTTTTCATTGGTTTCAATATTTTAGGCTGCTTTAGTTATTGGTATCTCAGGCGCAAGCAGAAGTGATGAGCTGTTCAAAATGAAAACAGGAGATATAAACCTTCAAGAAGAAAGAGCTATTATCATGATTCCAAATACAAAAACCTACCAGCCGAGATCATTTGTCGTGATTGATACTGAATGGCTTGCAATTCTAAAACTTTACATTAATTTACGTAATAATGTTGAGGGTGATCGATTCTTCTTGCAAATGAGATATGGTAAATTGACAAAACAACCCTATGGTCATAACTCCATTGCGCAGTTTCCTAAACAATTGCAACTTATTTAAAACTAAGTGACGTAAATACATACACTGGACACTGTTTTCGCCGCACAGCAGCAACTATATCTGCTAATAGTGGAGGAGATATCCTTAATTTAAAAAAAAATGGGAGGTTATAAGTCGAGTATCGTGGCTTAACGTTGCGTAACCAGTTCCTTAGATGGGCAATTAAAAATTGCTAGCATACTTTCTAATAAAGATTCTGTACCTGTAGAAAATATGCCCGACATATCTGTTCCATGTCCATCAACTCAACAGTTTCATTTCTCCAAAGAAGACTTGTACCAAGGCATTTTCCTTCATGTCGAAAGTCACGACAATTCTACAATTAATATTTATTTTAGTAAATAATAATTATTACAAGACTATGTGTTTTGTTATTGTTTTTCTGTTCTGTTGTTTTGTCGTTTATGCTTTTTATAAACTTTAGTAGTACCTACATATACAGGGTGTTTCATTAATCAGTACAGAAAATGAAACTGGAGATTCCTTGCAAAATTTAAAGGGGGGTTTAACATAAAAAAAAAATTTCCTTAAAGCCTCCCCTGAAGAGTTAGACAATTTGTAGCAATGCTAGGTAGCGTTAACGGAAATTTGTTCAAAAGAATAAGAGCCTGTATTCAAGAAAATGGTCCCCATTTTAAACACTCTCTGAAATAATATTGTTAATTTAAATTAAAAATGATAGTTAATAATAATATTGTTATTTATGTCAAACTTGCATACGCAACTTATTAATTAAAAATTCTGCAGTTGAGTTTACGTGAAATTTTTAAGAGACAAAAGTTTTTAATTGAAGTGGCTCTCCAAAATCTGAATTTTAAAATTGAAAAAAAATTAGTTAAAAAGTTCTGGTAAAAAAACTCTAAGGGGTAGTAAGACTCACCCCCTTGCAGAGAACAAGGGTGAATAAAATTATGAAGTTATGGAGGCTTCTTGGTAGTAGTATTTGAATGTTTAGATTTCTTTTTTTATTTCAAGTCATTTCAAAAAAATCGATTAATGTGAATTTTTTATACATCTTTAAGGGGCTGTAACTCTTCAGGGAGGCTTTAAGGAAATTTTTTTATGTTAAACCCCCTTTAAATTTTGCAAGGAATCTCCAGTTTCATTTTTCTGTACTGATTAATGAAACACCCTGTATACTTAATTTGTGTTTATAATTGAATCTCAAATTAATTTTGCCATATGTTTAACCTAGCACGTAAAATTTTTCTTTTATGGTTCAAGACATGGGGTATGAAAAACCACAATTTAAAAAAGGAGTTATCTCTTGATTTTATTTTAGTTGTCATTTTTATCAAACTAAAAACACCATATTTCTATTAATAAACAATCTTAGGTCGTCCACACACAAATACTGAAAAAGAAACCTATTAGTTAAACGAATTAGTAACCAGTCACTTCCTATGTAATTAAATAAAACGTCACCCATGGAGCTAATGATATCGTACGAATTTGTAATTCATAGAAATCAGTTAGTTACTAGTCACAAGCAGACGCACATGTTAGGTCACCAGGCAGTTTCAATTTTAATTTTCTAAGATGAACTCAAAAACAACCTGTTCTTAGTGAAGGAAGTTCCAACTTGTTTAGTTTCTTTCCAGCAGCTCTGTAGGAAGATGGCCTTAGTCGTTAACATTTCACATACCCCACATGTCACTAGCCGAATTAAAAGAGTAACTCCATGTTGAACTTAAGGAGAATACGAATGCCGTTTTCTTAATCTACCTGCATGAAATAGTATAGATAATATGCGCGTCATTCATTTACAACGGTACAATTTTTTACGAAGTCGAAAAATCGATTAGGCTTTTCAATAGTAATTGTAGCTTACTTAATAATGACCAATAACATTATTAGATTTTGTAACAAATACAAGCATAATAAGCATTTCAAAGTTGTGCTTGGTGAATTTGGCACTTTACATATGCAAGAACTGGGTTTTGCATATTTATATTAAATTAATAGCAAAATTCATACACACTTCAAATTGCTTGAGAGTGTTCTTTTTTTGTCCAAAATTGTGTAATACTCGTACAAACGATATCTTTATTATTATAAAATCAAAATCCATGTAGTCAATGTAACCTATAAAATCAGTTTTGAACTGTCAAAGTCAGGACTTGTAGCGGAAGGATTTTCATGAATGTGTAGTTTATACGACAGTGGCGCCTAGATAGGTTGGAAAGTGGCTACTTTCGGACCGATTGTTAGTCATTACTCACTCGTGTTTTTATCTTTTCGCAATGTATTCTTCAAATCTCTTACTTTTCAACTTTTACAAGCTTCAAAAACCTGTATGTTACTAACTAATTGTGAATAATAGTTATTTACGAATCAAGTTCGAGAAGAACTTTTTCCTACATGAGCGCATTTAAAGCATCGAGCGAACGAAGTGAGCGAGTGCTTTAATAGCGCGAATGCTAGAATAATCTTCCCGCAAGAGGTTTGTACAATATTTTTTGTATTGAGCAAATATTTCGTTAATAAATGTTTGCAACTATTTTACATTAATGCCAAATTTTAATATAGTTAGCAGAGTGCTATGAGTTGACGTTTTTAGTTGTAGTAATTTACATAACGGATAGATTGCACTATACATTTTTAATAACTTTGTGTAGATTTTTCAAGGTTAATTCTTGTTTTCATTAACAAAATTATTGGGAAAATGATTTTTAGCAACTAAAAATTATATTTGGATTACGATGTTATTATTTCAATGTCTGTGAATGCCAGTGTTTTTGTAACTTTTCCCGAACTGATGCGGGAAAAATAGCTTCCTGATTGGTTACACACTTATATCAAATGTCATTTCCCAAGCGGCGAGTACAACAAACTAATTACGTTGGAATTTCCAAAATATAACCTATTCATTTTTTATTTTCATTAAAGTTGCCTTGGTTTTAATTTTCTTGAATCACATGAGTGTAATGTGATGTGATGGTATTATTTAAAACTATATATTGTTCCCAAAAATGTTTTTTTTATTGTAGGATGTCTTTAAAGAGTTTATAAAAAGCGAAAAATGTATGAAGTTGTTACAGAAGGCTAATAATTTGTTCCTCCATTGCTCGCTTTGAGGTTATGTCGGATATTAATTTAAGTAACACTTAGTTTTTTTTTTTCTCATTGAAAAGGAGTGAGAACTTTCTCCCGTTATTGGCAAGTGCAAGTAGTTAATAAAAGAAACTGCAGTATTACTGTTGACTCAGAAATGACAAAATCTATTTTATCAATTATATAATTCTATCAATGTATTTTAAAATTTGCCATACTGATCAATCATTTACCGTAATCTTTATTGTCACTGTTCCGATAACGATTATACCATCCTCATTTTACTTAAGTATGATTACATTTAGTGGTTTCGTGATGTTTGTGCAAAAATTATGTTTGTTCAGTTTGGTTTCTGCTTGAGGGTGCGTTCTCTTTTATCAAAAAAAATCAATTTGTTCAGGTACGAATTCGACAAGTGATAAATGAATGCTGTATTAAAAACAATCTTTTAATTTGTTCTCGTTCCTACACACTGTGCGCTCTATTTCCTCAATCTTAAGTAGGGCGAGAAGTTACAATTACAACGTCGGTAATTTTGTACAGCAAATGAGACTGTTCTGTACGATGACACACACCATTCGTTGTATTAACACGTGTTGCAGTTTTCTGCGTTTATGAAGAATGTGGATATGCAATTGTCAATTTAAAATTATAAGCAAAGTTTTATTCAATATCTGTACATCCACATTTAGCAAGTACTAAATCTATTTTTTTTGTATTTTTCTTATCAAGTGGACGAACCGAACATCACAGCTTCCAAAAACACCTGTTTACCACTGCTTTTATTTTAGTATCAATATTTTTTGTTTATGACTATATAAACACAGAAAACGAGATTGCCGTAGTTAGTCTGTAAAACTCCTAATGACCACCGGGTGACCCATGGATGCCTAATTAGTCCATAACTTTTTTGCTTTTGAAGATATCGGCATGAGGTTTTTACCACAATGTAACCACACTTATACTGTACAATCTAAAAATATTATGATTACTTATTTATAGGGTGTTCCTATACATAGTGGTAAACCAAAGTTATGTTTTTTTAAATGAAACACTCTGTATATTTTACATAATATTTTTAATCATTTTGTTTCGGCGTTATTCAACTTTATGTTAGAAAAAAGCTCACATTTGGTAGATCTCTGCTCAGTACGCATGGATATTTTCCGACAAACTAGCCACAGAAAATTTTAGATCGAATTTTGATCCACATACACACAGAAACTATAACAAATAATTCGGCACCTTAATAGTTGTTATTGTACACAATGTTATAAGTTAATTTCTATGAATCAGATAAGCGTAATTTTAAAATTAAAGTGCTACTTCAAATGCATCTTGTTACAACAACAAAACTACTTTACTTTAACAGCAAAACGCTACTGTTTTTGAATTTATGTTGCCACATTTACTGATACAGCTAAATTGGTACCACAATTTATTTATTCGTTTGGTAAACTAACATTCATTTTGCATGTGTAATTTTTGTGTTTCATCGTTATATCTCAAGTTTGATATGACGTTTGACCATTGTTTAAATAATCTATTTTTTATTATTTAAACAAGTAACCAGTATGCTTTTTTTTGTATTGGGAATCTTCTATAATAACTTTTATCAGAATCTAAAGATAAACAGTCAAAAAAACTTCATATATTTAATTAAATGTCTAGATTGTATTACGGGAGCGTAACTTAACATTTTTCTCGTTGCAAATTATTCATAACTTATTAATTCTTAAGAGATAGTCGGTGTCGCCACGTGAGATTTTTACAAATATTACTACAGATTTTTACTAATATTACATATATTAATTGTCTTTGTTTTAACTTGTCAGTATATTTTTTATCATGGATAGAGTCATTTTATTTATAGCAATTGCGTACCGCTTCTAATAGAAAATGTTTTCTTCTCTACAACTATTAGTTAATTAGTTAATAATAGTTACTAAAATTATCACTCTAGAAATAGGATACGTGTTTTACATGAATTTTCTTTATATAACAAGTGACGGAAAATGTTCTATACATACGCTCAACGAAATACAAGAATTGTCATGACTGTCAGTGTCAGATTTAAATGAGGCCTTCTAGTTCTTTGGAGGCAAGTTTTAATTTTAATCAAAAATGAGTGAATCAAATATCATCCAATGCAATTAGGTTTCGACCCGGAAAAAGTTGGTAACTAGCTGAAAATTGGAGGACACCTTGACAATAATGAACTTAATAAAATCCCAAAAGTTCCAAGGTGTTGCGAAAAACTCGCCTTGTTGATGAAACTGTCACTTATTGTTAAATATTTAAAAATATATTGGTGCTTAATAATGTTGATCTCTTGTTGTGCTTGAAAGTAAATTACACCGAACAAAGAAGTGATAACATTTATAATAATAACATTTACAGAACGAGTACAGTTGCGTAACTGATTTTGGGCTCATTGTAAAAAAATTTAATGTTCAATTAATTATGTATAGTGTAATTTATTGATATCTTACATAGTTTTTGCTCATAGTCGGCAACCCTTGAGAACCATTTTGATTCATAAAGACCGATACCTTACATAAAAGGTAGAGAGAGTGAGGTAGAGGATGGGAGACGGAGAGAGGTACTACAAGCTATGCTACCGTAGTTTTTGCACAAACACACCAAATTGTTCTGAAAAAAGCGACAATATAATTACTTTGCAAAATTGATGTTCTAAATCTAAATGAAGATTTAAAGATACCAAAAACTTCACAAAATATACTAAATAGAACTCCACATTTTCTTTAAACTTACAACAAATGTAGTTCTTTACTTCCAACCGTTTTTTCACTGTTGTTTGCCATTCATTTTATCATATTTCTGGGCCAACAAGGTCGAGGTTTTCATCTGGACGGTTCATATATCCGTGACCAGCGTTGTACCCACATATATTGATAATCGCTAAATAAACAAGTGCAATTATGCTCGGGTTCTGCAGTTGCAGAAAATTATCTTCAGAATGACAGCTAGTGCATCAAGCGTCCATTTTTCGACAACCAACCCCATTGCGTTGTGCTTGAACCTGATATAGATATCATGGTATGGTATGAGTGGGTATTCATCAAAAAGTATTCTACGAAAAACAGATCTTGATTTTTATCTGGTGAGAACTCTGAACGAATGTTGCTCTGCGTAGATGATGTTGAGGGAATAGTTGCTAAGTCAAAATGAGTTTTGAGTGGCTACTGTCCTTGTATAATGCCTGAGCCTCTCACCCTCAGGCTTGTTGAGAACATCACCTTTATTCCACAATTTAGTCTTTTCTTGAAGGATTTTACTTTCTTTTTTCTAAAGGAGGTAGACTTGGTGTCACAACCAGATGAAACAGCGTTTGAAGGCAAACATTTAAGGCCGAGTCTAGGTTTTTCTCTGTTGAAAATTTTGCTTTTTTTGCCTTTTTACCATGCATAAACTATTAATAAAAATATTCTAACGAAACCTTATGAAACATGTTAACATTACCGTAGATTGGTCTCAACAATGTGTAGCATAACTATACAGTTTGTGCAACTAACAAATAAAAAAAACAAATAATAACTCTATTCTGGACTTCCATTGTCTATATTTTTATTTTAATAGAATAAACACAACGTTTCAATTGCTATTGAATCTGCAATCGTCTTCAGGTGAATACTAACAAACTTAAAGACTACTGTAACTTATATACTAATACAAAGTTTGTGAAGCGATCAAGTGTACAAAGTTAATGAAGGGGACGTTACCGTAAACTAAGATTAGTCAGGCGTCTAATTAAGGGGTTTCCACACATTGTTAATCTCTACGCTGGGTTGACTAAAGACATTCTTGTTGTTTTCGATAAACGCTGCTTCTTTAAATTTTCTCTTGTACTAGTGCTCTTCTCGGTGTATAATTCTTGCCTCCGACCATTTTATTTTGTGATGTTTTTCCCAGGAGTGTTGGGCAATGCCGAATTTCAAAGTCTCTCCTCTCTGCGTATGGGTTTTATGTTCCTTCAACCTGATATTTAAGGGTCTTTTAGTTTCCCCTACGTATGACTGGCCGCATTCACATGGGAGTAGTAGATGCAATTCTTGGGGTCACGACTGTTGTCTGATCTAGTTTTGGAGATCATACTACCAATAGTTCTTGATGATCTGAATACCGTGTTAATGTCCTATGCGTTTTATTTTCTCAGATAATCCTTTGACATATGGAATGCTGAGTAGTGTTTTGGGTTTCTCTTCGGTCATGGCTGGTTGGTTCTTAGAGAGTTGTAGAGCAGTTTCTACCACTCGTTTCGGGTAACCATTTTGTTTAAGGTCTCTTCTGATGTTCTTGATTTCTTCTTGTAGTCCTACCTCTGTATTACATAGTCTGTGAGCTCTGTCGACTAAAGATTTAATAATCCCTTTCTTTGTTGTTCCACTGTAATTGGAGTCGTACTTCAGATATTGGCCGGTATGAGTTGGCTTTCTGTAAACTGATGTCACAATATCCTCATTGTTTCTTTTTGCGAGGACGTCCAAGAATGGTAGTGAGTATTCCCTTTCTTTCTCCATGGATGACTTAATGTTGTTCAGGTGGTGTAGAAAAAGGTCTAGCTGACGGTCGCTATGGTTCCAAATTATGAACGTATCGTCTACATATCTGAGCCATAATTTTGGTTTAAATCTCGCTTTTTCCAGTGCTTGGACCTCGAACCAGTTCATGTAGATGTTGGCGATTACCGGTGAGAGAGACGAACCCATACGAAGACCGTCGTCTTGTGCAAAGAATTCGTCCTTTAATTGGAAATATGAGTTTCTGAGGCAGCATTGTAGAAGTTGCATTATCCCATTAACCGGTAGCAACGTTCTATTATGTAATTCCTCGTCCTCTAGTAACTTCTTCTGAATAATTTCTAAAGATTCTTCAACCGGAACATAGTGTAGAGGCTTTCTACATCGAAGCTGACAAAACGATCTCGTTTTTGTAGTTCTATAGACTCAAGAATCTCTACGAAATGTCTGGAATCCTTCACAAACGATCGGCTGCCATCTTGAAGTGGTCGTAGAATTGGAAGTAAGAACTTGGCTAGTTGGTATGTGGGTCCATAACGAGAGCTAGTTATTGGTCGAAGCGGCATGTTGTCTTTATGTATTTTTGGTAATCCATATAAATGCGGTGGTTTGCTGTGGTGTGGCGTAAGAGTTGTCCTTGTTCTCGAAGGAAGGTATTCTTCGTATTTCTTCATATCTGGTAGACCTTCCTCTCCAGGCTGGAAGTGGGATCTTTCTTCAAGCGTCGGTAGTTCCCTTGTCGTGGAATCTCGTCTGTTTTTTGGTCGTATGTATGGGAATCCATGATTACTGTTGCTTTTCCTTTGTGCTGGCAGGATTTTGATGGATTTATTCTTCTGTAGTTCTTTAGGACCGATATCTCCCGTTTTGTTATGTTGCTTTGTTCTTTCCTTTTCTTCTCCAGTACACTCCGGACTTTCCACTTGAACTCCTCTGCTTGTACCGGTTCTAACTTTGCGGTCTCCACAGCACTCACAATGTCGAGAATAGCAACTTCTCTGCAAGTAACGGCAAAATTAAGTCCTTTTTCCAAAAGTGAAGTCTCCGTGATTGATGATGGATGTGAGGAAATGATGACAATGGTTCTCTTCGGTACTCTCCGAGTATTGGTTGGCTCTTGTTGGTTTCGAGTTAGATTTGACCATTTTCTGTTGTCAGCCAGTTGTTGTATTCCTCGAATCTTGTCACAGACGGTGTCAATCTTTAGGAGTATCGGTGCTAAATCTTCTTCCAAGATGATTAATTTTATTTCTTCGAATTTCAGTGTAGCGTCTTGGATTAGTGTGGCCTTCTTCCAACGATGATAGTTGATTTGCGATCTAATCAGAGCCAGACTAGCTCTTTCAACAATCTTGCGTGCTCTTTCACCCTGGATTGGGGACTTCAAACGGAAGCCCTTGGGTATGATGTGATTGTCCTTGGCCGTCCGTAAAAACATTATGTGCGTCTCTTCCTTCGTAATCTTGATCCTGATTTTCTCGTAGTCTCGAAATTTGTTGATGATTCCGGGTCCATACCGGTCTTCCAACATAACATTGTCTAAACCATTCAAACGTACGTTAAAAAAACAAATGATGAAAATTTAAAGGCGACATTTTATCGATTTTTAGTTTTTATATCCTACCATTGATTATGATCCTACATATCATTTTAGTAAGTGAATCGATTTTACGGACTAAAGGTTTAGTGTCCATCAAGCGACTGCAGTAGGCTACAGCTGCGCTTCTGCAGCCGAGCGACTCCGGCGTCTTTGCTTCAATTATTGGTTAACATTAAAATAAATGAATGAGTTGTCAATCACGCGATTTCAGCGTGACGACAGAACGTCTGCCAAAATGGCAGTCTAGCCGCTACAGTCGTGCTTCTTCCATGACAGTTTATTGCAAACTGAATCTTTAAAAATGTAAAGCGACCGAAAACGCACAATTGACACCTGGGTATGGGCCGCTACAATCGTACCACAAAAGTCGCGCGACTGCAGGAGCCAGCAGCGCGGTTGTAGCCGCTGCAGTTGCTTGATTGACACTCCACCTGTACGCGTGCAAGTTGCAACAAATTGTCTCGACGTTATTGCGTTAGTGCAATGTGTTTGATACCGAAAAGTTTATTTAGGTGGTAGAGGCGAAAACGGTTTGTATGATCTTAAACATCCCGATGAGGCAAATCGAGATGTAAAGAGTAAATTATGCCTTAAAGTAGCCACTTCTATTTTTTTAATGAACTTCAAATCTGTTGAAAAAAATAATGAAAGTAGGTTACATATAATTTTGACGAATCGCCGTAACCGAAACGCAGATGTTGCCCACCCCTAAGTGTGTTGAAACGGTTAAAAATGCAACGGAAAACCATAGGTTTAACATCAGTAAAAACACACCTTAATTTATTTGTTGTGACGTTACCCAAATTTTTTTTTTAATTGTAACGTATAATTTTTGTGGTATGTTCTGGTAGAGCGTTTAGTGCTTTTCATCAGTATAAATTTTTAGTAGAGATTGCACCATAAAATGTTTGAGAAAAAATGTATTCAAGCCTTTCACGCAGAACTAACAAAAGTGTACGGTGTAATAGATTGAAGGTGTGCGGTAAAATACCCGTCTAACAGTGTACAGAAAGTGAAAAAAACCCGATACCATAAATATAAATGTTTTAACAATGTATAACTTTTAAGGCGAGTCCAAATCCCTGGTTGTTATATAGACAATAAAATTTCTAGCAACTTTTTCCCCATAATTTTTTTTTAGAATTATTAAACCAATTGATTTTTATACTCGTTGCTTATCAGATCAAAAAATAGTGTTAGCAAAAGTTGTGTATAATTAAATAACAAACAACTTTTATTTAAAAGTGTTTAAGCTTAATATTTTTGTAAATAATCTAAGAATAGGTATTCATTCGAGTAGAAAATACTGTGAGAAGACGATGACAGTTAAGAATGGCTCACATTAGTGCAATTTCTTTAGTTTTGTTTTGTCATCGTAGTGTTATTATTAGTAATAATATTCTGCTCACTTAACCGGCTTTTTATGTTTTTTTTTGCATAAATTGTATGGTAATACTACTAAAAATCTATAGCGATGAATAGTACTCAAATGCTGATAAGAATTCAAAAAAAAAATGTAACAGGAAGCACGAAAACAAACAAATTGTGAGACCGTTAAACTAAAAACGCTTAAAAAGATATCAGAATCTCTCAAAATACTGCTACTAACTGATAACGCATGGAATGTTAATTGCTCTATCAGTAATAATGCGATAAAACTTATTTTTAGTGAATTATTTTTCCGCGGTCACTATTTACATTTTTCTTAAGTACGTATTCTCAACTAAACAAGCCTTAAACATTCTTCAACATAACTCTTTATTTAAATAAAAACGTTTGCAGTAGATAGAAACTATACCTTCCTTTTGCAGTACCAATACCCTATAAAAATAAAAATACCGTTTTTGGAATTTTTTTAAATTCTAATAACATATGCCTTTGTTAATTTTGTTAAGATAATTTACGATTTTTATATTTGTTTAATAAAGTATTATTCATTTATGATTATTGACAGTTCCATCGAATATTCTGACAGACGTTCCAAAAGAAACTATAAATGTAATACTTATTGAGTAATAGCATTGATTATAAAGTTGTAATAGTGAGGTTTACTCCAAAAATTTTAATGTTTTGAATTTGGTTTAGGACCCCTTCTTGGTGGAGCTCGAAGAACAAAACAACTCAATTAGTTGAAATTGCCCACGTTTCGCCCTCTATGTTATAAAGCTCTAAACGTTGAAGTTTCTCAAGATTTCTAATGACATGTTCGTTGAGTATTCTAAGAATTCTAAAAGAAATAATATTGGTGAAAACCGATGGATAAATCAGAAATAGATCTCTTATACTCCTCAAAAGATGAGAACTACCGAAAACTGCAATAAAAATGCGTATAAAATGATATGAATCGCACTCATCACATGTGATTAAATTATCTTTTTATTTTAAATAATTTCAAACATTTTCTACTAACAATGGTGTGTGGATCCTTGGACTTTGATATGTAAACAAATAAGACCTTATCAAACATGGTTATAATGAATGAAATTAAATGAGTTATCGCAGTGTCGTTTTTATTAATCAAAAATATACTTCCTTTCGTTATGTAGCATTCATTTTCTTTGATAAGAAGTGCATTTATTGAGCATATTTGGCGTAACGAGAAATAATTGTACTAATCTTGTTTTTTCCATTAAACTTCAAATTTTACGGTAATGCATCGATCTATGTATTCAAAACGCTTTACCTGTTACTAAATAACAGTAATAATAATTTCAAGGTACTGATGCGTTTAATTTTTCAGTTGTAAAATTTGAATGCGCTCGGTTCAGTGAAGCTTGATGAACACGTGTAGCAAGAAAATTGCCAACATAACAAATAGAAAGTGGAGCAATTAAATCATCAATGTTTTTTTCCGGAGAAATCTTTCGTAACATTATTTGTACTGTAATTCTTGATTGCGTTAATCAAATTTTTATGTAAAGTTTTGTTAATTTTTATTCTTAAACGTTACCTAAGAGATTTCTCGTAGTCTGTTATCACCCTTACCTAATATGTTATATACATTACCAATTATTATCTAATGGTCTAAAATGTGTTGTTAATTTAAAAATTTTTTATCATTCAAAATAGTGATTTTAGGTTCCATTTGTTATTTCTTGGTTGCTTATTAAACATTTGTGCAGGATTTGTTTCCAATTCTAAAGCTCTAATGGCTAAAGTTTCGCATGACAAAATCCTTTCTTCTGTTTTATCCGAGTCAATAACGATTTCGAGACCAGTAACAGATTTCACTATTTGTTTTTTAATTTCATCATAAATTACTTATGTTTTTTTTTTTAAATTCCGGGTACAAGCTAATATAAAGGTTGCTCTACCCAAATTTGGTGCGCAGTACATGAATTTTTGGTTAAAAAAGAATATTTTTTTAAATGAATGAAACAAAAGATATTTTCTATTCCTTTCATGCATGATAACGTACAATACGCGATTATCATAATTCAGCTATCCCTGGTTTCTTTACTTCTTTCTTTATCGTTTCTCATTCTTCTTATATAGCCGTACAAGCGTACCTTCCCTTAATCTTCTGTATATTCGCTCTGCGTAGCTTTCTTTAATCCATATACCTATTTTTCTTGCTATATTTACTTCAAATTCGTAATTTTTCTTGTTCCACTGGTATATATACACCTTTATTTTTGTATTTGTCCTTATTTTCCTCTCCAAAAATGCTATTGCATTTATAATATGATTTAGTTCTGTTTGTATTCCAGATCAATTTCAATATTATTTCTGACACTTTTTTCTTAGATATTTAATAAAACTTTCTACTAATTCGGATTCGAAATTTCCTGTTTTTACTGTTTTTTCTGCTTATCTGGATATATTTTTTTCTTAGTTTATTAGAAGATCTCTTTTCTTTCCTTATTGTTCAATTCTTTGGATTATCATTTCGAAGCTTCTACCGCTAACTAATTCATCTGCATAGGCGTCTAGTGTTAATATAAACAATGTAATTGATAATTCGTTTTCTTGTTTCACGCCTACATTGATGTGTCTTCTGTGTCTCCTTCATATGTCCTAACCTTCCTTCTAAATTTTTCATGGTCATTTTTATCAACCTCGATAACTTTTCTGGTATTTTCATGTCTTGCATGATTTCTATTAGTATTACGTTTCTTCGTTTCAGACTATTAAATGGTTGTTTTGAAATCAGTATAAACGATTTGTAGTTTACCTCCATAGTCCACACTCAGTGGGGTAACTCAGTAGACTATCCTTCCCCACTTCCTTTCCTCTATTCCTCTGAAGCTGTGCTATTACTTCGTAAATTCCTCTCCCGTTGTACATCTGATTGCTCTTCCTGTGTTGTTTTCTCAGTTTTAAGTCTAAGCCATGTTATGGTCTATTTTTAATAGTTTCTTAAAGTGATTTATTTTTCTGAATTGCTTATATTTGTTGTATTTCTTTTCGTATTTTTGATATACCTGTAAAATTCTGTATAACTTTTTATTAAGTTTCGTATTATATTATCTAATTTTTTGATACTGTGGTCTGCTTCGTGCCCTGTTCTTAACCACTTCAATCTAGCAACCTTCATTTGCCTTTTCTATAGTCTTTTTGTCTATTTATTGTCGGTAGCCGTTTTAATGATGATTTTATATTGTTCCTTTCTTCATCTTCTAGATTTTACGTTTTATAACTTCCTCTTCGTATAGTGTTTATTTTTGTTTTGGATTTCATTCTGTTTTTCTGTGTTTTCTTGCAGTTATCATTCTTAACTTGAGTTTCGCTATTACTAAAATGTTATCTGTCTCCACATCTGCTCCTCGATATGATCCTACACCCTGTATCATCATTTGTCTTGTTTTTTGAACTAACTATGTACAGGGTGGTCAAAATTCGTCCGTTTTGACAGGGTAAACGTATTTCCTGGTTAGATAGAGCAACATTAACTTGTCATATCATGAGCTCGTTCCATGATTAATAAAAAACTTCATGACGTTATCTTCACTGCCAAACGAGATATGTAGAGTGTTTCAATTTCCCAACATGTTGTGATAGTTACCTATGATTTAAAAAAATTGTTAAGCTCTTTCCAACAATATGAAGTTTTGGGTATTTATTTTCAAAAATGACGGAATTATCAAATGTTTTCTGTCTAAAAAGAAGCGGGCCTTTGAAACAATAATGTTTGTTCAATTTTTATTTGTTATTGTCTGGTGATAGTGCTGTGCCAGCGTAATGAACATACAACAGCGCATCTTGTTCTATGAAAAATAACGCGCAAATGGCCTTCACTTTGGTATAATACTGGTAAATAAATGATATAAATCCACCCGCCAAGACCGTACCTCTACACAACAAACATAACGGATTCTAAGATTTAATTACTGTTCCTACAGAGTCCATTATCGGTAAAAAAGGCTTAAAATTTTTCAAAATACTCTCTCCCAACATCAATACACTTGCTGTTTATAATAATACCTGCGTTTTAGTTTACTTCAGTAGAAGTTTTTTAAAACTAGTTTAATTTGTTAGTGAAAAATAAGTCCAGTTAGGCTAATCAAATTAGATGAAAAGCTAGATATTTCTTTTTTTTTTAATTTTGGCCTCTATGTCAAAATATTAGCTATTGCTATTTTGTTTTTTCGAACGACCAATTCGCACTATCAGACAATTTAAATTGTGATATGAAACTGTTGACATTTTCTTAATACCATTTCAAAAATGTTTTTAATCTACAAGGGAGACTGACAAAGTGGAGGTATAAGGAAAGTGTGAGTCAAACGACATTTGTAGAAAACAAAAAAAAATTACAGAAGGGAGGAAAAAAACAAGAAACACAGTATTTACTTCGTTCTTTAAAACTCACGCAATTGAAAAATGATGGCGTCGAGTCCGGACCTGTGTGAATTGGTCTCCGATAAACCGTGTAAATACTGTAAAAATATACCCAAAAGTGGATTGGAATGTGGTAGTGTAATTCACCCTGTGACTATAAGAATTTATTATATCCAAGTCTGTTAATTTTTTTCTATTTCCGACTGATGAAAATGAAATTGAAGTCAAGAAATTACCAGATAAATGTTCAAATAGTATGGACAATATACCAAGCTCTATTGTAAATGAAGTGTCGGAAATAATATCATCACAGTTGGCTAATGTGGTAAATGAATCTTTTGATCAAGTTTAATCTGTTTCTTGATTAATTAAATGATGCAAAAATAGTTCCTTGGTTTTTAAAGAAGGAAATCTAAATTTAATTAACAAGTACAGACCTATTTCTGTTGTTAATTTTTTCCGAAATTATTGAATAAGTAATATATAACAGAGTATACTTGTTTTTTGTCAAAAATGAGTTATGGTCAACAAGTCACTTAGGTTTCCTGCAGGGTAAGTCTACCACAGATGCTCTTACAATTTGTCTTTTCTACCTACACAATCGATTAGATAAAAAACGATTAATTTCTGGAGTGTTTTTTTATCTAAGTAAAGTGTTTGACATTATTGATATAAATTTATTGTTAATTAAATTTGAAAAATACGGGATACGTGGGATATGTCTATAATTGATACGATTGTACTTAACTGGCAGAATCCAGAGGGTTTGTATGCACTTTGTAAAAGACGGGAAAGTAATTTTTTTTCTGGTTCCATACTTGGGTAATTCTTTTTTATTGTAGGTATACAGTGTGTCCAAAATTCGATGCTCACCATTGGTATTTTGGAAACGGTAAGAGTTACAGGGTCGGTTAAATGGAACAATATGAGGTATTTATCTTACCTCTTCAGACCTTCTCTTGTTTTTCCAAAGAAATGCGTTGCCTACTAGATATTGCAAAAGTGAAAATCGGCCATTTTCTTTAAACTTGCGTAGAATCCACACTATTTATCCTATCAAAAATATGTAAATATAAAAGTTGTAGACATTTAGATATTGAATAATATGCGTCATTAAAATATTTTTTTGCTTGCATCAGTAGCGAAATATGACCCAAAGTTGCATTTTTTTAAATGGAAATGATAATTTATTTTTATACAGTTGAATTACTTGATTTTTTCCCTTTTCAACGATATAAGGTTCGAGCTATTTATCTTGTGTACTTTAGAAGATATAAAGAAAATCGTTTTGAGATCTGTAGATGTATTTTAAAGCACATCACACTATCCATGATTGCAAATTTTTAAGAAACAAACAACTGCACATCAAATCTGTCAATAATATTGTTACAGTAGTATCGTGTCAGAACTTGTAGTTGTTGTAGTAAGCTATTCATATTCAAAATTGATGATGCAGTTTTCAAACCATGAAAAACGGACATGTTTGTTGTCTACATAAGATGCCATCGTAATTCAACTGCGGCGGCAAATGAATATCACAACTTATACCCCGAAAGAAGGCAACCTCACAGAACTTTGTTTTCCCGACTCGAGCAAAATCTTCGACAAGGTGGATCCTTCACCGCCATTCGTCCTACAACCTATCAAAAGACAATGAGGATGCTGAAATAGCTGTTCTAGCCGCTGTTAATGTTGAGCCTTCCGTTTCAGTAAGAAAATTTCGAATGACAGTGGTATGGCAAGAAGTTCAGTACATTATGTTTTAAAAAAGAAGAAATTTCATCCTTATAAGCCAATGATATGCCATCATATCAAAGAGAATGATTATGCTCGAAGAGTTACATTTTGTAGATGGTACCTGGATGAAGTTACAAACGATAATTCTTTTTCTAAAAAATTCTTTGGAGCGATGAAAGTAGATTCACAAACAACGGCATTTACAATCGGCATAATTATCATTATTGGAATAATGAAAATCCGAAAATAGTTCGAGAATCGCGTTTCCAAGAACGATTCGGATTTAACGTGTGGTGCGGTATTTTGGAAATCGTTTCAACTCTCAAGCGTGCTGGAAGTCGAAGATGCATTGACGAGCTACCTATTCAAGAAGAAAGAAGTATTTTGTTTCAGCAAGACGGCGCCCCGGCCCATAATTCCAGATCGTCACTGAATATTTATCAGCAAGATTTGGAAACCGTTGATTGGAACAAACGGTCCCATACGTTGGCCTGCGCGAACACCAGATTTGTCCATACTAGATTTTTTCCTGTGGGACACATGAAAATTTAGTATACGTTGTCAATTATGAGAACGTTAATGATTTGCAGCAGAGCGTCATGCAGGCCTTTAATTCAGTTAGCGTCCGTCAATTAATGAATTGCCGAATAAATATTGAAAAACGCTATACAAAATGTTTAGAAGTCAATGGCCGCACTATTGAGAATCTTTTATAGGAAAACCCATTCGTTTTACGATGTTATCCACCCGTTATGTTTTGTTATTATTGCTTACAACTTGGTAACATTATAAATCTGCCCCAAAAAATGATTTTTCTTTATATCTTCTAAAGTACACAAGATAAATAGCTCGAACCTTATCGTTGAAAAGGAAAAAATCAAGTAATTCAACTGTATAAAATAAATTATCATTTCCATTTAAAAAAATGCAACTTTGGGTCATATTTCGCTACTGATGCAAGCAAAAATATTTTAATGACGCATATTATTCAATATCTAAATGTCTACAACTTTTATATTTACATATTTTGATAGGATAAATAGTGTGGATTCTACGCAAGTTTAAAGAAAATGCCGATTTTCACTTTTTGCAATATCTAGTAGGCAACGCATTTCTTTGAAAAACAAGAGAAGGTCTGAAGAGGTAAGATAAATACCTCCATATTGTTCCATTTAACCGACCCTTAACTCTTACCGTTTCCAAAATACCAATGGTGAGCATCGAATTTTGGACACACTGTATACTACTAATGGCTTGAATCAACATGTTCCCAGTACCCAAGTTAATGCAATATGCAGAATGATACTTCGTTTTTTAAATGCAAGTGATGATATAGATAGCTTATTAAAATGTTTGACTAATGTCCCGAGGAATTTTCTTATACTAAATTTTAAAAAAAACTAGATATATATTTTTCAATCGCAAACATGATGGATCACTTGTAGTAAAATTCTATTCAAGAATCAAATTGCATAAATTTTTGAGACTAGTAAAAATAGACTCAAAGTGAAGATCAAATTCAATGCATAATGTCAAAGCTTAACTCGACTTGCTATGCAATTAGATTCTTACGTGATATTCTTAGTCTGCATACGGTTAAAATGTATTACTTTTCGTGCATTCAAAGAGTTGTACAAACAGCATAATGTACTGGTACCATTCGACTTCAATGGCAAAAGTTTTTAAGGCCCAAAAAAAGATCATTAGACTAATTTTAAAATTAAAAAGTGGAACCTCTTCTCACCCTTACTTTTATAGCCTTCGGATAATGACACTTCCATGTCTTTATGTATATACTATAGTAAATTATATTAGAACACGTGTAATAAGCAAATACACAATTGCATGGATACAAGGAACGGTACTAGAGTATTCCAACACACCGATCTACTCAATTTTCAAGAGGAATATATTATAATTCCATGAAAATTTACAATGCACTACCGCAGAATATCAAAAATTGTAATATTAGTTCATCCTTCAAATTTAAATTAAAAAACCATCTTCTAAATTGCGCGTATTATAATCTGTCGGAATATTTTAGTAGTAGTATCTAGCTAATTTTGTTGCTATAGCATTGATTTGTAGTTGTACATACATCTATAATATACAGGGTTATTCACCGAACCCGTTCATTAAACGTTTATTGGGATGTAATTCTAGACACGCCTTTAAAAATTTGGGGTTAAGTTTAGTTTCAGGTGTACTTTTTTTCTAAAATATTTTCTTCCTGTCACTTCCGGTTTAATCGTAAATTGCTGTCCACTTGCCTATTTCAAATGGAACTCCTATTTATTATTTCATTTTTATATTCGGCGTGAAATTCTAAACGGATTTGATGTATCTATAATCTCCTATACCTACATCTAACTGTAACTTTAAGTGTCAAGTTCAGGACTTAATTCTGTATCAAACTGTATTAAGGTTACCTATACCTATCTTCGAGTCTATTTCTGACCATTTTCGAGATAATTAGGTCTTTTTGAAACGATCGAATTTAGACGGCTAAACTTTTTTTTCCGAGTAGTTAGGCATGGAAAAAAACATTATTGTTTTGCTGTCAAGCATGGAAGATAATGACGACATCTATTACTAGGAAAGTAAAAGTTTAAATTTATTAAATTTAGCCGCATACATTCGATAGTTTCAAAAACACCTAAATATCTCGAAAACGGACAGGAATAGGTATAAATAACATCAATACAATTTATGTATATAATTAAGGAGAACGCCACAGATTCAAAACTTTCGATGACAAAGACATAACTATTAAAAGGATGCATTTCGTGCATAAAAAAACTTTTATCAAATAACGACTGATTGTCTGCACGTCGGCTTGGTGAGTGGGCAAGTATTTTATCACAGATAAAAAACTGCGAAGTAGAAAAATAGTGTGTTAACATTTTCTTAAGAGTATAGGTACTAAATACACATTCATTTTAATTGGACTACAATTCTCATTATACATATACATCATACATGTGAGGAATAATTTTATTTTATTAAAGAAAAGAAACAAAAGAATAACTTTCTTCGTCTCTCGCTATTTAGGACTGAAATGATATAATCATCGGTGTGCCTAGAGTTTAGGCAAATGTATTAACATTTTCTCAAATTTAACGTTTACGTAAATACTAAATATTGCTTTAGTATTTTGAATTTTACTGTGTTCAGGGTTTTAATTGAAAGATAAAGAGTATGTTTATCTCGCTATAGAGCTTCTTTCGTTTTTCACCGTTACAGTATCCCGATAAAACATTGAGAAATATTGGTTATATTTAACTGGAATTTCAATTAATTAAAAAATAAAAAGCTGCAAATATTTCGCTGTAGCGAGGTACTTTATTTCTTTATATTTCTTACATTTTAAGTCGCATACAAATATCTGGGTTAATATGCCTTCAAAAAGTTAGCGCATAAAATTTTAAGAACTGCGTCGTTCCCCCTTAAGTCCTAGATTTGATAACACTGACAATTACAGAGTGTCCCATTTAAAAAAAATAAGTTTACCGACATTGAAAATGCAAATGTTTGCCACGGAATGTTGAATATCCTGTATAAAAATAAACATAAAAAATTACAAAATGTAAATTTAGGACTCTTTTTCTCAAGATTTTGTCTAATATAAGGATCAAATTTTCAAAAACTAAAGAAATGTGCTATGGCACTTTTTTTATTCAAATTCAAGAATCTCAAAAACGAATAGATATTATACATAAACTACGCAAGTTCACAACAACTTCCGTTTAAACAGGAACTGACAAAATATTTTAGAAAAAAAGTACACGTGAAACCAAACTTAACCCCAAATTGTTTCACTCCAGTATTGACGATGTCAAATTTTGTTTAACAAACGTTATGACAATAACACATTATTTTTAAAAAACTGCCCTGTGAATCATGTTCAAATTTCTATAAAATTTTACTGTGGTATTCTTATACCATTTTTCATTTCAATTGAATGACGCGTTTATGTCCAATTTTGATTATAGATTTTTAAAGCGTGTGTACAAATAATTTAAACATACACCCAACAATTTTCATTCATTTCAAACGACAAGTGGATTCGTGTAAGTTCTAACTTAAGAAAAAAAATTTTACTTACATATTTTTTAGAGCACATTAAATAATAATAATAATTGCCTAAAATGTTTCACTTAACTGAAAAAAATAAGCTTAAGTTACATTGAAAATATGATATAAATATTTTAAAAGAGAGTTGTAGAAGCGAAAGAAATTGAATGTTGTACTACAGTTTTCTTTGAATTTTCATTTGTTTTTGCAACTTTTTTTATTTACGCACAATTTGTATCTCTAATTACATCGATTTTAATAAAAACTAGTATCCAAAATTCTTGATTTTGATTGTATTTAGTAAGGTATGTTGTGAAAAACTTTTTGAATTACTATGAATGCTGAAATTATAAGTTTAATTTTTTTAATGTTTAGAATCATCCTTTCTAGGTTTTATGCAATGGTTTTAATATTTTTAAAACGTCTCATAAATTTTAAATCGTGTATGCATAATCATCTACTTTACTGCTATCAATTAACATTTTTAGATGTAAACATAATAGAGATTAAGCAATTCAGCCATGTAAGTTGCCTATATTATTGCTCAGGTGAGGTGAAACCTTATTTTTACAGTATAATTGTTAATATCGTAGGCTTATATATAAAAGCCGAGATGTAGAAAACGAAATGTCGGATTGAGTTGAAAAACATACCAAATGATAGGCAAATCGATTTATAAGGTTAAAAATATGGTTTCGCCACTTAAAATACACTCTAATTAGCTAATTAATTAATTTAAAAAACATTGGTAATGTAATGGATTAAAAACCATGCAAATTAAACACATTTTGCCCAAAAATTTTTTGGGGTTTGTTCTAGTATTTGTATGATCCTGAATACAAGGAAGTGAATGAATCTAGTTTTGTCTTTTATTTTTTTTTTATAAGAAAGATCCATTCAATTTCAATATCCACTAACAGTTAGCATACGTTCATAGTTCGTTTACGTTTTTGTAAATAAATCAGCACAATAACTTTATTTCGTTTCGTGTCCAACTCAAAGATTTAAGACCTTTAAAAAGAAAACCCTTTAGTTCTATTTATGTATTATCGAGTTCGAAATGCCCATCCTTTCGTAACCATAAGTGTAATAATTTACTTTAGCATAAATGTTCAACTAAATTTTAAATTGGATCAAAATGTTACATGTCATGAAACATAAAAATAAATCTTATTTATATAATTTTTTTTAATGTAGACAAGCACCAAAAACAATAAAAAAGGAGGAATCACGCAACAACAACAAAATGTTTTGTTTTACCATTTGAATTGTGTCTGATAAATTTATTGTACAATTTATCTGGCGGTAGCGAAAATTAACTCTCTCAGACAGCGGGAAAAGTTTTTGTTCGTCTCGAAACCCAAATCAATTTTCATTTAACAAATTTGAATAGGTTTAGTAGTTTTTTGTTTTTTCTTTTTATTTGACAGTTTCTAAAATGTGTATATTGAGGTAATTTAGTTGCGTCTATTGTTTTTAGGGTACACTTTCACCCCTCCTGTGGTTAAATCAATATCGTGCGTGACGTAATAAAGTGTTAAACTTTATTTGATAAACTACGTTTGTAGGAGTGCATTTGTATAATTTAATGAGAAGATTTGGAATGTTTGGATTGTAGGGGAAGGTCGGGTATACGTTCAGGGTCTAGGTCAAGTTGAATCGATCGGGGATGCTGAGGATGTATTATCTACGCGGGGTGAATTTAATTTTACGTCGTTTCCACGAACTTGTTTATGCCGTTATTTGACGCAGTTCTGACTTGCACTCGAGATGGAATTTTTCATTTAATATTTATGAGACAAAAAACTCGAAAATTGAATATTTTAGTGAAATTGCGCATCTATGATTAATTTCGGATCAATTGGCTGAATATGGTGTAGTGTGTGAGTGTTCGTCTAAAAGAGCGGATGTTTTCATTAAGGTATTTGAAAAAATGTAGAAAGTACGTGCGTATTTATTTTCAATCGGTGTGTCTTTTATTTTAAAAAAATGTGTTTTTGTGAGTTATTAAGTTAGTTCTCAGAACTTGTAAAGTTTGAGGTTGTTCAAAAGAACGTCTCTTACTCATCAAAATAGTTTTATGACTATGTTGTTGTTTTCCCGATACTGGTATGGTATTTTTTCTTAGGTCAGAACAATGTTTGCTCAACAGATGTTGACCAAAAAATTGTATAATTTTATGAATTAATAGTTTACATTATTAGTACGGTAAGTTGCATGTAACGACTGAGGGAGGTTATTGTTTGTAGCTAATCGGCAGACTTCTTATTAATAATAATAATAATTACATATTTATTGCCCAAACAGAAAACTGCATACATAAGGACAATTACAAGTTAATAAAATACATATTCATACCATAATAAAAATGTTAAAAATAAAATTTGCCTTTGATAATACTATTTTAGGTTGTCGTTAAATATATCACATGTGTTATTTATACGATTAACGTTATTGCAACTAGAAACAATAGGTCAGCGATACATAACCGTTGTATTACAAAAAGTGGTGTAAAAAAGAGTATGGCTACGACTATTTGATCTTGGAACAAGAAAGGGCAGCTGACATAATAAGAGCGAGCAATCAATGTTATTCTTAACCAATTCATGAATAAATGATATAGAATTAAGTGCCCTTCTTTTTTCAAGGGATTGAAAACCAAACCTACTTAATAATAAAACATGATCAGTTCCATTCGCGGGATAATTACCATCTATTATAAAAGACAAAAATTTTAAAAATCTACGTTGTACCTTTTCGATCGTTTGAATATGACATTGATGTGACGGTGACCAAACAAGAGAACAGTATTCTAATTTAGAACGCACTAGAGAATAATACAAGCTAACTAATGAATTGTTTACATTTTTGAAATCTCTACAATTTCTATATATAAACCCTAACGTACAATACGCTGAGGAAACAATGCGATCGATATGTGTTTAGTTTTTCGTAAAATAGAACACCCAAATCATAAATATTACTACAACGTTCTAACTTTATTCCATTAATGTGACAGCAGTGTTGAATAGTGTTTCTTTTTCTACTAAAAGTCATGACATTACATTTCCCTATATTAAGTTGTAGATGATTTCTATTACACCACTGATGTATTAGATTAATATTACTCTGTAAAAAGTCACAGTCATTTGAAGATTGTATTTCACAATATATTTTAAATCGTCCGCATATAAAAGTTTCTCACAAAGAATCACATTAGACAAGTCATTAATAAATACTAAAAATAATAATGGTCCAAGATTAGAGCCTTGAGGTACTCCAGAGTTAATTTCATAAAAATGTGATGTATAGTGATTGTAAGTGACTGCTTGCTTCTTATTCAGTAAATATGAATAAAGTAATTTACAAAGCGGATTATTGAAACCAAAGAACTTTAATTTATTAAGCAGTATATAAATGTCAATCTTGTCAAAAGCTTTTTGCATGTCAGTGTAAATAACATCGACTTGGCTCTGATTGTCTAAAGCGTTGGATAGAAACTGTGTAATACAGACCAAATTAGATGTAGTCGATCTATTCTTTATAAACCCATGTTGATAATGGGACAAATGGTTGTGTATGTTGTTGTATATATGGAAATAAAGAATTGATTCAAATGCTTTAGAAAAATTACACAAAATAGAAATTGGTCTGTAATTGATAATCAATGAAGCGTTACCTTTTTAAAAACAGGGCACACTAAAGCTTTCCTCCAAACAGTCGGAAAACTTGAAGTTCTAAGTATAAAATTAAATATATGTAGCAACGGTTCTGCAAACACATATGCACAATCACGAATTAAAAACGATGGAATACCCATAGTACTTTTGTTTTTCATTTTTTATTAAAGCCGAAACGACTTCATCCAAGGAAAGTGTAGGTATGTCTACACAAAGCGAAGTATTAAACTCTAAAGGGTGATCAGATATATTACTAACATTAGAGTTGATGTACATACTACTAAAATATTGACTAAACGCATTTACAATTTGTTCCGGCGAATTGAGCTCAACGTTATTAAAATACATGGTACCAGGAATTCTAGAAGTTTTGCCTTTCTTGGAATGTATAAATTTCCAGAAATTTAAAGGATCAGACGACAACTCGGTTTCAATTTTTGTAGTGTAGTTTTCGTAAGCTTCTTGAATCTGTGCTTTTATCAAAGTTCTAAGATACTTAAAATAATTATAATGAGAAGTTCTGTTACTGTTTCTAAATTTTTTATGTGCAAGATCTTTCTTTTTAAGATTGTATATTAATTCTTTTATAAACCAAGGTGGATACTTACTACCTTTCTTACAAGTAGATTTGGGAACTGTTTTATCAAAAATGGAATAAATGACAGAATAAAAATATCGCATGCTTCATCAACAGTATGGCAGTTTTGGAATAAATCCCAATAAGTCTTACATAACATATTGTACATATTAATAAAGTTAGCTTTTCTGAAATTGTAATAACACAGTTGAGAGTTAAATGCAAAGCGCGACGTTTGAGTAACCGAATGGTAAACACTTATTGAAATACAGGGGTGATAATTATCCTCTGGAACCAAAGAATGCGTACATCTAGAAACGTTACATATAAAATTAGCCAAGACTAAATCAAGCGATCGATTACTAACTACAGTTGACGATATTGTTGTACTGAATTAAATTTAATAACTGCTGAAAATTATGGATAATTTGAAACTTTCGGTCGCTGATACTAGTAGTACTATACAAAGAAATATTAAAATCACCTATCAAAAGAACATTTTCTGTATAGAAGTAGTCACAATTTTCACACATTTCAACGAATAATTCAAAATCACTAATTGTTGTATTGGGAGGAATATAAACATTAAATAAATACAAAACAAATTTTTTATCTCCAATCTGCAACCAACAATATCGACAGCAGGTACTGCTGCTCTAAAATTAGGTAAAGTAAGACATGACATTTTGATGTTGTTAGTTGCAGCTATCAAAACCCCGCCACCCTTAGACATACCAGTAACTTGAAAGTCACGATCGCAACGAGCTACATTATACACAGGTGGAAAAAGCTCAGAGCTCATAAGATCTTCAGAAATCCATGTTTCAGTTATACATATTATGCTGTGTTCGCACAACAGAATTTCATTATAAAAAGTTTTAGTTCTGAGGCCTCTTACATTCTGATAAACAATACCAATTTTATGAGAAGTTGTATATAATGATGGGGCATCTTTATAAGTTTTTTGAGTCGATAGTATAGTAACAATTTCGGGAATATCATTTTTGTATTTTAGCTTTAAATTATTTTCGTTATTTTGTTTACGGTTTCTAAACTCAGATCGAATCTTATAACAAAAATTACGTTGTTTGGTTGTCAAATCATGATTTAGAAATAAATTGTTTTGTACTTTATAATTAGCGAGAACATTTAGTTTAGTGAAAAACTCAATTTTTAGTGGTCGATTTTTGCCATGAATGAACTTTCCTAACCGGTAAATATTTATGATATCAATGGTTTTACCAGCGTTATTTAACTTTAAAATATCCACAATACGAGACTTATCATCGGCACTTCTGCTGTCTTTATCGATACACGTAGATTCAAGTAGATTAACAAGAATTAAATTATTTGCTCGCGAATTCCTGTCTTCCATCTCGGCTATAATCTCATCAAGTGGTAGTTGAGCTTCAGCATGTAATGTCTCTTCTTGGACTTCTTTTTGAATTTGGTTGTTTTTTATTGCGTTTATCTCATTTTTTTAACGTGTCAATTTCGAATTTCAAATTAGTTATAGTGTCAACTATATCACATTTTCACAATAATAGTGAATTTTGCGTCTTTTAGAGCGAAGACAATTGACCTCGTCTTTAGATAAGCCAGCGCATGCATTATGAAGAAAATTTCTACAGATATCACGTGATAAAATCACTATCGTTACATTTTTTAACACAAACACTACACTCGGACATTTTACAGATTGAGTAGTAGAATAGACAAATTAATAATTATTTAACTTTTACGGGATAATTACGTGATAATAACAACGGATCAACATATACGTCTACACAACGCGACACTCAATTCAATTTCAAATTCAAATAATGATAATAATAGAAAATAATTTACATATTTTTTAATAAATGTGCTTATTGATTTAACCCTTTTCAACCTCACCAACATTCGAATTTAGATGAGAATAAAAATAAAAAACAATACGTGTTGGGATTTTAAGATTTCTTCAAAAGTGTGGTTTTGAATTTGTCCTGGGAAGAAAAATATAAACAAAAGTTCATTTGAGGAAGTTCGACTTAACTTATGGAACAGATGTAAGCAAAAGTTTATTCTATTTTTTATGTCCATATAGATATGCCTATGTAACTCAGGGAATATAAGCAATTAATTCATAGATATCTACTAAATTAAAATAGTTTAAAAATTTGACAAGAATTTTCAGTTCAGTTTTAAATTTTCACGTCAAAAATGTCACCCTACTGGTTTTTTATGATCTTTCTTTAGTAATATTTCAATTCTTCTTACTGTAGCAGTGACGCTGCATTCAAGAATGTAGTCTAATCTTGTTGACTATTTTAATGACAACTTAATTTTACAAACAACAAACTTGAATTAATTTTCATGTACATTTTATAAAGCACCGTAAATAATTTTTCTTAAAAAAGGTTTTGAAAATTTTATTCTGTAAAATGTGTGCTTATTATAAGTAACTTCAGACGATGAAAATTATTATAAAATGATAAATACAAAAGTTACATTTAAAATATTGTTACGAATCTTATGGTTTTTTACATTCATAACCGCGAGATTAATAGACAGTCAGGATCAAATTTCACTCTTACTGTATTAAGAAATTATTTATTTAACTCGTACAGTTGCTCTAATTTGTTTAAAAATACATCAATTACATTACATGTTAAAAGGTAACTTCGAACTGAACTGAATAAATGCATGACTCGCTTTTTATAGTTCTGGAATAAATTCTGGAAGATAATCGAAAGTTTAGGATACGGAGTTCTAGAACACCGCGATCATTCTAACTTATTTTAGTAACACAACTGGTGTAACAATATAGTGTGTTCGAAATTTATCACTTCTAAATAATATGTATGCTATTAGAAAACTTCCATAAAACTCTAATTGGTCTTAAACTTATAATTTAAGAATCACCTATAATTTGAAATACATAACATTTGTATTATTTTTGATTTTAAGGGAATTACAAGAGTTTCAAATAGCCTCAAATTTTAAATATAGTTTTTTTAAGTTTTAAATACGGTATCCGCCAAAATAAACAGTACCGAAACAGAAAGTGCTGTGGAGTTGTTTATGTAATATGGATTTGTCATATTTGACTTAATTGTCATTAGTTGATATATGAATAGTACGCTGCAGTTAAATTTGATTTAAAAATGGTTCTAACAACGTAAGAAAAGTTTTTTTGGTAGAGCATTATTTTCGTTCATATTTATTTTTATTTTCGGTACTGTTTATTTTGGCGGATACTATAGTAAGAATGTGAAATCAGAACTACCCAATACTGCAGACCTTTCTTCTTTGTCAGTATCATGTTGCGCTTTTCTCGACTTTTCTAAAATTACCACAAGATTTTGAGTTGGAAATGTTACCGAATAAGGTAAGGACCGAATAGAAACTCCCGGTTTAGTTTTCTTCTTATTTTTGCTCATTTTGGGTATTCTTTTAGTTTTGGATTTAGATATAATTTTTTTTCCTTTTTGACCAACTTTATAGTAACTTCCAATAGTTTTTACATAATTTGTTTATTACACTTACTGTTATTTTTTTTAAATAGCTCCGGTAAATACAGGAAAATGTAATCACACAATAGGTAGGTAGTAATTGAGAGGACATCTTGACTACTAAAGATAGAGTTCAACTGACTTTTCTTATTTTATTAGATTTATCAAAGCCATTGATGTTATCGATTATGTCATTAGTAGTTTTTCCTACTGAACCATTTAGTTTTTTGATGGTTAAGACACCTTATCGGTCTTTATGGATGTTAATTCTGGCGTACCTCAAGGTTCTGTATTGGGCATTCAGTTATATTATTATTTCCTCCTTTACATGTACAATGCATTTATTACAATTAATAAAGGCTTAAACTCATTTCATGAAATATATAACAAAAGTTCTCTTCTATTTAATCTTAGTCACCCTTTCAAAAATCTTAAAAGGGAATACGAGATCTGGTATTGTTTGTTTGGAAGCTTAGGTCATTACTTGTGTCGTGGAATGTTTCAATTGACTTTGGAGTGTAGTGTAATACAGGGTTCTCTAACAAAATAAAGTACTCGGTGAAACAAAGGCAATAAATAAAATAACTAAGTACGATTTATATTATAATTTAAATTTAATTTAATGATTTTTTTCTGATGTCATTTATTACATGTAGTTTATTTCAACTAATAAAGTTATTATTATTATTATTATTAAATTGGGCATTACATATAACCTATGTGACAATTCCGAAAAGGGGAAAACGATACGATTTTCAATCGGCGAAGAAGAGAATTTCGAGGAACTTTCAATCTCTAACAATCATATCTCACACAGGGTTTAGCACCTGTTCAACAATTTTACGTTCAAAAAAGAAATGGTTCTTTATTTTGGAAGTTACAGCATTTTCTAGGCAATGCGACATTTTTTATTGTTCTTCAACTACTGTAATGACCTAAATAAACCCAATACGTTCGTTTATTAAGTGCATTTGGAAGCAATTTAGAGCTATACTGCTTTCACAAAAGAATCCTGTTTTGAATAAGAAATCGTAATGCATTCGGTATCAGTTCAAATTGTTATTGTCACATTGTCAAAATGTTTTCATTATTTTTAAAATTATTTCCTTCATAATTAACACTAATCGAATGGCATATCTCTATATTAATACTGAAGTAGAATTTAATATAGAATTATTTCCTTTTGTAATTGATATTTTTCCAGCTGCATTTTGTGTACAGATCAGGTGGCCTTATACCTCTATTTTGACAGCTCCTTAGGGGCTACGATCTTCTTTGGGTTTGGCGTTTGAGGTTATGAATCCAATTTAGATATAAATAAGGATGCAATCATTTAACTTTTGTGCGATTTCGTAAACCTGAAACCAGTTTTGCCGTACAGAATGGATTTTAATAGAAATCTATGAAGTAAATCCGTTATTATTATTAATCATATTGGCAACACTAATAAACTTGCACATCTATAATTTTTTCATGCAACTAGGTCTTTACAATTAGGAATGACGGTTTTCCCAACCTGTAGAATATTATAAAATGACACATTACAATAGTGATGGTGAATAATAGTATATTACATACCAAGGTGGGAAGAGTTTTAATCCTTTCGCGAGATCAGAGACGCTCAACCTCCTAGTGAATTTTTTCTTTAGGTTCTTGATGTTTTGACCAGTTAAATTGAAGTTAGTAACACTAAAACTATTCCCTTAGAAAAAAAATATTTGTAATCATTGACTGATGTTTAGTAAACTCACCAAAATCTAAATGTGACAACCAGAACAACCACCCTTTGAAGCATGTAATGATTAAGGTATGTAGATAAGACAATTAAATCATTGATACGTAGTAATTGGATCAACTAAACTTACAGTTTTGCGTGTCGTCGTTGCATGGTTCCCGTTATGATGGATTAAATTTGACATGTGATTTTATGTATGTTTTAACGCTGATTCCGACCCACTTTTGATATCTCGAACAGTTTTCCTGATAATCGACTTTTGCCAAAATGTCAAAAAATATTTTTAGTTGTGAATCTTTGTATTTTTCGATGCGGCTTTGTTTTTTTCTGGATTTTTTAAGTTTTTTAATCAAATAAGAATGTGGTGGTGTAGAATATTCAGTACTCGTTAATGCTTTATTTGAGGAATAGAAAGACTACGTATGATAATTTTATTCATTTTCGCGCGTCGGCGAATGTTTATGTGTAACAAGTTCGTCTTTTTTCGTTTTCATTGTTGTTTGCGCGACTATGACAGCCGCGGCAACATATGATTATCAGACATAATCCGTTGTTTTTATTTCACATCTTATAAGTAAGATCAGGTTTTTTTTTTTACTTTTTCCCGCGAATTATAGTTGGTACGTTATAACGAAGCAAAAAATGTTTAGTCTGGAAAAGGCCGTTTGTCCGTGTGTAAACACGATATCTAAAAAACTACCGGTTCAATTTTTATGTAACTTATTATTTATAATACTGCAGATCTGATTAAATCTTGGGCATAATCCGTCTAGCTAAAAGAGCACTTAACATACCTTGATTTTGATATTTTAGGGATATTACAAAAATATACATTTTACATATTTTTTCTTCAAACAAAAGTTGTTGTAAATAAACACAATTTTTGATCCGATAACTAATTGCTGAGATATGTGGCACGTGACACTGATTGTTTTACAAATTTTCCAAGGATATTAATTGTATAAAAAAGTTATGAAGGCAAAGTTGTTGGAAATTTTATTATCTACAACTTTTATATGAACTATTTCTTTTTCCTCTCGCTTGCTTTATTTTACGGTAACATTAAGTAGAGTAAAGAGTACCTACTTTAGTTATTTCAAGCGGGAATTCTACGCAAAATGAACAGTTTACACAAAATTTTAAAAATGTTTTATGTAAATAACTTGCGCCATTTTAAAATTAAACAAAAAACATACGTAAGTAGCTTCAAAAGATCAATTTGCACGTTTTCTTTTATTTCAAATTTCTAAAAAGTTTTCTATATAGCGTTAACCCTTTATATTTATTTACTTACTTTCAAATAAATTAAAAAACAACAGGGTGTAATACAAACATGAATTTCTTACAGATATGGCTTCCACAGTTGTGGGAACTCACACAGGAACTGGTCCTCTAAGCCTCATGTCATGTGTTCGAGAATCATCACCACAGGAATCAATTCCAGATATCGACAGCGACAAAAGTAGTAAGTATCTTTATGTGAGAAAAAGTTATTATGTATAAGTCAACTATATACTATAAGTAAACCGTAGACAACATAAAATAGTAATAAAAAAGAAATAGAATCAACATTAAATCCTTAGAATGGGTGGTAAATGGTGATTTTTTTCTATTTCATTTCTATTATTAAGGAATTTCGTTTGTCGTTGTTCATGTGGCCATGAAAATTTAATGTTTATTATTTCGAATGCTGTTAATGAAATTTTTGTGCTCAGACCGAACAAAAAAAAATCAATTACATTTTGTTTGATTATGGCAAGTGCTTTAAAATGAATCACTTAAACACGATGTCACGTTTAAGTGAGATGGTTTTTGAGGATTGCTGAATTTATGTCAATTAGTTTTCAGTAATTAGTAAACAGAAATTACGCTATAAATGTAATTATAATTAGAACTGATTGATACATGGTAATTATAGTGTGGAAATTGTCTTTTAACAAAAGAAGGTAAACTTTTTTGGCGTTCGTAAACCAACTAATGCAGTTATTTATAACTGTTCACACCAAATTAAAAAATGTTCGTTATGCCAAAAAAATAATTGAACTGATGCTTTGGTAAGAAAATCTGGATATCGTAAATTAAATCACATACCATGTCATTTGAGTAGAAATTTCAGAATTAAAATATGTTATGTCTTTACTTTAACTGCAAATAATTTATTGAATTTAACAATTGAATTTTTTTGAGCCACTATTTAAAAGATTATTACGTAACTTCTTACACATCTGCGTTAAAATTACTTTAATACAGATTACTTTTCGAACGTGCCACGTTAGCTCGAGCGGCACTAGATCTCGCAACATCTTATTAGTTACCGATACATCTAGCCATAAACATAATATCCGAATTTAGGTTCCTATTTTATAGTATCTATAAGAATGTGTATTGCAAGTATGGGTGTTATTTACAAAAGTGTTTAATTAAATAGCAAATTTTAATCACCAATTTTTATGCAAATTTACACAATTAATAGAATAAGATATACAGGATGTTAATTAAGTACCTGTACAAACTTTAAAGGGTGAATCTTTAACTAATTTTAAGACAAAAAGTTCAAATGAACATGGGTCCACAACGGCTTGGTTTATGAGATACAGTTTTGTTTTTTGTCATTTTCAGAAATTATTGTAAATGTTATTAACTAGCTTAGTCTTAGTCTTGTAAATGATCTAAGTTTGTTACTGAATAATACAATCAATAAAAGATACATTTTTCTACTTATTTTTCAAAAACTCAGAAATCCGTTCTTATTCAAAACGGCTGGTTTTAGCGACAAGTACTAAGAGTACATTTTGTATGTAAAATTGAGTGTAGAATAGGTCTGCCTATATATACAATGCGACACAAAAAAGTTATGGTTAATTATATTCAGGAATAACACTGTATGTGGCGCCCTCTAACATTAAACAAAAAACCAAGTTAATATTTGAGTTTCTCGTCATCAATTTATCCAATATCCCAAATTTTATCAAATTGTTATGTTACTTAACAAAAATATAAACAAAAAACTAAATAAAATAGTTTTTTTGGACGCCCTGTATCTCTCAAACCAAGCTATTACGAACCCATGTTGATATGAACTTTTTATCTTAAAATTAGTCAAAGATTCACTCTTTAAAGTTTGTACAAGTACTTAATTAACACCCTGTATACAATAACATACCAAAAAAATAAAAATTTTTTATTAAAAAGTTTTTTAGTCTAAAAAATTGGATAGTTTCATATGAGGCTCATTAGTTTTATGGTTACTTTGAAGTTATTTTTAGTAACCAATTGTAACGGTTGAGGTTTACAACTAACGACGGCTCTAGAGCTACAACCTAAAAAAGAAACAACCAAAGGAAAATACGGATCAATGTAGCGCACTAGGTTCGTGGAGAATAAAGTATTCATAATAGTTAGAGCAGCAGCGTCCGACTTTGTCGTAGAGTGGGAGGTCCTTAAAGAGTTCTAAGAAATGCTGTCTAACAAGGCGCACCTGCTGGTAAAAGAAAGAAATAAAACCGACCAACAAGAGATCAACAGGTTTTACTTAAAGCCTAATACGCTAGATCAAACACAACAATTAGTCTTAAGAGAAAGACAGACAATTCAATAAAACAACAAACAAATCTTATAGTAATAGATAACTGTGACAGAAATAGAGAGACTGTCGCATATATTTACGTACGTTAGCAGTAGCCTCGCTTAATAAAAAGTAAGGTTTGCAATTAATGTGCCGGATTCACAGATAAGCTTTATTTACACCAAAATTAATGTTAACGTTCCAATTGAGGATTGGCTAATAGGAATATGCGTACACATATCACTTACACACGGGGATTTATCGAGAGTAAGAGTTTCCTACTAGCGACGATATTGACAGTTCAGGAAGTGGAGAAGTGTTCGTAAAGAAACGGAAGGCGGTAGGCTGCCTCGATGACGTTATGAAGCATAACCAACCTCTGTTAGACGTGGTAGCCACCGGTTGCCTGCAGCTTATCTAATGCGAAACCGTACTGTGGTCTTTAATTGACAAGGAAGGTACTAATGAGCCACTCCAACACCCTCAGGAGTTATCCAGGTATAACACACTGCGAAATCATAAGGTCAAGAAACGTGCTAAAGAATTTCACGTGGCAATTGAAATTAATACAAACAGAAAAAGAAAAGCAATGTGTACACCCGTGCGGAAGAAGAAAAATGTCCGTTGTTCGTCTAGGAATCTTACTCAAATTTTATTTTCAACCAATAGGAAATTATCAAAATGCGCGCCAAATACGACTTTCATCGTAACATATTACACGCGACACACGTTTTATATTGCTCTCGACACACATCCCATATTCCTAAAATAAAAGCGTAACACAATTTTTCTGCATATTTACTTAATGGTAGGGTAAGACACATCGTTGAGATACTAACAATCATTTAAAAGAGTATCGAAAATGTGCGGTGACTAAAACATTTTGATCAAATAATAAAATAACGTCTAATAGTGTATAAAAAATTGGTCGCAACTTACAAAATTTTAATGGAAAAAGTGAAAAAAAAAGGTATGGTACATGTAACTGTTTCAAAAATGATATCTTTTAAGGCAAATCTAGGTTGAAGACCACCGCGCGCCCGATCTTCCTTCAAACGTTATAAGACTAGAATTTAAATTTAAAATTGCGTTTTAGAAAAAATTAGTTCAAACAAAAGTCATAGACAATAATATTTTCAAAAACAGTTTTTTCCATAACTTTTTTTATATATTCAATCTAATCTGATCTTTGATATTATAAATGACATCTGTATATCAAGTTTAATAAAAATCGAACCGTTGGTTTTCTTGATATCGTGTTTATATACGGACAGACGGCCGATTTCCAGACAGATTTTTTTTTGCTTCATTATAATGTATTAAAATTGTTTGTTTGGAAACCGTCTGATAACTCCTCATTTATTTATAAGTGACAGTACCCTAACCAATCTTTATGCAAATTTGCACAAAGCTCCAATGAATTTAATGGAGGTTATTTCTAACAAAGCGAGGCCGTTGTTCATCGAGCGTCCTTTAATTTGGACGCAGAAGTAAAGGCGTATTTATTTTAAACATTCATCTATGACATTTATGTGTGAAAAATAATCTCACTCAAATGTCCACCCCGTCTGGTTTTAGTCGAAATTTTTGATGAGATTCTCATAGAGAGTGGTTTCCATGGCACTTATTCGACGATTATGTTGTTGTTAAGGTCTGGAATCATAGCTGGTTTATTGGTGTAAGTAAACTTTACTTTTCATTGGCGTCAAATCCGATAAGCAAACAGGCCAATTCATTCACATTTCCATTCCTTGAAATTACGCGTTTATCGAAATATTCAATGATTGCACGAAACGTGTTTTTTACTTTTTCTCCTTTTGTATAGTGCTCTTGAATAACTTTAACACGAATTAAATGCAATGTAATAACATTTTTAATGTTACACCAAATTTTTGAGAATATGAAACGTCGTATTGCATTGTGTATTCAGCAAAATGTTAGGCAGTTGATGTTTTGCTACGTGCATTCAACCACATCACTGAAAATCACGTGAATATCACGCCGTCATATTGTTCCATGCGTTTGCCACGATTAGTATAGTTCATCATTAACTTGAATTTAGTTGTGTATCGCCAACGCAAAATATACAATATTTGTGATTTACACGTCAAATTATTTATTATTATAACGAATGTAAAACGGAATTTATTTATGTATCCAAAAGTGTTCCTTCGTCAAAAAGCAAAATTTCTAGTTGACTGAATTACGCCAATTGCCTATTCAGTATGACTATATAATTTGAAATTTGTGAAGAATTTCACTTAAACTTTATAACATATTGTAACGCTTAGTTAGTATTTTTTATGATTTTCATTTATAATTTCGTAAAAAAACGTTTTAAGTACATCACGCTTTGATTATTACTTAATTATGTTGAGCAACAGTAATTAACTGTACTAAATTATAAACCATCATTTAATTTTTTTTTCAACCTATAAATTTACCGTAACACCTACGTTACGTCCAAAAGATGTTATTTCCGAAAAAACGAAGGTATAACAAAAGATTTAAGGAGTTGATTGTATAGAAAATAAATCACAATTGCTTTTAAATCTAGTTTAGTCGATTGACTCAATTTAACTCTAACTTATTTTATTTGAGATCGTATTTACGTTACTCAAACCATAATTTGCCTTATGTACACCAATTACTTCTACTTGCAATTGTAGGTGGCAACGTCTCCACTAGGTGCCATCCACCAATATTATTGACTCTAAATAACACATACAGAGTGTATCTAAATAACACCGAAACATTTTAAGGGCTGATTCTGTGATGAAAATTAAGGTGGGTATTTGGTATATAATTTTTGAAAACCTCTCCCCGAAAAAGTTACACTCCTTCGAAGATTAAAAAATTTATTATTTGTCAATAAAACTACATATTTGGATATTTTTCAACCCTGAAGTATGCTTAGAAAGGGTTAAAAGAGTCAAAATTTAAAAAATTTTCGTTTAAAAAACATGACAGAAAAACTGAAGTATTTACGGAAAAAAATAAATGTAATGTATTTTCAATAAGATGAGCTAACGCGAGGGTATTTTCCTTAAGTTGTCTGTGCTTTGCAATGACATTCATAAAAACAATACATATAGTCTGGGTGCTCACCGACATAAAGTATCATTTACAAATAACTAGCTGTAAGTTTTTGAGTGGTTTAATTACGTATAGTCCGACAAGATGTTTCTATCGTTTTTCTCGAAAGTGGGGTGTTTCCTCATAATCTCTTCTCTAAGACGCATTTAATTTTCTCGCGTTGGACTAAAAAATCGGAAAACATTTTTTGTCGGATATTTGAATTTCGCATGTTTTAATTAACCAATCCTGAAAAATCAGGTGGTCATCAATACATTTTTGGACTTAAAATTTCTACTTGTTTGAGTTGGTGGACACCCTCCGCGGCCCAAAATTTTGTCGACCAAATTTTTTTGCGCGTTTCACTAATTTTTCTTGCGATTACTTTCTTTAAAGATGGGTTATCAACAAATTTTAAAAATTATAAGGAAAACGTCTTTCAGACAAGATTATGAGGTAACGCCTCAGGTTCGAGAAAAACGATAGAAGCATATTGTTGGACTACACGTAATGAAGCCGTAAAATGATACTGTGTGTCGGTGGGCACCCAGACAATACTGATACCAGGAATTTGTAAGAAAAAATATCTTAGAGGTTGACTATTTTAAGCCTATCTAAGCATATTTCAGGGTGGAACAAAGTTCAAAATATGTAGTTTTATTGACAAATAATATTTACCAAGTTTCGTGTTCTTAGCTTAATATACAGGGAAAATAAAAAAGAAAAACCTTTTTTTTAATCTTTGGAAGGGTGTAACTTTTCCGGGGAAAGATTTTTCAAAACTTTATACCAAATACCCACCTTAATTTTTATCAAAGAATCACTCCTTAAAATTATTCGGTGATATTTACATACACTCTGTATGTACCTATTTTGCAATCATACTTAATTCATGTGGTTACAGCTCCAACAAAGCTTATTGTCCAGTTAGTCCAGTAAATAAGTATAGGAAAATGGGCTTGCCATGTAAAAGGTGGGGTAGAAGATTTTTTTTTAATTTGTATATATTAATACTAATATGTAAAAAACAAGTTATCTAACATGGTTGACCCCTGGAGAACTTTTGGTGGCCAAAAACCACAAAAATTTGCTACTTTTGGGTTTTTTTTTAAATATCTCAAAATGGTTGAATCTGACTATAATTTCCCAATTTAAAGTTTAAAGACAATTAAATTTCCTACAATTTTCATCAGTACAACTTTTTTGTAGCGCGAATAGCAAGCGAGTTACAGCTTCATGAATATCAACCTTTATAAGTAAAGCGGGTATCGAATGGTCGCCGAAAACGCTCCCCCGTACACACAGCAGACGACGCAGGTTGGTAAGAAACTGTCCTCTCTTTCATACAATGAGTTTTCCCATTTTTCCCCTCTACCCACTCCCGAACGGTACATCGTCTCAACATCTGCCTGTTAGTCAGTTCAGATCGAGTGAGCATACAAGCAACTTAGATTTCTATTCGTGTGTTTTGTAATGCAGTTTCATTTCTAAAAATGAGTGCGCTTGATCAGAATGTTTGTTTTATTTGTGCTTTAAATGAAGGTGAAATAAAGACTGTGAAGGAGAAAGGTATAAAAATTTTCAAAAATTCAGTGAAAAACGTCAAAATCAAGAAGCAGCATATATACGGCGTTGTACAACTGATGATGGTGCTGGCCCAAGTAGTTCGGCTACATCTCTTCGGTCACGAAGTGAAAGCTTCAGTTTTAAAGAGCAGTGCATTTTGTGTGGAGAGAGCATACCTGAAGATTTCTTTAAAAAGCAGGAACGACTTCCTGAGTCTGAAAGGAACTTGATTCATCATGCCATGAAACTGGGTGTGAAAGAAACAATTTTAAATGTTGCCGAAAGTCGTAAGGATGAGTGGGGAAAAAAGGTGTTTCAGAAATGTAAAAGATTTAGTTGCTGTAGATGCCTGGTATCACAAATTTTGCAATCGATAACTGTATCAGATACCTAAAAGTGAGATGAAACGAGGACACCCCCCGCAAATAATATTGATGAGGCAATGGAATCGATTTACTCTTATCTTGAAAACGAATCAGAGGAGTGTCAATTTCTTATTGAAGATTTGATGAATAAAATAGAAGGTGATTTTTGTCCTGATATCAGAACAGTTAAATCACGGCTTTATAAACAGTATGGTGAAGATGTCTTAATAGCCGAGACTGCCAACAAGAAAGCCTTTGTTTGTTTACGAAATATTGGATATAAAATACTCGGTGATTATTGGTACAGTAACAAGGACTCTGATCCTCAACAAGAAAGTTTATGTGTTGTCAAAGCAGCTGCAGACATTATTTTGTCAGATATAAGGTCACAGGTATACAATACTAAAGAGTATCCCCTATCTGACAACTTCTTGTGTGACGTTGAATCAGTCATTCCCGAGTCACTAAAACTGCTGATGGAATCCATCATTCTAAAGCACAAAAGGGGTTCAATGGTGAATGGAAAAAACATGTATAGCTCTGTCACAGTCTATCATTAATGCTGTAAGGCCACGATCATTTATGTCATCACTTCTTACAGGGATCAGTGGTTACCTGTATAGAAAATTTGGTTCCAAACATCTCATCGAGATTTTATCATACCTTGGGTTTTCAGCTTCCTACTATGAAGCTTCCCTCCTGGAAACATCTGCTGTCTTACAGCCTCAGAAAACACAAGTGCAGGAAGAAGCTTTTTGTCAATTTGTATTCGACAATGCCGATTTTAACATAATGACACTTGATGGTACTGGAACATTCTATGCAATGGGAGGAATCATGTGTGTTACTCCACACTATGCACTTTTTCCACAAGAGAAAATGAGACGCCTAACAGAATTATCAGCTTCTGAAACTGTAAAAAAGCAGTCCAACTTTACACTTTTGGGGGAAGCGGGGGATTACAAGATGTGACGATTGAAGATTTGCAGAAACTTAATCCAATTTCGAATGAAATAATACCCTTAACTACTGACGTAGTCTGGCTTTATGGTAAATGGATACAAGATCCAAGTGTTCCTAGATGGAATGGCTTTATGGAGCAGATGACAGCTTTTAAGGATTATGATCCTCCCACTCAAAAAGATACTATATACACATCACTTTTGATGGCATCGGAAAAATATAAACAACTAAATCAAAATGTGTGTTTCGTGACATTTGATTAGCCATTGTATCTTAAAGCAAGGGAGATTGTTGCAAACAATGATCCTGAGTTGAATAATGTCATTATAAGACTTGGTGGTTTTCACCTTGTAATGTCATTCATGGGAGCCATTGGCGCAATAATGGCTTGCAGCGGTTTACAACAACTGTTTTCTACTATCTATGCTGAGAATTGTGTAGAGAAGATTTTGGCTGGTCACGCATACTCTCGGGCTGTGCGAGCGCATTTATTGATGCATTCTGCTTTGGCTTCTCTAGTGTGGGATACAATTGAATTTACTGATAATGAACAGATTAACTCGAACTTGCAAATATGAAGGATTTGTAAAAATTTGATCAAGATTTATGCACTCTTGAATGTAAAGGACCGGCTGCAAAATTGTGGCTACAATACTTACGCATGATAACACTCCTGAAACAGTTTATCGAGGCTGAGCGTACAGGAAACTGGAAGCTTCATCTTGACACGGTTCAAAATCACTACCATTTTTCCATGCAGCTGGACATTTCTTATATGCTAAAAGTGCACACCTCTACCTCCAGGACATGTTGAAGCTACAACAATTAATGGACCCAACTGAGTTTCACAATTTTACCATCAAAGGACAGTTTGCTATAAGACGCTCTAAGAAATACTGGTGTGTAAACTGGTCAGATCAAACCATTGAGCAAACACTTATAAAAAGAAGTCCCGAGGAGGTATTACACGTGGAAGAGGATTTTCAGACAACGTTCTGGCAAAATGGACTTTGGCAATGATAGTCATGCAGAACATTTGTGAAGAAGTTGAAAAGTTTTGTGACATGCAGTACGAAACATCTGGGCAACATGTGGATATTCGAAGTTCTCGAATCGACAGAGACAGAAATGAAACATAAACTGAGGGATTGGCTTTCTCAACACCCCCCTTTTCAGAGACTGACACCATAAAGTCTTTAAGCAGTGGTGTTACAGGAGGAACAGATGTTAATTGTCATATGGCGTATGAAGTCGGCATGAACATGGTTAAGAAAATAGTCACTTTTGGTAATTGATATTGATATTGATCTGTTAGTGTTAATGACAGCATTAGGATAATCCTTCAACAACTTGTTCTTTCTAAAACCCGGAAGAGGGAATGCTAATGATGTGTTTTTTTCGAGTAAATCGTTTAAGTTTGACCCTTGCAGTATCCTTTTTATCCATGCATTTAGTGGATGTGATACATCATCAGCTATCTTTAGCCAAGGCAAAATTAAACTGTGCAATATTGTCAATAAAGTTCCAGAAATGAAGGAAGTCATTCAAGTATTCATGGATCCACAAAGCCGTCACGATGAGATAGCTGTTGCTGGAGAGCAAATCTTAAAAACCTTATACACAGGCGATATTGAACATTCCAACCAATCCTTGTACACTTTGCGGTTTAATCTATTTTCAAAATTAGTGTTCAACAGAAAAATAAATCTAGCACGACTACGTGCGATGCTGGCAACGACATCAATCCGGAGCAGTAGGGATAGAAATCCACAACAGAGGGTTTAACACCTGTTGACATGAAAAGAGATTCAGCACCAGAGACTCTTCTGAAGAACGTGTCTTGCGCTTGTAAGAAAAGGTGCAGGGGAGCATGTTCTTGTTATAAAGCAGGTTTGAAATGTTCCAGCATGTGTAAAAACTGCAGTGGTGTGGACTATTCCACAAATTTTACCTGTCGATGAGATTGAAGAATATAATGATTTGTTCCAAGAAGTTTTGGAACAACAGCAACGTGATGAGGACGACATCGACAGCTTCTTTCTACCTCCGATGACTTCTGAACCTGGGCCTTCAAAAAGACTGTGAAGAACATAAAAATGTATGTTAGTGAAATGGTGATAATAAACAACGTATGAAACGCACAAATGATTTTAATATAGTTGCAAAAAATTTTCAGCAACTAGGTCAAAACAATAAAATAGAATACGAAGATATGACGTGCTGTTGCTTTTTCAAAAAATTGCAAAATTGGGTTATATAAAGGTATTGTTTTCAATTACAGTCTGAACAAGTACAAAATTTATTAAAATAGGCAAATGAAAGAAAAACTTTCTACGCACCTGTTTAATAAGATTGACATAATTAAACGTTTCCGAGTAAGTACATCTTTTGGAATTATATAGGATAAATATTATAGTATCCATTTTGGAAAATAGTTGATAAATTGTTTTGTTATTATAGTTTAGATTATTAATTAATTCTGAAGTGAACATTCTTATGTCAACTCAAAGTATAGTTAGAGTACTACCAACAGAAATTTGTTGGACATAATAATTTTCTTATTGGATACAATTTCCATTTGTATTAAGTTATGTTATTTATTTTGTTGATAATTATTAGGTAGTGGTTAAAAGATTATTAGTTTAGTAGCATGTTAGTAATAAATTGTATTTTGTTGTTGTAATATAAATATATTAATTTAGTATTGAGTTATGATAGGTAAGGTTTAATTTTTCGATGTCACTTTTATGATCAGCTAATGCAGTGTTGGGTAAAAGTGATGTTAAGATTTTTTTTTTAATTGAATTTTGATGTTGTTTAATTTTTTTATGTAAATATTGTTTTGTTTGTCCGATATAACATTTATTACAATTTTAGCATTCTAATTTATAAATGAGTTCAGATTGTTCATTTATTGTAGTTATGTCTTTAATTTGGTTGTACGTTTAATTATGTCAATCTTATTAAACAGGTGCGTAGAAAGTTTTTTCTTTCATTTGCCTATTTTAATAAAGTTTGTACTTTTTCAGACTGTAATTGAAAACAATACCTTTATATAACCCAATTTTTGCAATTTTTTGAAAAAGCAACAGCATTGTTGCGACACGTCATATCTTCGTTTTCTATTGTATTGTTTTGACCTAGTTGCTGAAAATTTTTTGCAACTACATTAAAATCATTTGTGTGTTTCATACGTTGTTTATTATTACCATTTAACTAACATTTTATGTCTTCAACAACGTTTCTTATTCAAATTAATAAAAATGTATGTTATACTTTAATATCCTTTCTAATTTTATTTTAAGGCTGTGTGGTGGAGATCTGTGGTTTACTTAAAATTACATGAAATTATTGTGCATACATCATTATGTATTATAGGTACCTAAATAATTATCATTTATGTATTACATTTATATAACTAATTAATTACAGTATTTATACATCAACTTGTTTTTTTTTTCTTATTTTTGTCTCTCTCTCTCTTTTTCACCAATTTCTTAGATTTGTTTTATCAAGTCCAGAAAAAGACCGGCATTGAAGAAGCTGTAACTCGATTGCTATTTGCGCTACAAAAGTTATAATGATGAAAATTGAAGAAAATTTAATTCTCTTTAAACTTTATACTAGATAATTTTCGCTAAATTCCACCATTTTTGAGATATTCCCAAAAAAAAAACGCAAAAACCAAAATTTTCATGGTTTTTTGGCGACCAAAAATTCTCACCAATATATACAAGTACCAAAAAAAAATCTTCTACCCCATCTTTTCAAGGTACAATGTATGTACTTACTGGACTAAGTCGGTTTAAAAAAATACATATATTAAGACATACTTAACATAGAGTACATCAATGTGCAGACCAAAATTTAGTCTCTCCTTCAGTGCTACGATAGGCTCGGTGTTTAGTAAATCTAGAACATAGATACTTCCTTGCGCTACAGAAAAGATATTGTACGTACAAATGATGTTGGTATCTAAACAAGTGTAAACAAAAAACAGCTGTATGTTGACCGGTAACTTTGAATTAAATTAACAGTTTGCGAACAGCACCTACATTCAGGTGTTTTGCCCTATTGTGATTTATCATTGTAGTGTAATTTCAAAATTAGTGTGAAAGTCAAATTAAGCTAGGACACTACTATTGTATTTACAGGATATTTAGAGAACGATGGAATTTGAAGTTTTCAAGTGAATGTGAATGCCCTACAAACAGTTTTTCTTGTTTTTTATGTAATACATTTTCATATTTTCTAAGAATATGCTTTGAGTATGTCTCATCAAAGGCTATCATTATTAATGTTGTTGTTAGACTTCCATTTAAAAATTGCAGATTCTGTTCTATGAACATAACCTAGATTTGGATTTTATTTAATTAAAAATAATTCTAATAAACATATCAATATTTATTACGATCGGTAATAAAATTATGAATATGACACAATAAGAAGTCAAAACTCAATCAATTGTATTATCGAATAGCTACTATAAAATAGTAGGAACATTAAGATACGAAATATAGAAAACTGTCAAAATTAACAATGCGTAACGAATGAGTTATAAAAAATTAATGTTAATTGAAAAAGTTAACTTCAACCTATGGTTTATAAATAACTGTAGTAGTAGTAATTAAGATAAGGTGTAATTGAATATATACTTATGGGATTTGATTTTTGATGGCAAATATAAAATAATGCGAAACTTGTTTAATGAAATTTGAGATTAGCGTACAATAAATAGGTTTATAGCAATGAAACGAGATTAATAACCTTAATGATAAGATCCTTGCATCATCATATAGAAACAGTTTATTATAGGAAAAGACGTTAGAGAGGAAGCAGAGTCGGAGTAGAAGGAAAAGTGAGAGAGGGGGGTAGCGAGGGAAAATGATAATTAATATATTACTACTTATGCTTGTTTTTAAATAAGTAAATGTAAATGTTTCGTTTTAAGCAATGAATTTAAATTTTGAAGAATTCATTAAAACTATATATGAAAAAAATAGTCTGCGTCATTGAGAGTACATACTAACCAATTTAATATAATGTAGAACCTAATTTGTGTACTACAGGTTTTAAGGTATGAGCAATAGTGAAATTTCTTCAGAAAGAAACAGATAGTATAGTATAACGAGAATAAATAAACCAGATAATTACTCCCTAAAGATAAAATATACCATGCAGAAGATAGTACCATGGAGATTTATAAGGATTTACGAGTACAACTAAATAATGACAACTGTTTAATTGAACAAATTGTGGTGATGGTTTATCGGAAGACAGACAGTTGTGAAGGATCTATGACAAATCGCCGAATAGACAAAACGCCTAATTTGTGGACAAATTACCAAAAATTAACAAATCTCCGAAAATGCTTCTGTGAACAAATCGCCGAGAATGTCATTTTTAAAAGAACTTTTTTCTAAAAAAATATTTTTTACTTTTTCAGCAATGTGGCCACAGACATATGTTCAGCGTTTTATAAATATTTTCGGCGTTTTCTCTCTAGTAACGTGTTCGGTGATTGGTCCACAAAAACATTTTTAAGCTATCCAGTATCATTACAGTGACCGTAACAACATGTCCGTAAAGTAAAATGAACGACATAGATTTATCTTTATAAGATAGAATGGTAGCGTTCTATAGACATTCCTCTTCACGGTACAATTGCACAAACTTTTTTACCTTGTTCCTTAGTTTAAGCATTTCGTTTCAGAAACGTTGCAGTCAGGAAAACAAATCCGCGTGGACACTGCGTGGACCCATACGGATTCTAGGCTTCTTGGGCCACACGAAGCTAATGCACAAACCAGGACAGCGAAATGAATGATGGGGGGAGCTACTAGCTTAAAAAATTGAACGATAAAATATTAAACTATCCTAGTTTCAGACATTACTAGTTTTCACGTCAGCTTACTAGTCGCGACAAAACCTGGTTTAGTATACACGAAGAGAGGCCCCACTATAGTATGATTTTTGGATCTTTGCAGTTATGGCCGCCACCCAAAGCGTATGAAATAAGATTTAAACATACACAAACGTATTTCGTTATTTCATTACTTACTTATGACAAGTAGCTTAGCATCTATCTTTATTTACTACTCATAACAATAGATCAATTGTTAAGACGTTTGTCGTTGTATATCGACATACAACTGCAAAGATCAAAAAATCAAACTATAGCTTTCTAGCTTACTAACACTAGCTTGCTGTCCTGACTTAAAAAACTAGCTTCGTGTGTCTTCGCGAATAGAACAAGAGCTTGCAAACGCTAAACTTACGTCATAGTATAATGGCCCGAATACACCACGCTAGTTTTTCAAGCCAGGATAGCAAGGTAATAAGCTAGATACTGTCCTATTAACTGCCCTGACTTGATGTCCTTGCTTGGAATATGCTAGTGCTGTTTAGATGACGCCAGATAGTTTTAAGTCAGTCAGTACCATTCTAGTGATGGTAACAACACGTCCGTGAAGTAAAATGAACTTCATTGGTAGAAAAAACGTAATACACGTGAAACAGTTACTATGCCAATTTGCATGTATTCGAAAAATGTGTATGGACAAGATCATGGATTTTACGAAGGAATGAACGTGTATCATCTGCTTTACTTTTAGAGCATACGTAGTTGCAGTCAGAAAAACAAATCCGCGCAGTTACTGTGCACTAGCTGTACGGATACTAGCTTCCCCACCAAGCCATAAGAACCTAATACACAAGCAAGGACAGTGAAATTAGTGGTGCGAGGCGCTACTAGCTAAAAAAATGGATCGGCAAGCTATTAAACTATCCTGGCTTCATGCACTAGCTACTAGTTTTCTCGCTAGCTTACTAGTCTGGTAATAAAGCTAATTTTGTACTTATTCACGAAGAGATCTACTATATTGCTAGCTTACTAGCATTAGCTTGCTTACTAGCTGGTTTGAAAAACTAGCCTCGTGCATCCCGGCCGTAAGAGCGGAAACTTTTTCTACAGAACAACACTAAAACATGTAATCACGTTTGGCTACTATGAACCTTGAGTTGTGGTGGTTTTGACTGGTCACTGATGGTGAAGATGAAAAATATTTCCGCCCAAAAACATCATATTACTGTATATGTTATAGAAGATACTATTATAAATCACATTACTAAATCCGAAAAATCGTATGTTATCGTAGGTGGTGTATCTTTTTAAAATATTTTCAAACTGAGAGCACTTTTAGTTCAAAGGAAGTGCCGTAAGTTCCTTTTTGTATCTTATTTCATTTTTCTTTATATTTTGTTAAACTTCGGAAACATCAGCACACGTATATGTCAGGACAAGTAATTTATCTGGAGCCGAAGGTTTGAATGATTAATCGCAGTTCTCAAAAGGAACTCTGAGACACAACTGCAATGCAACAATGTTGCACATGGTGTTTAAAAAATAGCGTTAAACTGCCAAAACATAAATTGTAAAATGTTTCTGAATTTTCAATTGAAAATCGATCTTTTTGAGTTCATCGTAGAATTCTATGTTGTAAAGTAAAACAAGTGGGTTTCTATCCTACCGACCTCGACATTACAATTTCATAATATTTGACAGGTTTCTTTCTAATAATTACTTTAAAATTGAATGTTTCATGAGGTCGATAGCTATTTCTCTAAATTATACATATAGTGTAATTTTTGTTGATTCTTTGGCCGTAAATATTTTATTTTTAATGTAAAAATGATTTCATTGGGATAATTGACCAACTAAGATTTCATAAGATTTTTATTAATATCAATATTTCGCGCACGAAATTTGCGTTTCATTATTTATTTATTTATTTATTTATTAATTTACGGTATAACACCTTTTACAATACTTATTTTGTACTTATGACGGTTACATTCGATTAATATATTACAAAATTATTATATGAATTCTAAAATATGGTCATTGCAAATTTTCTTAAATGTATTAAGTGGTTTACTAAAAACATCTTTGTCTTTATTCTTATTCATTATTCATTAGGATAGTATAATCTTAAAATACTGTAGGTTATTAGAAAACACATTGACACAGTAACAGAATAACATTAAATTAATGTTTAACAGTCATTTACTCAATGTACGTAGGTATAATTTATAAAATTTTCTATATTTTAATGTTATTATCTGAAACTTGGCGTGTGCGGTAACAAACAATTTGCTAGAAAAGTAAAATAAACAGTGTATCGAAAGTGAAAATAAAACAATATCAAATAAATATAGCTGTTTTAAGAATAACCCTTAAGATTAGGTCCGGGTATCTGCTTGTTAAAGCGTCACGCCACGCGTTGACTCCCCCTTTAAACGTTTTAATATTGGAATTCAAATTGAAACTGGTTAAAATAGAGGAAAAAGAAAATTGCATTTTAAAAAAAAAATAGTTATAGACAAAAAAATAACTTTTTTCCATAATTTTTTTGTATAATTGATATATTTGGATATATTGTTAAATCAATTACTGTCATGTGCTTATCATATCTCACTAATTACTTACCGCATCTAAAAATAGTTTACATAAAAGTTGTGTATAATTAAATTACAAGAAACTTTTATTTGAAGAAAAATGTGTAAAATGAATATTTTCAAAAATCCATGCAGGTTAACTGATTTTTTGGCTGACAGATTATGCCCAAAGTCTAATCAAATCTGAGGTATTATAAATAAGACTCGTATGGAAAGTTTCATAAAAATCGAAACGTTGGTTTTCTTGATTCTTATTTATAAGATGTGGAGTAAAAATATATGTATTACTATTTATTGTAATTAAATTGGTTTATTATTTTGGGTCATTCGAATTAACAAATTCTTCACAAACAATAATACTTCGTGAAAAATTATTTCAAATTTATAATTTTTTTAGAGTTTGGTTCTTCTAAAAATGTCATTTATTTCACTTAAATTTTAATCTTACTATTGAATTACACTATTGATTACACGACGATATAAAATGACGCATTCCACCCATACAAAAACTAATTTAACATTGACAGTGATTCACACCTTAAAATTTGATTATAGTTCAGAACTAATTACAATTACATCATTTCTAAGTTGAATAAGTGATCTGACATTAACTCGGGTCGTCACTTCGCCCAATTTTAAGTGTCTCAAACTGTACATTTTAGGATTTGAAATTGTAATTTAATTGGCCTAAAGTAAAATGCTAATTGACGCAATCGCTTTAAAAATGATTAACATATGTTTTTTAATTGGTAGCAAGAGCACAAATTATTGTTGACGTGGAGATTAATAAGAAAATTGGTTACGGTGTTACTTAAAAATTAATATAAGACTGCACGAATGCAAATAGAGGTTTAATTTTTTTTAATTAAGTAAGTAATAGAAAAGGTATAAAGTGAATACTTGATTGACGCATTGATTGATGTAAAGGTTGCGAGCAATTGTCAGGAACTGTTTAAAGCTAAAGACTTGAGATTGGCGTCGTCTATTAAGCAGTTCGTATAATACATTTTAATGTATAAAGTAGATTGATGTTTGTAGCTATTACCCTCTATTACTTAAAGCTATAGTGTTTAATGTCGCAACAACTAGTTCCTGCGTTTTCTGTTTGTTAACAATTTGTTGTTTTTGATGTAACATTCTTTGAACATTGTAACTGCAACACTCAAGTAAAGGATGGATATTTTGTTGTCAAACGAACAATCTGCTTTGTGTTCAGTATTTAAGTAGGTGTTCCCCAAAGGCTTCGTAACCTTTAGTTAGGGGACACCCTTCTGGATATTTTATTGATTAAAACTAGTACTCCAAATGTAAACTTTATTTAGAGCTTAATACATTATTGCATTATTACTATAGTATTAAGAAGTTTTTTATAAATTTGAAATTAGTTATTCACAGAGAGTTTGAGATCGGGTTGTATAGCGAGCACGAGGGAGTACTATCTTCTACAACAGTGAAGTTTCGGCGGAAGTTTTTTTCTATTGTCATCAATGACAGCATTACTGAAGATTCGTATCTGAACCAAATGTCCCACTTGGAAAACTTGTAACGGATTATCTTATTGAAGAATTAGTTTTGTTTATGTCTTCTAGTTTTCAATCGTATGACGATCTGAGTTCAATGCCAATTAACAGTTCAAATGGAGTTTCCTTCGTAAGGTTACGAACAATACTGTTCAAACAGTGTGGAATCTCTATAAAATTGACGTCCAAATTATTCATACTCCGTAAATTATCAACGCCAGGGGGCTAATTTTGACACCATGACCCAAATTAAAAAAAATCAAAAAATCAAATAGAATGATATGACTTTTTCTTTATGATAAAGTAGTCATAAACATCCAAATAGTCCAGTGAAAACCTTTTTTCAAAATCTCGTTCCTAACCTCAAATGTTGGGAAAATGAGAATAATGGATGTTTAAAGATCGAGGACCGCGCGGTAAATTTTCTAAAACTATTAAAAATTTAGCACAAAATGAATAAGATGCTAAAGAGACAATTGTGAGTCTAAATAGAATTCATTTAGGTATTATTTAAAAAAATATATATCATCAGAACATTTATGTTGCTCCAAAGGGACTAAACGCATTTTGAACTTATTGTCACTTTAATATTACTCTCGTAATTCTAACCTTTAATTGTAATCTTTTTTAAAATGCCGATTTTTAACCAAGAAGCATTTAATATGCTGGCGATCTATTTTGAATGTTTTCAAAATGGGATTATCGTTGCTCGCATCTTCTATTTGCGCTTTCCGAATCGACCGCGATACCATCGCCGCGGGTTTGTGCGTTTAGTCCAGCGCCTGTTAACAACGGGTAGCATCCGTAGACCTGTCATGAATCGGAGAAATAGGCAAAATAACATACAAAATGTTATTAATATCCTGGCATCTATAGAAATCAATCCCCAAATTAGTAGAGACATTTCTCGAGACTTGGGTATTCCTCAAAGTACGATTCATCGCATTATTCAAACCCAGAGGTATGTAAGAGGTATACCTCTTTTTATAAGGTTTAATTTATTTTACACTCAAATTATAAACCCCCATGTTTTTTTTACATTTTTTGCTATTTTAGGCTACACCCCTACCATATCAACTTACACCAAGACCTTACTCCTCCGGATTTCGACCGAAGGATAGATTTTTGCCACTGGCTATTAAACATGGTAGCAGAAAATCCTCAATTTCTGTCAAATGGGTTGTGGACTGACGAAACCACTTTCGGTAGTAATGGGCAATTGAACTTACATAATGCGCACTTTAGGGCCCGAAATAATCCGCGCTGGTTTGGAGCAGTCCAGCATCAAGGGAGATATAGTGTAAATGTTTGGTGTGGGATAATTACTGTTTTTTCAACACATCAGCGTCTTTAGATGTGCATCCAAAATAACGGGGGCCATTTTGAACACCTGGGTCGACATTAGATCCCTTTTTTTTCTTTTTATGGGTCTTATTAAAAAACGGTTTTTTTTAGAACCACAGACCATTTCATAAAAAGAATTCCGTAAAGTATATTATACCTACTAAAATCTTTGTAAATGGTTCCAAAATAGATGGTCTAACATATTCGAATTCGAATATAGAATACCTATTTAGGTTTTTAGGCTTATTTTTTAAATTAAAGGTTAGAATTACAAGAGTAATATTAAAGTGACGATAAGTTCAAAATGCGTTTAGTCCCTTTGGAGCAACATGAATGTTCTGATGATATATATTTTTTTAAATAATATTTAAATTAATTCTATTTAGACTCACAATTATCTCTTTAACATCTTATTCATTTTGTGCTAAATTTTTAATAGTTTTAGAAAATTTACCGCGCGGTCCTCGATCTTCAAACATCCATTATTCTCATTTTCACAATATTTGAGGTTAGGAACGATTTTTTTGATTTTTTTAAATTTGGGTCATGGTGTCAAAACTAGCCCCCTGGCGGAGAAGGATTCAATTATTGCTTAAGGAATGCTCTTTTCAACGATACCAAATTTGTTAAAATCTGTCAAACCGTTAAGAAGTTAAAGCAGGTTATTGCAAAAACAATTGAACACCCCCCGCCATCTTTGTTTTTGAAATAACTGAACTTTTGTTTTTACGAAAATGATAGATAAACTGGTTCTCTTTACAAATGTGAAAAAAATGTTTGTTTATTATGCGAAATTTATAGAAAATGCAATTTAAAAATTTAAGATGGCAGTTACGCCCTCTGGTGGTCATTTTTAAAACTTGAAAATATTTTCTTGCGATTCTTCATGGCCGATTTACCTAATATTGTTTTTTACACCAAAGTCATACGACGAACGGTTCCCGAGATATGGCCGAGGAACAGTCTTAATGGGTCACCTGGTACATACTATCCATGTAAACATCCAGGTTTCTTATTACTTTCCATATTATGTATAAGCATGGTTAACAAGCTAAATAATTTTCGAAACTAATATCGGTTACGCATTCTTTGAGATGTTGTATCATCTATAAAATGTTTAACTTCATTGTAATTAAGACGTACATTTTGCCAACGAGACGTTTTTGGAGCAATCCAGCGCCTACCATACGGAGTAAAATCGTAGTCTTTCACCTTGGAGATCGTAGTCATTACTGATTGTCTTATTTGAATCTATGTCACCAGTCAATAAAATATCTTTTATTTGAGTAATTCGGTTATCTTGACTTGTGCATGGACCACTCGTCTTCGGAAATTAGGAAACATTGTCAGTAAGTAAAGAGGCGAAAGTACTTGGAATTAGATTGCCATTGAGTCTAATACTTAGACATTTATAATACTTAGATTATCGTAATGTAGATTGCGAGAAGGGCGCTTCATCTGGTGGGGTTTGTGGTGTGCTCCCCAATGTGGTCTATTTGAAAGTACCAACCAACAATAGTAGATAATATCAGATTTCATATTTTTTCTTAATTGCAAGATAAAAAACATTAGAAAACATTCAAAAATATCGATCATCAACAATCACTATATGCTTGAATAGAAATCAAATATATATCGTTTAAAAAACTTATGAATAGACCCATTGAAGTTAGGCAACATCTAGGTAAAACGACACACCCTGTATATTAGTAGCTAATTTAAAATTGTTTTGAATTTCTTTGATCCCTGTGTGGTAAAATCGTTATATCGAAACGCTAAAAACCCTACTATTTTTTTATAGAAAGCATGTTAAAACAAAGTCTCTGACACTTTTGAAAAACTAGTTTCAGGTTTTACCGTTTCGTGACGCTTTTTGGAGGGAGAAATTACATGTTATTGAAGCGCCAGAATAACATTTAATTGATGCATATAATGCAGTAAATATTCTAATATATTTCTTCACATTCTACAATGTGCTCTCCAACTTTGCGCGGAAGCTTTTCTTAATTCAAAATCAATTAATAAATTGAGAAAGATTTCAATATTTCACGGCAAAAGCAGCTTATTTTAAAATACGTAGGTAATTATAACAAATCAGAATGTTTAAGGGAGAAAATGATCCGACTCATAAGAAATCGATGTTTATGATAGTGAAATTCAAAATTATTTTTATTAAAAACTGTACCCTTGAGAGTAGCGGCCGTGAAATAGGAATTTTACATGGAAATTGGACGGTACAGAAGGATCTTAAAGAAAAAAACTTGGTTGTGCCTTTAAACATCATTTTCCACTAGTAATTAACCAAATGCGATAGTGACACGAGTTGTGCTTGTGCTTAGATCGTTCGTTTTTATGGCATATTTCAGACTTATTTATAATCATATACCGTTGATTGGTCCAACTAACTTATACTTATTAAATATTATTGTAATACCCTTCACATTTCTCTATGATATTCGATAGTGTTGAACAAAACAGCGTATAGATATACCTATAAACATATCAAATATCTGGTTCATTCTTCACAGCGCTCTTGATTTTGCACCCTATTAATCACACGTCTTTGCTTCTATGTACACACTTTGAATTTTTAATTTAACGTCATCGTCTTAGAATTGCTAATATCGCTGCTAATATAATCTGTGTAGTGTAAATTGAATTCAACATTTAGTTTCAAACGCGTGGAACTGTATCTAAAACATGTCACAACAAATTAGTCCAAATTTACTAACACGTATATACATTTTTCAAAATTAATGATCTAATTAAGTATATACTCGTTATTAATTATTCACGCATCCGCATCTTTATTTCTTTAAGAAACAAAAGTAAAGTTTCACAGGAGGATATTAGCACCGAACACATCCGGGTTTTAAAATTATTCGTACAATCAAAATTCACATTAGGTCGATAACATTTTCGTTTGAAAAGAAAAAATTGTAAAATCAGTAAACATGTGAAGTAGTTACTTTTCAAAGAGTGCGGATGTGGATCACCTTGAGATTCGCATTAAATGTTATAAATATGAAATAATTAGTGTGTAAAGTTGAATATAAATTAAAAATTTAAAATAATGCGGAAAAATGTCCGCGTTCTTTTTTAAATTGAACTGGATTTTCGAGATAAACTATAATTTATTGGTAGTTTTGTGGATATTGTATAGTTGGTGCAATAATTTTTTCGGATTTTAATTTTAACGGTTTTAAAAGTTTTTTTAATGAACACATTAGTTTTGTATCATATCAATGAATTATTGCTAGAGCTTTTCTTGTGAACGCAATGATGGTATAATCAAATGAACTACTTTATTTAATAAAATACCATCGTGTATTAAGAGATCAACCTTTCAAAAAATTTTGAAAAGACAATGAAAAATGTTACTATTATTATATTAAATTGACTTGTTTTATATCATTATTGTGATCACAAAACTAAATAAATTATCATATTTACATATTCAATGGAGTTACAACCTCTTATTTTCTTTGCATTCAATAAAACGTATTTTGACGCCAAAGTAACCTATCATTATCGTCGGCAATTTTAAATTCATAATCGTACTTATTTGCAAAAATGTTAATATTCCTCAATTTACATTCATTAAAAAATTTGTATAATGTTTTTATAAGTAAGTTCGATCCTCATATTCGGAACAAGTTTTAGTTGTAAAATTGGGGATATACTATGTTTAATACAAAATAAGTTCGTAGTCATTTATTGAAAGTTGGAAGAAATTTCACATATAATGCAATACCCTGAAGTTTTATAATCAATGATAACAATTGAAGAGTGGAAATAACAAAGGAGGTAAGTGCCATATTTTAAATTTTTGAGTTTATATCATCACTAGGTACCATGCTGCATGTCCTACCAAAAGTGGTATATGCCAACTCAATTAGAAAATGTGTTATCCCCTTACCAAAGATGGCGCTGTCGGTATTCACCAAGGAGTTTCTAAACAAAGATGTTAAGTGCAATTCTGACATCTCGATCAATCCGCGCGCTTTCTGTGATTTCTCCTAAAATCTATCTATACACATAAAATCGTGACCCGGTTTTTCTGTCTGTCTGTCTGTCTGTTCGTCTTCTCCTCCGAAACCGCTGAACCGATTTTGGAGATCGATACGTCAAATTGTTCAGGAGGTCCAGGCGCTGATTTTAAGCGGGGTCACAAGTTGACCTGATCTTTGACCTCTGACCTGGAGCGGCTACCTCATATTAAATCCAGGGAAACATACGCATGTTATATATCAAAGTGTTCAGGATGTCAAGGGGAACAAGTTGACCTGACTTTTAACCTCTGACCTGAAGCGGTGACCTTATATTAAATCCAGGGAAACATAGGCATGTTATATATCAAAGTGTTCAGGATGTCAAGGGGAATGTTTTACGATAGGTCAAAAGTTGACCTGACCTTAGACCTCTGGCCTGGAGCGGTGACCTCATATTAAATCTAGGGCAACATAGGAATGTTATATATCAAAGTGTTCAGGATGTCATGGGGAACAAGTTGACCTAACCTTTGATCTCTGACTTGGAGCGGTGAACTAATATTAAATCCAGGGAAACATAGGCATGTTATATATCAAAGTGTTCAGGATGTCAAGGAGAATGTTTTAAGATAGGTCCAAAGTTCATATGACCTTTGATTTCTGACCTGGAGTAGTGACCTAACGTTTTTAATTTCAGGTTTGTCTAAATTAGGCCCATTTTTCAAATGGGCTTGGTTACTAGTGATAGGTAATAATGTAAAACAAACGTAGAAGTAACGACACTCGAAATGAGGGAAGTGTGCAGAGACACCTGAAAGAATTGGGCAAAGCCTATAAAACTAGAAAAAACAAGGATAAACAAGAAAAATTGAAACAAAAAAATGAGGTTAGTGATTACTTTGATAACCCAACGGCGAAATCAACATAATATTGCGCAGTATGTTTTGTTTCAGATCTCTTGCAAATGCAAATTTAAGTGTAGAAGCTTAAGTGTCGATAGAGGCAAATCTCTATTTCAACAATTTTATAATGAAAAAGCCAAAACCCAAAGCACATATTTGATGGGGCTTATACATCTCTTGCAGTAAACAGTAACAGTAAACGGCAGCACACAATTTCGTACACTGTTCCGAATAAAGGAGGCATATTTGTTCAAGTGTGCAAAAAAACTTTTATCGAAACGTTTAACATTACAAGAAAAATAGTAGATGTACTAATCGCAAAATAGAAAAATGGCGACACATGCTTCACAGACAGAAGAACTTGCCATAAGAAATCCAAATTTACAGAAAATGATTGTCTTCTTGTCAAAATGCATATTAAGAGACGTTGGACACTATACCGGCACAAAATCCAATAAAGAATATTTAGGTCCTGATTTAAATATGAATAGGTTGTTTAGAGTATTCCAGATAACGCATCCTAATTCAGCCATTACCTACAGGTTTTATAGATCCACTTTCAAAAAATATTTCCCGACTTTATCTTTTCGTCGACCTAGGATGGACACTTGTCACACTTGCGACAGACTAGACTGTGAAATCAAAGCAAGTCGGAAGCACTGTTTGCTGCATTTCCATGGATTTAGAACAGGTCATGCTCGTACCCATTCTGGTCCATTAAGATATGTTTTACTTATCGCAACTCTCATGTTATATCTTTGGAGTTCATATAGGGAACACAAATGACGCATTCATGTGTTTGTGGCATGAAGGCTTCGCAGGAAGAGGTGCGAACGAAATTGCTTCTTATTTACTTCATTTATTAAATAAAGGTATCACGAACAAGCAAAGTTTGATCATTTTTGTGCGACAACTGCGTTGGTCAAAATAAAAACAAATTTATTTTATTTGTTTTAATACTTTTGGTCACCAATGGATTATTTTATTCTATAGAGCTTAGAATTTTGATAAGCGGCCACAGCTTCATGCCATGTGATCGCGATTTCGCGTTGATAGAAAAACGCAAACGAGTATATTGGATTGTTGTTCGAAGATTTTTATTCCTTGACGTGATGAGCTCAAAAAAGTATACTTGAAAGATGTCGGTTCGGCCAACCTTTTCCAAGAAAATCGACACTGAATCTTCAGTTGTTATCGAAATACGGCCTCTTTTTCATACCACAAAAATTCCGAATAACAAAAACTAAAGTATAAATGAATTTTTAAGTTATTCGTAGGTACCAACATTTTTATTTAATCTTACTTATTTACAAAAAAATTCATTTATACTTTATTTTTGTTATTCGGAATATTTTATAATGAAAAAGAGGCCGTATCTCGATAAGAACTGAAGATTCTTTGTCGATTTTCTTGGAAACGGTTGGCCGAATCGACATCTTTCAAGTATACTTTTTTGAGCTCATCACGTCAAGAAATGAAAATCTTCGAACAACAATCCAATATACCGAGGGGCAAAAATTTATGAACATTTTAATGTACGCGAAGTGCTGCTGGAGGCGCCCTCTACAATGTACATCAAAACTGTAGATTTAGATTTCTCATGCTGAAAAACTGCTGAATACCAAATTTTGTTGAAATCGTGCTTTTATTAAGGGAAATATTACCAAAAAACTGTAACTTTTTTTGCATGCACATTTGTACTGAGGTAAGTTAGGTTCAATCGAGTTATTTTTTGCCCCAGAATATGTGGTTTAATTCATGACCTCCATTTTTGTTACACTCTGTAGAACAATTTTTATTTGTAACACTGATTTGATATTAAACGTCAAAGCTGTCGTTACGTTTGGGGTGCTTTATGCTTCTGTACAAGTTATCTTGGCTTTATCGACTCACGTGTTGTTTTAAGCATTAAAATCATCGCTTAGATGGCGCCGTGCATTTTGACGCACACTAGTCTTTACAGTTAACTGTTGGCATTTACTTAGTAAATCTTTAACTTACATTGTTGGTACGACTTATTGTATTAGATCTTGCTTCTATAAAATTATAATTGATTTGCGCTGTATATTAAATCAAGGATTATATCCTTGTTTTATTTGTACATTTCTTGAACGGTTTAAATAGTAAGGTTATATGTTTTAAACATACAAAATTAATATAATTGACAGCTTAAATCTTGAATTAATAGATGGCACTGTAAATTTTAATACACCGCATGTTGTAATAGTATATTAAAAATAAGTGTTACAATAACGTTGTTTGTTGTATGAGTACGGCGAGTTAGACAACGTACGAGTGCTACATGTACGAATTGTAAATTGTCTTTAATAATAAAAATAATTTAAATTACGAGATCATTGTATTTTTATTGCTGACAACAAATTCCAATACTTATCTCTCAATAACATTTCTAGTGAAAATCATGTCTCAAAATTGTTTAATTATGCTAGCTAAAAAACTGCAAAGTATGTATAGGTACTCCGTCAGAGTTTCCTAACTTTTAGAATGTTAATGCATGGCATCTCCAATGGAATTATGCAAAATTGACGAAGTGTCCAAAAGTATACACATCACCATATAATAGTTATTTATGTATCATGGCACTAAGTTTAATTTTTCATGACGAATGTGTTTTAGTTGCAGAGGCGATAGCCGAGGCAAATAAACCACGTGCGTTAACATAACCTTTTGCTGATGGTGTAATGTAGCTACCGAACTACATTACGTAATTAGAAAAAATGTGATCTTCATTTGGTCAGTCGTCTTTCATGAAGTTTGTAAAAATCAAACGATGTATGTTATGTTATCAAATTTCAAACAAAATTGTTGTAAAAAACCGCTTAGATGACAAGTTTTGAGATTAAAAAATCTTTGCAATTACAAATGCGCGGTCAGAAACCAAATGCAATTTTCCAAGCAGTGTCTTCCTTTTAATTTCCGCCGACTATCGCAAGTTTTACAATTACTATCTACAGATATCAATGAACTTTGTTGTTAAATTTAGTAATTTTTATAATTTTAAGTGTAAATTGAAATTCCTTAATACATACATGGTTTTGTATAAGCATCATAAGATAAGATATAAGATATTGATGACATCATTTAAAACGATAATAGTTTAATCTAATTATATTAATTTAATTTTAGAAAAAAGTTTTTATAGACAGAATGAATTTCACAATATTAATCAATCAAGGAGTTCTTAATTTCTTTCGATTATGCGGAGGAGCTCTCGAAATTTTTTTTAATCATGCACTGAATGGTTTGTTCCATTTGAACAGCACTTTATCATGACGTAATAACGGTATGATAATTATCAATTTACGAATATTAAAAAGAACAATAGAAACAAATTTATGTATGCATTGTGTGTATTTATTTAATTAATGCCAAGATATGTTGGTGTGAAATTAACAAATTAAGATGAAAATACACGATATAATTAAAATAAATTAGGTAGTCCAATAATTCGTAACTTTCATCTTCAAAGGTCTAATACAATATTTTAAATTGCCTTGCATAATGTAATTTAAGACAAAATTGTGTTATGTGTTTTACGACAACATAAAACTGAATAATGCTGTAAAATATTGTATCTCCAATCATTCTCCAAATTTTAAATTGTGAAGTACGATGGACCACTAAAAGTTTTTAGAATGGAAGGAACTCGTTACGAAAATAATCACATATGTCCTAAAAACGAAGTGGTTATTTTTCTGTGAATCTGTGGGGTTGGGTTAGCGCGCGGGGTCCAGGAGTTTGTTGGGCTATCGATGGACGTCTTGATTCTGCTGTGTATTTAGATATTTTGGAAACTATTATGAAACCTTCAGTCGAAGTGTTTTATCCAGACGAAGATTATATTTTCCAACAAGTAAGTATTCTTATTTCACTATACTTTCTCCAAAAATAGTTTGGGATCTGTTGAATTAACATTTTCATAATGTATTTTTGTTGTTAAAGGACAACGCCCATATTCATACTTCGCAGGTTGTGCGCAATTGGATACAAGCAAATAACTTGGAGCTGTTACCCTGGCCAGCAAAAGCCCAGATTTTAACATTATCGAAAATGTTTGGGCTCGAATACTTGCTGTTATCCGAAGACAACAAGGGCCAAATTTTATACCAGTAAACCGTAATGCACTAATTGCAGCCATTGATACCGCATGGGAAACGATTAATATTAATTATATTGATACCTTGATAGCGTCAATGAGCAGACGCCTCCAAGAATGTATCAATAATAATGGAGGTCACACCCATTATTGATTTCTTATATTTATTTATATAGTAATACCTTTATTTAAAAAAAGTTTTCATTTAATTTTAAACTATAACTTGGTATCTTAATTATAATTATGTAATAAATTCTTGTCAAAAACTAAATATATACGTTGACAATAAGAATTGCCTTAGTTTTTATTTTCACTTTTATATTAACTACAGAAAAAATGAAACGTCATAAAATATACATTTTGTAAGGACTAAATATTATGAATAGAGAGTTTAATGATTTTTTTTAATAACTTACAATAATTAGTAGGTTAGATTTATTTAAAAATAAGTAATAATCAGTCAACCCAAATAACCATGTTTAGTTTTTGATTTAATTTAAAAGTTATTGCTTGTAGACGTTTTTTAAATCAAAATTATTTCTAATTTTATTTTGTAAACATTTCCTAAACAAAATTTTGATTCGATAATTAATCGAGCTATGGTGTTTAATTAGCGATACCTTCAAATATATTCTTTAAAGAAAAAATTAAGTAAGCAACGTAAATTACCTATTTTCTAAAACGTGCTTAGTGTAATGATTCATTCTACAGTCCTTCTATAAGATAACCCCTGCTGAGACTACCTGCTGTTAGAATTGTAAATGATACCCTTAAGCCCGCTTCACAATGTGCAAACTTTTGTTTACAGAAATTGTGGTGTCCAAGTTTTAAATTTCATGAGTGTACGTGTTCTGAATTTTCCTAAAACATTACAACTTTTGTAAATCCATTGAAAATTTAATTGTGTTGAAATTGTTTTCTTTATTAAAATCAATTTTTATTCCCTATTTGAAACCAAATTAACCAACAAATCCACAAAGTGATTGATGACAAAATATAAGGAGCATAGAAAGTAAATAGGTAAATCGAGAACAGAGATCAAATAGTTTCACAGGAAGAATATCATAAATTCTGAACTACTTAGAGAAAGCATCAGTTTAGACATCCTGTTAGATGAGTTAAGTGCTCAAAACCATGTTTCTTAGCAATTGTGTTGGAAAGCAATAAAGGGCCAAGACCACTAGGGAGTTTTCCTATTAGATGGGTAGGTCAAATAAAAAGAATCACTCTCCAACCTATTCAGCTAACAATAAGAAACACTAACGAAAACGGTGTAAGAGAATTATTAAAAACGTCAACTAAGATATGACAGTACTACCAAGAAGAAGAATAGTGTTGGGAGAGATTGAAATTTTCAAGAAAATTTATTAAGGCTACGGTATGATGACATAGGTGACTCAAAAAAAGAAGTTGAAGGACTGATGAAAAGCTCCAATAAAAAATTTTGGACTTGTCAGCATAGCAGGATAGACAGGCCCCAGTTACAGATATTTTGCTGGTTCTCATCATCATTCTTCTCAAAAAACACTTGATGTGAATCTTTAGTATTTTGAGGTTTTTCAACAAATAAGCAACGGTCGGAATCTAACGCATTTTCATATCTCCGAACAAACATCTCATAGGGTTTACATCAGAATTACGAGGGTACTTCCAGAAGTAACTAACTTGACGTGTAGATGACGCTTGTGATTTAAAAAGAATGACTAGGTGAAAAAACCTACCTTAGAAAACTTTAGTTTAAAATTAGTCTAGAATAATTGCAGCGCTTGTGTGAAGAAATAAAGAATTAATCACCGCAATTATCACGATGTCTAAAATCAATGAGTTACGGAGCGAATTGATTGCTTACGCACCCTATTCTCCAGATGTTGGCCCCTCGGATTATTTTCTGTTTCCAAACTTGCAGAATAGAGTCGGTTGTAAAAGATTTACCAACAATGAAGAGGTACAGTTTACTGTTGATGTCTATTTTGAAGAGGTTGATTATTCTCACTATAAACAGAGCATCGAAGCTATTGAACATAGCTGGGAAAAGTATATCTAGCTAAAAAAAGACTATGTAGTTGTTAAATGTTGTTTTCCTGGTTAGGACGGGTACTTTTGTGAGTACTCTCGTATTTTAATACTGACTAAAACAGTATATATTGAATAAGAGTGTCAAAACAACAGGCGTTAAGACAAATTTTGCAGACCAACCGTTGAAGGGAGGTATTCTAATAGGTACACCAACAATAAGCTTTTAAATCAATTGTTTAATAAATGAGGAGCAGTCAGTAATAGTATATTATGTAACAAGGGACTCAACTTCTTTATTAATCCGGTGGGTGCACTTTAGTCCTGCATTTTATACATTGTTTTATGCACTCCAGTTCTTGCTAGGTATAATTAAGAACTTTGAAAACAAAAATTGATTAAAATGAATTACAGTTAAGGAAAATTATAATTTATCAGTTAATAAAAATAAGTTTTATAAAACGTCAAATTAAAAAACCTATATTTAAATGTGTACATATCCAGTAGTTTACTTTGTATGTTGCTTAAATCCCTTGGGATTATAAAACTATTTTAATTCCATAGAAATTTAAAATGGTATTTTAATCTTCGAAAGGAGGCATTACTTTAGTTCGTGAAGTACATAAAGTACATTTCTCAAAATTGGCCAAAAGTTTCAAAGTTAGAGTTTTACCCAAAACAGACTGCATGATATTGTATAATAGAGTTCTATCATTAGTAGTCGAAGAGAAGATATTATAATTAGCTTTTACCCATTGATACCCTCCTGTTCATAGTTGAAGTGTTATTTCGGATTCCGTGTAAAATATTTTTATAGCTGATACTGAGCGATTAGAAAAATGTTGTAAAAAATGACCACAACTAAAACGGGGATCCTTCATAGCAGCTTATATGTTGTATTAACGTGAATTTGTTTGACGTTCCGCGCTAATACGAACAGCGTTTTGTAAGAAACAGAAAACAGAAAAACGTTTCTATGAGAATGCGTTCTAGTTCGCCAAGGCTTATTGTACCCAACTAAAAAAAATAAATAAATATTAGCTAAGTTTTCTTTGATACTCCCATTTCTTTTTGTGCCAACACTGAATTTGGCTTTATTCAAGAGGCAAAGTCAACGAGTTTCTTAATTTCTTATTCGACATTTACACTAATGTTAGGTCGTGGTTTTAGAAGAATAACATGAGAAAGTTGAGCTCGATAGAGTTTTATATTTTGGCTATCTGCTGGGTAATGTAAATAAATTGAAGCTTGGCAGTGTTCCTCTCTAAATTTGACATTATTGCATGAATATTAAATATTAACGTCACCATATTAGCTTATTTTTAATGAAATAGTTCCATGTCTCTTCACAAAGAATATTTTGTTCAGCAGATGAACGAGCGTCGTATACTTTCTCTAATTTCCAAACTTTCTTCTTCTTCTATCACTGCCTTATCCCCTGTGGACGTTGGCTATTAACATAGCAATCTTGATTTTGTTTACAGCACTTCTAAACAGCTGGACAGATGACAGTCCAAACCATTGTCTTAGGTTGTGCATCCATGAATGTCGCCTTCTTCCCGGACTTCTTCTACTATCCACTTTGCCTTGAACTATTAACTTAAGATAACTTTAGATAAACTAAATTGTTTGTCTGCGTTTTTCAGACGTTCGACGATGCGTTAACATGCTACCAAGCGTTAATTTATCATTGTATCTACCTAGCTATTTTTAATTTATTCTACTTGGCATCCATTGTACTTATGATGCATTTATTATTTCTACTAAATATTTCTAACTTCATTACTTAGCAAAAAATGAATAAACAAAAAAATATAATAATTTACTATGACAAATTTTTAAACGTATAACAATAGATTTGTAACCATTATTACCTTTTTTTACTAAGTATGTCAATTTCTTATAGAGCAATATTCACAAATCATTAAAAACCTTGCAATATTTATACATAGCGAAGTATTTGACGAAACATTATAATACGGCGCAAATAAGTAGTGATGATAAACATACAGCAGCGTATACCTCGATTTAGTACTGGTGGGGAACAAATAAAATTAATTATCTAAAAAATCATAGATTTAGATTTATTGACATTTTTTGGGTGCAAGGTCGCATCTTTTGAATTTGTAATTTCAAAACGGGAGGTGCCGCTCCAAAGATACACTGCTGTACGTTTATTATGCTGTTGTAATAGTGAGACCAGCCCATACTGAAAAAGTAAAGAGGGGTTAATCCTTTACCGGACAAATAGCTTGGAATAGACTATAGTAGTTGTAGTGAAATAACATTGCTGTGAAATATGGCATTTTTTACAATATTAAAAGAACTAATTTTTCTCACTATTCTAAACACCATTGTGTTTAATGGGCCAAACGCTTTATTTTGCTAAATTATATTTTAAAAGAGTAACATGTGGCCCCATTAGATGCGAGCTGTTAAATCCATTACTTTTTCGTAAAAATAACTCCCAAAGATAATATGCTTTATAAAAGGTTTAATAATAAAAAATTAATCCCAACGTTGTACCTTGAAGTTTAGTATAAGATCAACGACTTTTTTACCTTCTCCTTGGAGACATCCATTTTGGTATAGAAACACCCGAATAATAAACTAAATTACGAATTCATAACGCGATATGTTTGAATTATAAATAGAGCCACAAGTAGAGTCATAATTATTAATAATACAAGGAGGACAAAATATGTCTGGATAATTTTATTATGTGATGTAGATCTCGTAATTCGTTTTATTTTGCAGATCTAACTACGCATACGAAATGTGTTTCCATAACTAAAAAAATCGCTTATAACTTGCGTTTCTGGGTGATTTATCACAAGATTTACTAACTCCGGGGAGACAAACACGCACGTTTCTATTTTAAGAAAACGAACCTTGAATATGTATGGATGTGTGTGATATGCAACTGATGAATGCTAAACTACGTACATGTGTTTTAAGTGCTTAAAAAGCGAATTCAACGTATAACTTTAAATGCACAAAGAAATTTTTCAATTATATTTAAGTGCAATTCGAAACGCAATTGGAATTTGAATATTTTCAATTTGAGTCGTTCTTAAACATTATCAAAATTCTCTATGCATTTTTTAATGTTCCGGTTTGCTGGTTAGCATCATAACATGTCTCTTATCTTGTCATCGTAATCTGTATTCCATTCTGATTGTTTTACGAACATGTATTTTTTTTCTTTTCTGTTGTGATTGATTCTCGTCGCAGACCTCTCCAATTTTGTACCCAATGAGATGTTCGTTTTCTTTGGTACGGGAACCGAATAGAAGTCCATTTCTAAACTAATTTATGGGAATGCTTATTTTCGATCGAATCCTCTTTTCCACGTTCACTCTAACATGTTAAGTGTATGATGTAACTGAACAGTTTGTAATTATTTTTAGCACACATTCCAAGATGACACACTAAGGTATCCACCTTTTTGTCAATAACTATATTTCTTCCTTTGTGATTACAGTCACTTTGATATCGTTCACTGAACATTCAGTTCTTGCTCTGCATAGGTATTTGTTTCTACAACAATTTTGTCTAAAATTTCATCAGTCGTGAATGTAGAAAATAATTCCCACAATTTTTCATTTTCATAGATTATCTACAGTCAAGGGGTGCTCAATAATTCTGTAATTTCTTGCCGTTTTCAATGAGGTTCACGGATCTTAAGCTCACGACGGACACCAACTTTTTCTTTTTGTTTATCCTCAGATTCACTTTCATTTGTTGATTTTTAAGTCCAGAACCTAAAATTTAAACACAAAACCGGGCAGTTATGTTCTCGTAATAAAAACATGCCCGAAAACTTAAATCAATGTTTAAATATAAACCCGACCGATCGCGGCGCCCCTACGAGGGGAAATTGAAAAGTCTGGCCTAGTAAAGAAAACAAAAGAAAATCGCATGAGTAACAATTTTATTTTTCAATGTAATTCTCGTCAAGTTCAATCACCTTGGTTCAGCTATGTTGAAGTGCTCATATTCCATCCTTACAAGCCCTTTCGTCCAACTGGTTAAAATACTCATTTGTGGCAGCAATCACATCTTCATTCGACTCGCACTTCTTTCCTGCATGAAATTTGTTCAATTTTGGAAAACTAAAGTCCGAGGGGGCTAAATCAGGCGAGTAGGAGGCGTAGGGTACCAATTCAAACCGTAACTCATTAATGTTTGCCCTAGCAATAACTGATTTCTAGCAGGGTGCATTATCCTGATGAAACACCCCCCCACCCCACCACAACCCAACCCAAAAAAACACCCCACCAACCAACACACACACAACACCCCCCCCACAAAAAAAAACAACAACCCAACCCCCCAACCAACAACCCCCAACAAACCCACCCACACCCAACAAAAACCAACCCACCCCACCCAACCCCCACCCCCCCACACCACCCAAACCCCAAACCCCCCCCCCCCCCCACACACAAAAAACAAAAAAACAAAAAAACCACACAAAAAAAAAAAACAAAAACACAACCCAACAAAACACCCCACCCCCCCGGGCGCAGAGGGATGCTCCAAATAGGATAGGAGTAATGACTGAATTGACCTCCCCGGATAGCAAAAGATCGACTAGCTTTGTTAACGAACTGACATATTGGCTCCCGTGTTTCCAAGGCCTGTGGCAGTAAGGTCCTTGAGGTGTTGAGGTCGAAGACTGTCCAGACCTCCAGCGGCACCATTGTTAAAGCTTTTAATGGCTTCAAAGACTAGATCACTGGTCGTAACTAAAGATTCCATTGAGTTGTCCATGGTGGGCATGGCTAAATCTCGGGAAGGGCTTGGATGTTTCTTCTTTAGGGACTCCAGGGTGTCTTCGTTGAAGGGGCAAACGAATCATTTGATGACAGAAGGGTGATAGCTCCTCTGATGTCCCCTTCATCCACCTTAGCTTGGACTTTCTTGTTAAGGTTAAATTTCGGTCGGTGGTTTGGCTTGATTAACGAAGGAGGAGATGCGTTGATAATATTCCGTTTGACTGCTGTCGACAGACTTAGGCCAGAGTTTTTGTCGGGTTTTTGAAGAGAGGCGTAGGGAAATAGAAGTAAGGTTTTCCATGAGTCGACATCATTGAGTGAAACACAGTTATCTATTACGTTGGTAAGCTTAGCAGAGGCTGAGATCCTAGCTGCTTTGGGGATTCGGCTTAACACTCTGACGGATGTTTTATACTTTATGAGGATTTCTTCTAAATCTTGCTCTTGGGTCGAATTTAAATCCGTATTCTGAACAATGTTTTGTGCATGCGGGCTATGTGCGTATTTAGTCCCTTTTGGTGTAGAATTGGTGACAGTGAGGACACTGGGATTGGTCTCCTTGAGTAGATGGAGGCATAGTGTCAAGGAAACAGTCAGAATTTCCCACTTCAAAAGTCCGAAAGAAAGGCACCAAAAAAACGTCGAATCCTGCCCGGAGCGTTGACTTCAAGGGGCCAAAACAGGGTCAGGGCGGGTCGTGGCGTCCGTGAAAATATCCAAATAATAATCCTCGCAGTGCAAGCTCCAAGATGACACCAAAAACTTAAAAAACGGCTGGGTTTTCTTGAAAGTTGTCAAATAAAATGACTTACGTTTGACAAATTGAATTGAATGAATTAAAAATTTGAAAGCACCATTTTCTAAAGCTCAAAAAGTGTCAACGAAATTAGATTTTTAATATTTTTAAAAATAAGCGCAAAAAATACGAATAATAAAAATCCAAAAAAATTATTTTTTCGTAAAATCTCGAAAACGAAAAATATTATTAAACTTTTTGAAACACCATGTAAATATACTCTAAATTGCCCAATTTTTTTGCAATTTGAGCGACCTTGTATCTTCTACCGTTTTCAAGATCCCCATGCTGTTCATTCTTATCTTGGACACAGTATATAGTTGTGAATCCACGTCTCATCCAATGTAACAAATCGTCGCAAAGATTTACTGAATTGCGTTTAAACAAGTTCAAACACTATTTCGAAACAGTTTTGCGCGGCACCCATCGCGCGGATTACTTTTTTATCCCTAAAACTTGGGTTAGGATGTTATATGTTCGCTCTGTTGAAATCACAGTATCCGCTATCTCCATTACTTACAATCGTCATTAATTCAACACAACTTTATAGACTTTTTCAACAATTTCTATCGTAGTGGGTGTTTTTGATCTTCCTGAACGCGGCGCGCGCATCTTCTGTGCTCTTGCGACCACGTTTAAAGTCGGCAACCCAAGTTTTAATCGTGAAGTACGAAGGTGCCATCTAGCTCAGTTTTTGTTTCTTTTGGGGATAAACCCTTAATATGAAAATATTTAATAACGGCACGAATTTCAACTGACTCCATTGTTGCAACTTTCAAAACTTTAGCAACTTTGACAATAATTATTATTTGACAGAAATTTTTGTTATTTCACAGCCAGACCGATAAATGTTGACACAATATAACGCCATAAAAACATTGGCCAAATTTGTACCCTACCTGGGTTAGGTCGGAGTTTTATTTGCCTCTGCAACTAAAACACATTCGTCATGAAAAATCAAACTTTAGTGCCTTGATACATAAATAACTATTGCCAAAATTTAATGCTCGCTATATGTATTGATTGCATAACTTGCTTGCAGTTCATTGGTTATTTGATCTCGCGGCATTTTAAATAACAAATACTAAAAGTTGAATCTACAACTTATATAAAAAACAACAGCACTTCCTCTTCCCTTAAAAACAATTCAAGTAGTTTTACTCAACAAATACAAACGTTTCTATTTACGTGATGTCCGTCACGTTTTTTTATAAAAATATATACCAAAATATTGACAGTGGGATACCGACTTAAGATAAATTTTCTGAGTATTTTGTTTTTTGGTTTCTCAAGTGACTTCGGTTGGGATTTGCTCTAAACATATTTGAGCAAAAAATGGCACGCCACTACTTTGACTTAAAATGAAGTTAATTTTGAAATTCACATTTACTTCTGTGTCAGAATTGTCTCTTGTTTTTCATCCGAGGTGTAACTCGGTAGTCGGGAGTTTAGGAAAAACTTCACTTAATTTTTGATAAGGAACAACCTCCTAAATTTTCTCGCATAAGTTTGGAAACACACTATATAATTTATAAAGTATTTTGGTATTTTAAAAGAAAAAATGTGCTATTTGGATATAGACGAAGCAAACACTTAAATGTTACTTGAGATTCTACAAAAATTTTAATCAGAAACAGAACGTAAATTACAATATCTGCAAGTGTTATTTGAAATATGTTTTTTTGTAAAACCTCAACTTTTTGACGCTGGTTTCTGTAATCTTCTATCACTTTTTGCGAACTAACATGTTTCTCCTGAAATTTATTTCTGTTTGTATGTATAGTAGACTGTATGTTTACATTCCATCAGCCTTGACACTCTACTTAGTACGACGTGCAAAAAAATTGTTTAACATTGATAATTTAATCTGTGTAAACAAAATGATGTGTAGAAGTAGGTCGCATTTCCTGTAAGTTTGCCTGAGAGCGCATTGTTTGAAACTGTAAAATAGAAGAAATACAAACACAAAAGCAAACAAATCAAAACATTGAGACAGTAGAGATCGTTAACGGTTAGTCGAAACATTTCTTAGAAAGCACCACGAAATTGAATACCAAGTTATAATGAAGACAATGGCGATTTAACTCGGTACTACGACATATATTGTGTATTATCAAACATAAGCATTGATATTAAAACAATGGTACACGATGAGTTAGTTATGTATGTAGGAGTGTGAATAAAACGGATTCACCGGTTACACACGATATTTCCTTTTTAATTTCGTTTATATTCAACAACCTACGCTATACCGTTATAGAATATTTAAATTATGCTTAAGGATTATTTTTTCTTCTTTCCATGTCAGTATGTGTGCCAGAAACCAGATGAAATTGATAGATATATTTGCGAAATAACTGTAAAGCGTTTTGTCATCGCTTAAAGGAAAAAATCCCGCTATATAACACGCAAAACGCAAAAAACGATGTTTATTTACGAATGTTAATCATAGATTTGCTAAAACTTTGTCAATGCGAAACTTTCGATAAAGCTTATTTTAAGTACTTTCTTTACTTTAACGGAATATTATTTAAACATATTACAGTTAGATTAATAGTTGACAGTCGTATACACGATTTAACACTGTTATTCAAAATGTTATCTAGCAGTAGGTCAAAGCTATTACGCCTTTTAATTTCTTTTTCTTGTGTAATATTTGTTTACCAATTTCTTATGTGAATCTATGATGTAAATGTACCTCCACGAGCTAGTCAATAATATTTTTTTCGACTTTGCAACGTTAATAGGTCTATAACGACGCCATTATCAGTATATTATAAAGTCACTGAAAGTCTATAACGATACTGTTCTGTACTTCAAGTTGGTATTTGAATGATTAATTCAAATTTAATGGACGCCAAATTTATCGTGGTGCCAACTTCGTAAAAAAAATTACTAAATGTCAAAATTTAAACATGGAGTTATCTTTTTTAATTTTTTTTTTAGATTTAAGATGCAAAGTCGAAAAAATTGTATATTACACACGTTACATAAGCGCCTATTATTGCACGAGCCTTTCTTAGGTAACTCGTAAAATAATTTACTATTTTAGTTCTCCTCTGTCATGATAGTTCCACTAACTGGCTTAAATTGGTGCATTGGTTATGAGAGTTTTAGAGCCTCTTGGCGAACTAGAAAATGTTGCTTTTGTGAAAAATGGGCTTCTTCCCACTTGTGGGCCTTAAAACATTCATCTTGCTCGTGTTTTATAAGGCCTACTCAGGCAATTTGTGCTTAGATCTAAGTAACCCCGATTTACACTAGAACTCATCGAAAAAAACTATTACCTGTACACGTTGATAACAACTGTTTGTAGAAAACTTTAAACCCCACAAATTTGAATTGAAATTCAAATAAATTGTTTACCCCTCTACTTTTTGCAATGACGTCACCGATAATTTTTTTAAATGGCACCACCTAAATTTTTTTTTGGACACCTGAACTGTAAAGTAAATTTTTCAGTTGTTCATACTTGTCTTGAAACTTGATTTTAACACACAATGCGGTAAGTACGCCTATTATGCGGTAAAGTACGGCTACTATGCGGTAAAGTAATGACTGATTTATCTGCTGTTTGGGAAGTATAAAATTTGATAAATTGCTTTCAAAATATTTATTTTAAACCATACGTGACACGATAATGTACGATAATTAAGGGCGCATTTAATTTTTTTATTGATGATAATATTAATGGGGCCATCTATACGTCAGTTAAACAAATGAACTGACACATATTAGGTGGTGTATGTTAAAATGGTTAAACAGTTAAATCAGTAGAAATAATTTTGTTCTTTTTTTACTTTTTGATTATGATCGTCGGCCAAAAAATATACAAATTTCGTTTGTAAAGTAAATCCTACTTTCCACACTTTAACGTAAATAACTATTGCAGTTTTGTGTAAATTTAAGCATTCTGTGTTCACACATGTGTCACTTTTGACACTGACGTTCACAGTCTCCAAGATATTAATTTTTATACTAAAATAAAAACTAGAGATATTTTACAAATATTTTTGAAACGAGTGATAAAAATTTTTGTAAATCACTTTGACAGTTGGTAACGATCATTTTTTTACCATTACCTTGAAGAAAATGGTTCTGAAAGTAAACAATTGAAATTTTGATTTTTTTTTGCTTTTCGGTCAAATACGAATATTTACTTCAAGATAAAGGTAAAAAAATGATTGTTACCAACTGATAAAGTGACTTACAGACATTTTTTATCACTTGTTTCAAAAAACTTATAAAAACCTCTCTTTAAATTCAAAATTTGAAACGATTAAGTTTACCTATGAAACAGAAATAGACCTTGTAACGTGTAGCAACCGTTGCTGTGGAGTCAGTAAACAGAATAACTGACAGTAGAGAGTAATCGTGTAGTCTTGTGGTTTATAATAAATTAATACAAATAGTTATTCCATACAGGCGCCCAACGTGGGGCCGAATTAGTGCTCAATGTGACCAGACAGTGTCCGCATAAAATAAATTTCGCGTCGCAAGCTGCGAGAAAGCCACGGTACGACGTAGGTAATAGAAGTAATTGGTTGTGTGGGGTTGACATCGCAACCCCATTCTAACCAATTCTACATCCGCGTATTACGTATGTAGTAAACGCGGAAACAATAACAAACAATTGCAAGTAAGCAAATGCAAACTCAGCTTTCATAACGGCCTTGCTTATTAAGCACACTAACCTACTTCGCATGTATAAAACGAAGTAGGTACAACAACACAGATTAGTTCGGCAGTTCGGCAAAGCAGTACGATTCAACAGTTCGTCTCATCAGTTCAGTTCGGTGCACGAATTCGTCAGGTCAACGCACAGTCCAGTTCGCCATCAATACGATGTAATTCATTCCGGGCCACCGCCTTCCGTACGACATACAACACCGGAATCTCAGGTGACATCGCATAGCACGTAGTACGCCGATTACTACGTGCTGACAACAACGTTTCCATTCATTCATTATAATTAGTATAGCTCGACTACGCTATGTACAATAATAAACGCTGCTGAATTCTAATCAAACGAAACCCCTTTCTCTGATCACAACCGGCGTTTAGAGTAATACACTCTAAACGCCACAGTTGCAATTAATAGTGGTGTGTGCAAGAATATTCGACACCAGACGCAGTGACAAGGGTATTGTAAGCCAGCTATAGACATTACAGCTTTAATAGTTGCATGTAGAATTGGACATTTCATGTATTACACACATGCCCGTCATTTCACTTCGGATTTATTCTACGCACGCGAACAAAAGTTGTTCTCGTATCTCGTAGCAGCAATCCGGGTATATTATTGGAGCTCCGACAGCCGTCAACTGGATGCTGCCAGATTCATCTGACTTTCTCCACTTCAAGTTATATAGTGACTTTTTAGGGTAAAATCTGTAGAGTTGAAAATGGCTACCAGGAAAGAAAAATCTGAAATTCCAGCCACAGTAACGATGTCTAATGATCAATTCCAAGCTTTACTGGAAACTTTACGAGTTTCTACGTCACAAGTTTGTGCTGAAACAACACATCAGTTCCAGGACCCTCCTCCACTATTACAGTACCTCATGGCAGTTTTGCTAAGTGTACTGCTTGTTTTAATGGCGCGGATTCGTCGAATGTCGACGCGTTTTTAGATAACATTTTGACGTACAAAGACATTTGTAATGTAACTAATGAGAATGCATTGCGTGGACTATCAATGCTGCTTGAAGGTCAAGCCGGAACATGGTGGTTATGTGTTAAATCAACAGTGGGCACGTGGTCAGAAGCTGTTGCATTACTGAAAGAGGCTTTTCAAAGAAATTACCGCCATATTTAGTGTTTCGAGAAATATTCTCGCGCGAACAAGAATGTACTGAACATACAAGACTTTCGTATGTCGCTTACGTGCTCTTATTTTGCAACTTTCGTATGAACTGCCTATAGAGGCCCAGATTGACATGGTGTTCGGTCTGTTAAAAGTAAAGTGCGCAAAGACTTGTAAAACAGAGTTAGTGAACTTTCAAGTTTTATTGTCTAGAGCTCGTGATATAGAACTTTCGCTTACGCATAAGGAGACTCAGGTCACTAAAGCTGACAAGGTTAAAGTTATCACCAGCAGTCAGAAGCAAAGACCGCGGTGCAGTTTCTGCAAAATTTTGGACATGAAAAGGAAGCATGCAGAGCTCTCAAGAAGAGGAGTTCAACTGGTTTGGTCCAGGAAGACACAGAGAAGAGTACATTCTCAAAACCCCAACTAGTTTGTTATGGTTGTGGTGCCCCAGGTACGATTCGAGCAAAATGTCCAACCTGCCAAAGTAAAGTTACAGGTTCAGATGTTGTGTCTGCTGACATTATTAGTTTCTGTCAAGTATCGACAGCCGAATTGCCTAATGTTGTTCCTGTCAGGCTTCTTCTTCGCTTAGTATCAGAAACATATACGGAACAGGCTATGCAGATTCTGGAGCTCAGATAAATGTTGCAGGGTATACATTGTACAACATATTAAAGAAATCTGACCAAGTATTTACTCCAGGTAAGATAAAACTAGCCTATGCAGATGGTAAAATGAAAGAAGAAGACGTGTTGAGAACTGTCATAGACGTGACTATCAAAACGAAAGTTTTGCCAACACACTTTGTAATTTTCTCACATCTGACAACGAATAGAACTTTGTTAGGTGTTGGCTTTTTAAAACAGGCGAACATAGTGCTTGATGTTCCTAATCAAACTTGGTATTTTGGAGATAAGCCGAATAAACGATTTCCCTTCATAACTGAAGACGACATACCAAAGAGTTTGCAGGCTTTTGAAATAAGTACTAGTGTTATTCTACGAGACGATGAAGCTGAAGGTCTCGATCGCCTACAAAAACGTTCACTAGAAAATCTGATCAATGATTGCGAAGATATATTTGCTCTAGAGGGGGGCCTCACAAATTTTGCAGTGCATCGAATTGATACAGGAGACCACAAGCCAATAGCAGTTTCTCCGTATCCAATGAGTTATTTCAAGAAGGAATTCCTGCACAAGGAACTAGGCAGGTTACTTGCTTGCTTGGGCTTGTCCTGTAGCATTAGTTCCCAAGAAGGACGGAAGCTTGCGTCTTTGTGCAGATTTTAGAAAATTGAATGCCATCACGACCACAGACAGCTATCAGATGCCACGAATTGAGGATATTTTACACTCAGACAAAAGAACTGTCTTCATGACAACTTTAGATCTACAATCAGGGTTTTGGCAGGTCCCGGTAGCAACTGAAGATAAAGATAAGACCTGTTTTGTGACTCTTTTGGTACTTTTCGGTTTACGCGAATGCCGTTCGGAATGAAAAACTCACCCGCTACGTTCATGCGTCTGATGGACAGATTCCGATCCGGTTTAGGTGACCGTGCTGTATTTCCTTACATGGACGATGTGTTAGTGATGTCTGAGACATTCGAACAACATTTAGAGGACTTGAAAGCCATTTTGATAGACTCAGGTTGTTTAAACTCCGTGCTCGGCGTGAAAAGTGTGTCTTCGTACGTAAATCTATAAAGTTTCTGGGACATATTATCTCGCAAAGAGGAATAGAAGCAGATCCAAATAAAATTGCAGCAATTCGCGAACTTTCTATACCGACATCGACTAAGCAAGTGATGTCGTTCGTGCAAATGTGTTCATGGTTCAGAAAATTTATACCACGATTTTCTGACGTCGCTCGACCTTTAACAAACCTGCTTAAGAAGAATAAAGTCTTCAGGTTTGGCAATGAAGAGCAGCGATCATTTTTCACCTTAAAGGAGCAACTGACAGCGGCACCTATACTTATTCAGGCAGACCCGACCAAACCTTTCGTACTTAGGACGGACGCCAGCGATTACGCATTGGACGCAGTTTTACTCCAGGGGGAGGGGAATGAGGAACGTCCAGTCGAGTATGCAAGTCGATTACTCACGTTTGCAGAACGGAATTATAGTTGTGTAGAACGAGAAGCTTTAGCAGTTGTGTGGAGTGCGAAAAGTTTCGCACGTACCTTGAAGGTGCTCAGGTCACCATTGCAACAGATCACCAACCTTTACAGTGGTTGTTCTCAATTAAAACTCCAGTAGGTCGCATTGCCAGATGGGCTTTGCGAATCCAGGCGTTAAATATGAAGATTGTGTACAATCCAGGAAAGCAGAATGTCGTAGCTGATTTCCTGTCTAGACCAAATGTTTTAGAGGAGAACCAAGCAACGTTAGATGTTAACCTTGTATCCGTTGTTTTGCCCAGCATTGGCTGCGAAGAGTTCAGAACAAAACAACTAGAGGATCAAGAGCTCAAGAAGATAATAGACGTCCTAGAAAGTGAAAATCCAGAGGATGCGATCAGATGGTCCGAGAGAGGATTTACAATAGTGAATGGAGTGCTCTATCATTACGATTATAATGCAGATAGTGAAGAACCTCAACTGGTAATCCCAAACTCCTATCGAGAAGAGATCATGAAGCAGTACCATGATGCAGACACTGCCGGCTGCTATGGTGTAGATCGCACGATTCAGAAAATATCGTCCAAGTTCTATTTCACGGTAATGAGGAACTACATTACGAAGTATATTAAACAATGTATAGATTGTCGAAGGTACAAAGCGAGTAATTTGAAACCAGCAGGATTTTTGCAAACCCCTGCATGTTCTCAAAGATTTGAGGTTCTACCGTCGACTTGTTTGGACCATTGCTAGAGACACCTGATGGAAATAAATGGATACTAACCGTTGAGGATCTCACGTCAAAATGGGTGGAATTATTTGCCTTACAGTATGCAACTGCTGAAGAGTGTGCTCGACTGCTGATTGAAGAGGTGTTTCTGCGGTACGAGACAGCCCGCAAGTTAATATCTGACAACGGTGTTCAGTTTATCAGTGATGTTATGCAGAAGGTAACTCATTGCTTTGGAATCAAAACACCTTTTACACCATTGTATTATGCTGAAAGTAATCCTGTTGAGAGAAAGAATCGAGATTTGAAGACGCAGATCTCCATTTTGGTTCAGGGACAACATAATGACTGGGACAAATACATTGCCAGTATCAGATTCGCTGTGAATTCGATTGTTACAGAGTCCAGAGCGCATTCGCCAGCCTATCTTACATTTGGTAGACAACTGCGTGCTCCTCAAGATTGTATATATGATCTTCGACAAGTGGTAGAGGCTGAGAACTTTGTGCCACGCATAACGCCTTACTTAAGCAAGTTAGCATTTACGTTATGCTATGCCAAAGAAGTCATGGAGAATAAACAAGAAGCACGCAATAAATTGGTTGGGATTTGTCATTCAAAGAAGGAGACAAAGTCTTAGTGCGAACTCATGCGTTGAGCAAAGCTTCACCTCAAAGTTTGCACCAAAAAGGATGGACTGTATATAGTTGCCAGAAAGGTGTGCCGTATTCCTTGGGAAGCAAGTCTACGGTGCCCGTCATCCCCAAGAGACGCAGAGGAAGATCTAGGAAGAATCGTTCTGTTGAACCACACATGGGAATCATTGTATAGGGAAATTATGCTAAGGAAAGCGCCACCTGGTGAAATTTTTGATCAATGTTTGTAAGATACATACAGAATTGTTAATTACACGTTTAGATGTAAATTTGTTGTTCTACTGTTTTGTTTTGCTGCTTTATTTATCAATTGCGTTGGTTATTTTTGTTGTTGTTGGGTATTAAGTTTGTAGTATATTTTATAGTTAGTTAGTGTTAATAATATCGACTTCATTTATAATAATTACCATAGGCAGTTTAATAGGTTAGGTTAAAGAGTGTGTATATTGTAACAACATTTAAGAGACTTTTTTTATCACATATAAATTTTATTATCATGGCAAATAAACGACCAACTACATTCTGTTGTGTACCAGGATGCAATTCCTAAAATGGAGAAATCCTGAAGTAAGTTTTCATAAGTTTCCCAATTCAATGAAACAGTAAAATTACAAACAAAATTGGGAATTTGGGAAACTGTAAATAGGAGAAACTTGGAAAAATAAGTTCCGAATTGGAAAGAAAATTAGCGAGTATATGAAAGTTTGTTCCTTACATTTTAACAAAACTGATTTCTTTCAAGGTAAAACTCAATTGATAATGCTTATAATATACATACTTATTTATACTTATATTTTATAGTCCATCAAAGAAAAAATTGAAATGCAATGTGGTGCCTTCAAAGAATTTACCAAATCCAGTGCATGGTTCTGTTTGCGCAACTGTGGTAGAATCAACTTCAACCAAAGGGGAAGAAAGATTGCAGCTAAGAAACCAAGCGAAGCAGTTTTCCAATCTCACATGTTTGGAAATGATGGATGTGGATAATGGATGTGAAAATGCCCAGCCAACCCCAGAAGAATTAGAGGCTGCAGATGGTTTATTAAGTTTGGTGCAAAGCGAGGATCCATCAAAGAAACTATTAAAATACCGCGATTTTGAGTACAAGTGAACACACCTGCTAAACTTACGTTATTTCATTTTATAACTGGGATTAAATCTGTAACCAGTTTAACAGGATTAAACAGCTTTACCATGTTAAACGAAATTGTGGCTTCTGTTAAACTGATACATAAAGATGTAAGACTTCATAAACTAACAATTGAAGAGAGAGTTGTGTTAACTTTTGTGAAACTAAAGTGCGATTTAAGTTATGCAATTTTAGGTGTATTATTTGGGGTTAATGTTGTATTATGTAAAACAATTTTGTTGAAATGCTGGGGTTACTTTCAGCTGTATTAAAGGGCTTAATTGTGCTTCCATATAAAGCTGAAATATCACGAAACATGCCTTTATGTTTTCAGAATTTTTTTAGATACTGAAATTGTACTAGATTGTACTGAAATATTTGTGCAAACTCCTAAATGCTTGTGCTGTAGAGTGAGATTTTATTCCTATTACAAGGATGCTCAAACAATTAAATTTATGACTGGTGTTTCTCCAGCAGGGTTGATAACATTTATCAGTAAAGCATACGGCGGAGGGCATCTGATAAAGTGATTTTTGAAGAAAGTGGGTTAATAACCAAATTACACAAAAATTCTGCAATTATGGTCGACAAAGGATTTTTAATTGAACATTTGTGTACATTACACAACATTAAGCTTTATCGACCGCCATTTCTCCACAAGAAGAACCAACTTGATGCAGATGAAGCAAATTTTAATAAAGAAATTGCAGCTGCACAGGTTCACATTGAGCGCACTAACCAAAGACTTAAGATTTTGAAAATATTAGGAGGAAAACTGCAGTGGAACTTGGTACCTTATGTCGACGATATTATGACAGTTATTTGTGGCATCACCAATTTGTCAGCACCTATTTTGGCGAACGACAAATTTATTAAATAAAATACTAAGATGTCATGTATCAATGTATTGATTTTCACAAACATTATGTATCATATGTTTATAATATTTTTCTTTTACAATAAATGTTAATAATTTTGTGAATTCATAATTGAAGGGTACATCTATAATTGCCATGCTTTCATCAAATGAACAAAATACTACAAATTTACAATGTGTCACATTTAGCATTGCCATTCCCAGTTGTACTTGAGCATAGTACTTATGCTTTTCTTTTAAACAATATGTGTTTTCTTCAAATTTGATGTAATCGAGTTTGTTTAGTACATCACCTAATGTATTGGTAGCACCTAAATATAACGTAATTACTAAACATATTTGCAAAGTACTATGAATTTACCTGCAAATGGACATTTAATTTCCAATAATTGTTCAGGAATCTGGTCACAATTAGTAATTATGCCGTCAGGTGAGTAGCCCAACCACGGATTGAATTCGGACACAACTAAACCACAATTAACTACTGATAACCCGGTTGTATTTATAAAAACTCTCCTTGCAATTTCTTCATATTTTATACCGTGTTTAGTAAATTTATTAGAAAATCCTTTGGGGTAAAAATACCTATTTGATTTACTCAACCAATCGTGCCCTTTATATGTATACAGGGTGTCTCAGATAAGGGTGGCAATATTTCAAGGGTACATAGAGAAACTCCAGATTAGAGATTTGAGATAATAAATCTATGTCCGGAAATGCGTTGCTTCCGATATACAGGGCCTTGAAAAAATTCAAAAATTATAATGTTTTGTCTGTATTTTGAAAACGCGTTGATCGATTTTCTTAAAATTTCCAGAGTATGTCAAGCAAAGTATTGGTCATATTTATGTGCCAATCCGACTCTTCTAAAAATTTCCAGGACCGGACTTTCGGTTTTTCTCACTTAGTTTTAAGAGAAAATGTAGCACGCCACTGGTTTTTCCAAATATTGGAATCATTTTCACATTCCCAATCAATTTGGAAAAGAAACGCTCTCTTGTTTTTTTTCTCCGACGCGTCGTTTCCGCGAAAAAATAAAATCCATTTGGATGTCTTTCAAAGAGCTCATTATCGAAAAACTTCAGGTGACAATAAAAACGTAGTGAACAATGAATATTGTCATGGCGACAACGAAAACAAAATTAATACCGCAACTGGCAAGAGGTTTGAGTATCGTTGTCTTCACCTGAACTTCAAAAACACTTGACTACCATATTAATTTTTGAATTTTTTCAAGGCCCTGTATATCGGAAGCAACGCATTTCCGGACATAGATTTATTATCTCAAATCTCTAATCTGGAGTTTCTCTATGTACCCTTGAAATATTGCCACCCTTATCTGAGACACCCTGTATATCTCGTATATTCTGGAGCCTGTAATTCGAAATTTTCTTTCCGAAAGCCATTCTGCTTTTGAGTTTTTGGTTTCATGTAAAATTGTACATACATTTTTTGAACATTTTTTTTCATATGTCTCTTGGCAACATGAATGAACAAATTCTGTTTGATGATGTGCCAATTCCATCATAATGGTTGATTGTGTTGCATGATTTAAAATATCATTTCCGTTATTTTATTTTCACCTACGTCTGCTTCTTGGTCTACTTTTTTTCCTCCACATTATTTCTTCCAGTTCTTCAAAATAAATACTTAGAAACACGTTGTTATGTAGATATTTTTATACTTACTTGTGAAGCGCTAATGCTGAATTAGGCAATGCTGCAATAAGATTGTCGCGTATTTTTGTAGAAATATCATCACTTATACATGCATAAGGTACAATTTTTAATGCATTCCATTTTTGATATTGAATTGGACGATACTTCTCTTGTGTCGTGCTCTTCTGAGTTGACCAGGCACAAGAGATGTCAGTTTTCGAAAGGGCCTCTAATTTGTCAAGGGTAGTTCTATGAACAAAACATCAATTAATAAAATAAATATACTTTAATAACTATTTTTACCTGGTGCATAATAACAACACAGCCGAAATGTGTTTACATCTCCCGCTGTTACCTGCTTTACAGGAACACAAGAATTTATTTATATTCCATTTTTCGTTGTGGAAAAGAAAAATGCCGTCTATTTTATGGGGTGGAGATTGTAGAGCACTAGTTTGCAAACACAAGGCATACACATTGATAATGTCTTCAGCTCTGTTTGTAGTTCCACAAAGTATAACATGTCCTGCATGTAACACTTGTTCACCTTCATACACTACTCTTGAATTTTCAGTTCCCTTTAATGTACGCGAAATAATCGCAAATTGAAAATCTATACTCCATATTTAACTTTAAAATTGTTTGTTTATATTTACAGAACTACTTCACTAATACTATATATACAGAACTACTTTATTAAAATGCCTAAAATTTACGAACTTATCTATTAAAATATTAAAATTCTCCAACAAACTATACACACTCGACTTACGCAATCACTGATTTTATAACAAACACACAACCGGCTAATAGACTAATGGAGGCAAAGAATGGAGGTTACTATCTTAGAAGGCTTTAGAAATCGTCCGAATAGCGTGCGATCTTAATCTTAATTCCCTATAGTTCAAAGGGGAAGTGTGTAACGTGTAGCAACCGTTGCTGTGGAGTCAGTAAACAGAATACCTGACAGTAGAGAGTAATCGTGTAGTCTTGTGGTTTATAATAAATTAATACAAACAATTAATTCCATAACCTTAAGTTACCTTTTCTCGACACTTTAGTAACAAGAAATGGTAATAAACTAGATATAGATATTTATCGTAAGGACACTAACACTATGAGGTTTATAACAAATGAGTCCAAGCATAGTATGCAACATAAACTTGCATTTTTTAATTTTTTGATTTACAGATTATTAAATTTTCCATTGTCAAAACAAAATTTTGATAAAGAACTGCGGAATATTAAGCAGATTGCATCATGCAATAGTCTTCAGGAATCAATTGTCACAATCATAATTAGAAAATATAATTATATGTTAAACATTAGGAACTAGTAACAACAAAATAGATAGGAAATATGTCAAATTCCCAAATTATCCCACATATACAAAATATCTTCAAAAAATATTTTCAAAGTTTGATTATAAAACAGTAATTTTAAGTAGTAACAACTTGCAAAATCTTTTAGGCAATCTGAAAGACCCAATAGAAATGTGTGAAAAATCTGGAATATATAAAATAAATTGTAAATACTGTAACCAAGTATGTATATAGACCAAACCAAGAGACCTTTAAAACGTTTTAAAGAGCACTTAGTTTATGTCAAATATCATCGCACAAGTCCAGTGTTGCCAAGCATATGAAAAAACTAACCATAGAGTAGCCGACATTAAATTAATTAAGAAAGTACATAATAAAAGCGAACTTGATTCTTATGAAAGTTTGGAAATTTTCAAAAACAAATGTTTTGCTTTTGAATTATAATGATCACGGACCACTAGGTTTTTCTGAATTATTCAAGGTTATTAGAAATTAATGAAGGGTTTAATTTGTATAGCATAATTGTAGAGAAACCCTTACGAATCCTACAACTAAAAGTTTTCTTCTAAAATGCAGTTTTTTTTCTAAATTGAAATTATGCAAGCGATTAAATTTTGTATTTAGATTTTGATTACGTATTTTTTGGTATTTTGTCGATTATTGCGTTAATCGGAATTCAATCAACAATATATTTTGATTGCCACTCTGTACTATTTATTTCGAAACTACTACCTTTCGTACGATCTTGGCATATATTAAGTGGATTCTAAAGTAAAATCTAAAATAAGAGGAAAAGAAAAACTGTTTCAAACGAAACTTATAAAGCTCAACTTAATCGATTTCAATGCAAATTCCCTATTTACCGATTTAAAATGCAGAAAGCTTGAAATGGAGAATATCGTATTAACGAACGACTTTAATATTTAATGGATGTTTTTGGAAACTGCTAGCAAAGTGAATACTTATCGAATTTATTTATTTAAAGAAATATCTAAAAGCTTTAGAAAAATTATATTTAACTTAGAAGGTTTATTTACATGTTTCACTTGAAATCAAGTACTACTTCATTTTATGCATATTTTTAGTCAGGATGAACTGACACTATAATGGAGTTAAAACTGTAGTAATTAATTAACGATATATATCAGGTGTTGATTCGGTTGCTCGGTAATAGCATTTACATAAAATCTGGTCTATGCAATTTCCTACTCCTCTAATTGTTTTAGTGCCAAAACATAAGAGAACAAAATTGTTCAAAACTGAAAATGCTACCTGATTTGAATTCTACTGTAAAAACTAAAATGGAAAATAAGTTTTGCAATTACTTTATCATTATTTTCAAATCAAGTCAAAAAACAGCTTTATTGTCACTGAAATTTTCAACATTTCTTGGACAAAGCATAATAACAAAAATGTATTATCGTATCCGTTATTATAAAAAATATCAAAAAAATGTATTTAGATAAATTTTAGGTATACTTAAGCTACATGTTTTATAAAATTATTTGCAATTATACAGTGTGTTTCATTACTTGTAGGTAGCTCAAAGTTATGTTTCATTAAATCGAACACCCTGTATATTATTATGAATTTGAATTGCGCTTATTTTACCCATAACGGCAATATAAGGGTTTAATATGTTATACAGAGTACTTTAAGAGGTATTGCTATTTATAACCTAAAAACGTGTTATATTCAACACCCGGTATCTCTTAAATTAAACAAAAGAAAAAAAATTACAGGAATTGTTTAATATCGTCTAGTTTCTTATCAAAGTATTAGGTTTTCGATAAATTCTAATTTTAAATACAGTGCGATCCATTATTCAGCGACATAATTTTCTTATTTTTTTTAATAGAACACCCTCTATTTTACATCATTATAGGAATGTTCATTAAGTGTATTTTTAATTAATATCTAATTAAATAATTTAATTAGATATTTTCTTTCTGTTTTTGTGGTTTTTTATTGTCACCGCAAAATGAATTTTTGCAACAAGAATTGGTCGATACGGTTTTTGTACTGGGCGAAAGTATTAAAAACACATTGCTTGTGCGTAAATTTGTCATCAGAAGATAGACGACAACCAAGAACAGAAGCTTTTAGAAGTTTACTGCAAAATTTCAACCTACTGGTAATACAGGTTACGGGAAATCGGATCCATCTTTGTTTAATTATGTTTTATTTGGAGAGATAACGTTTCACGAAAATGGCAGTGTAGTAAACAGACATAATTTCCACTACTATTTAACTTCTAACCCCATCAAATTTTTATCCACAATCAAACAAGATGGTCGTTAAATGCTTGGGGTGGCGTTTTAGGAAATTATGTAATAGGACCACACTTTTTCGAAGATCAAGTAAACGAGGATATTTGTTTACACTTTTTGGAAAACATATTACCTGAATTATTAGAAGAAATCCCTATGAATATTTGTGCGAAAATGTTGAATTTACATGTTACGGCTCTCCAGTGCACTATAATGTTTTAGTGAATGAACATTTAAATGCAAATCTGCATGGATCCAATGATGTACAATGAGGCCATTGTGAACATTCTTTGTGATTCTGTTTTCTTTGTTAAAAGTTCATCATTTTATTTCGGTTTACTTGTTCAAAAATTAATATTATAACTTAAATGTCATATACAACTCGAACAGTTTGTGTTTTAATTAATGTTTTCTACAGAAAAATGGTGTCACGGAGTAATAGACCACACTGTATTCAAAATTAAGGTTTATCAAAAATTTAATGTTTTGAAAAGAAACTGGGCGATATTAGAAAATTGTTAAAGGTAGAAAATATTTTTTCTTTTGTTGAATTTAAGAGATATCGGGTGTTGAATATAACACGTTTTTAGGTTATAAATGGAATTATCTCTAAAAGTATTCGGTATAACATATTAAACCCTTATATTGGCGTGATGAGTAAAGTAAACGCAATTCAAATAATAATAATATACAGGGTGTTCCATTACTTTGCGCTACCTACTAGTAATGAAACACACTGTATAATTGTAAATAATTTTAAAGCACGTTTTTATAATAACGGATGTATTTCCTCACACTAATGCTACCTACACCTTGTACATTTATTACATATATCGAGCTTCCTCACACTAATGCTACCTACACCCTGTACATTTATTACATAAATTCATAGTTAAAATCAACACAACTAAAAAAGTTAATCACAACCATATATAAAGTAAGAGTATATAAATAGTTGAAGCCAATATGTATGTAAGTCCAAATACTCTAGATCTCTGAATTTCATATAAATTAAAATCAGTTAATATTAAAAAGTAAAAAAGTTAAAAAAAGTAACAGCAAAAAAATTAGATGTTTGATATAATGATTTCTAAATTTCTTTTGGGGATACATTGATTTGTAAGAAGCTGGTAGGTGATTGTATAATTTAATACTACTAGTATACATGATATAGTTTTTAGTACATTCTACATATGGAGTATCTAAGCTAAGGTTGCAAGATGAGAAGTTTCTAGTATTATCTTAATGAGCCTGCCTTTGTGGAAAATTATGCTGATGGTTATGAATGAAACTAACAGTTTCTAAAATGAATAATGACGGAAGAGTTAAAATTTTGAATTTTTAAAAATATTCAATGGTCCCTTTTTTCAGTCCAAAATGTGTCTAATAGCCCTTTTTTGTAATTTAAACAATATGTTAAATCTCCCTCACCCCAAAACGGTAGTGCTTATCGCAAAAGAGATTCGAAAAGAGCAAAATATGTTGTCCTAGCGGTGGTTGCGTTTAGTTCAATGGAGGCGACCATTTTAGAGAATTGTGTAAAATAAGACCTAAAACTTGGTCGATTTAGCAACTTGAATTATATTGAAACACATGGCCTTGGTTTTTACTGCATTTAAACTTAAGCTGTTTGAGTCACACCACATTTTCAGTGCTAGAAGGTTTTCTTTAATTGAATTTTGCAGTGATTTCGATTGTGAGACAATCTGGCTGAGAGTACTGACGTACTGCTGAAGTAATGATTTTCATCTAGTAACTGATGACTTTTCCATATAAAATCAAAAACGTCCTTCCACAAAAGTGGACACTTTAGTAGACATGTGAAATAAGCATTTTTCAGGTAACGTCAAAATTGACTAATGATTGCATTCAGTTAAAACGAATAGAGCGGTACCGAAAAATTAGAAGTAGTAAATACATTGCAAAGGAAACTAGATAAAACTCATTGACACTCACATCTTGCAGTTCGATTAAAGAAGTGGCACTGTTTATTCATTTTCCAAACAAAGCATATTCTAATTTTCAGTACATGAAAAGCATTTTCTCAGATTCAGTTAAATTATTCATATCAACTATGACACACTTCTACAAAATCTTTAGGATACAAACTCATAGGTAAAGAATTTGATATGATAAGAAACCAAAGAACCAAATCAAACTCAGCATTTTCTTAGGAACCCAGATTGTAAACAGTAAGTCATATAACAAATATCTTTTCCGGGTAGTATAAACAACGTTGATTAATAACAACTTATAATGGAGATTATTATTACTAACGTTAATTTAGAAAATTTTACCGCTGTTCAGACATTAAAATATGTATCTAATACTTGTCAACAATTAATTGACAGATTGTTTGCGAGTACAACGAAATTTCTATCTTAGTTTAAAAAGCTTTGGGTTTTGAATTTGAAAAAAAATTATTTGAACTAAGATACGAGGATATATTGAAAATTCTTAGCCTACTA